>VYZM01024086.1:4428-99520 GCA_013398915.1 Dromas ardeola | reverse complement strand
CGGTGTGGGCCTGGCGATGGGCTTTGGAGCGACACCCAAAGGCGATCGGGGTTTAAAACCACCCCGACTGCGCAGCCCCCTGGTTCGCTGTGTAAAGTGGAGTGGAATGGGACAGCAAACGTGCATGTGTTGGTCACTTTGGTATTTTTTTTTAGGCGTATTTAAGCTGTGAGGGTGTCGCATGGACCTGCTGTCCCGGAGGTGATGGGCAAAGGAGCCCGGAGCACTGCAGACAGATCCCATCCCTCTTGATTTTGTAGTTACTGCTGTTGTCGCACCTGTAGCAAGAGCAGGCAGTGTATAGGAGGCCTGGTATGTTCCCCTAGTAATCATTTTTAAAATATGGCCTGCACTGGCATGGTGATTCTGTAAATTGGTTGGCTTTGGGGTTAAATTAGCTGGGACTTCTTGCAGAGAACTTGCAACCCAGCAGAAACGGAGAATTTCAGCGCCGCAGTTAATGATTGCCTGGCTTGGAAGTGACTCAAAAGCAAAGTATTGTGGCAAGTTACTCGCCAGTGCCCACAGGTAGTGACTCCCTCGCTTTTCGCTGGGTAACATAATCCGGTTAACACAAGCAAAGTAACTGCTGCCAAACAGACAGTGGTGTCACCTATTTAACTAAACTAATTCATTAGGTTGAGTTGCCAGTGTGTCTGTATCAGCCCTGCTTGACCAGAGGAGCAGGGTGAGGCTGGGGGAGAGCAATGGCCGCAGGGCCATCTTTGTTTAAAGACATGTATTGATTTGTGGCTCTGCCCCGCTGGAGGAGGTCGTGGGTTTCCAGAAGAGCCTTTTGGCTCTATGTGATGTTTCACTTACCCGCTGCGGAAAATCCAAATCCGCTTCGCGTGGCGAGTGCTGCTGCATGTGTCCCACTTGAAATGTTTTATATGTCAAAATACTGTCAAAATATACAAAACAGCGAGCACATAAAGTATCATTGGATGAATCTTCTGTTTTCAACTATAGGATCAGAGCTTCCAGCGTTGTCAGAAAGCAGTGTTTGAAGTGAGTTAAAGGCTTATTGAGGCTCTTGGCCTGTTTGTGGCGCTCAGCTGGGCCCAGCCAGCAAGGGGGAGCCACAGGTGCCAGGATGGCCAACGGGAGAGCAGTGCTCCAAGGGAATTCAGTGAAATTAGGCAGAGGGAAAAGTTGCTTTTGTAAAGACATTGTATTGAAATCCTGTGGCATGTGGGTTTTCCATGGGATCGTGTATGACTTCTGTTCCTGTTCCTCCATGTCCTCTTTACGCAATATTTCAGTGCGGTTTCTGTTGTTGCACCTTTCTGTAGTTATGCTACAGGCTCAGGATTCAAGAGAGGCCCTAAGAGAAAAGGCTTGTAGCAAAATGAAAGTGTTTGTGTTCCCCTGGGTGCATAGAACAGCCTGTTTTCTGGCTGCAAAGGGGCAGGCACTGCCAGGGCAGCCTCTGCCAGGATTAAACTTCCCTGGGTTTCCTTCTTGTCTCACTCAAATCCTCTTGGTAATATTGCTTCCCATTGAGGCCGGAGCTGATGCCTGTGCCAGCCGGTCTGTCACTGAAGGAGGGTCTTCTCCTGCTCTCCGTCTTCCAGGAGAACATGTCTTACCCCCATCCTCTCATTTCTTGCCGACTGGCACTTTCTGCTGAGACCGTTGCATACACTCAGTTCGTGCAGTGCATAGCACAGGGCAGCCCAGATCATAGCTGAGGCTTCCAGGCATGGCCAAAGCAAATGTAAGTAACAACAACTACATAATTACTGTTGGAGATCAGATCATTCTCTTAAAAGCCAGGACATACTCAATAGTAACTGCATCGTGGTTCCCCAGATGCTTTTGACATACTGTTTTGGTTTTTTTTTCTCCTAGGCTTTTAAACTTTTTTTTCCATTGGGTTGCAGGCTGTTATTAAATAACTTTTGTCACTGCATTTCTGAAAACTCCCATATGGAGGCAACGTAAACTGCAATTTAACTTAACGGCAATGTCAGAAATATGCTGATGAAACAACAGTAAAACTCTGGCCTTGGGCTAAATGTAAGATATTACCGGCTTTCTCTTGAAATACTGGAAATGTCTGTGGGGCTTCTCTGCAGCTCCATGCACGAGGCTTGTTTCCTAGGGAGTGTGCTGGGAACTTTACAGTTGTTTTTAGCATATGCGGGCTCTGGGGAGTTTCATATCAATAAGCCATGGAGAAGTGGTGGTCATCGCTGTGGAAACTGGGGATGGCAGAAGTGACTATGGAAAAGCGCCAGGAACGAAAAAAACCCAAAACATTTTGTTCAGGTCATTCAATATAAGTGTTTAAGAATAATCATTTTCCTTGGGTAAAGTCAAGTAGCCTTATTTATCTGCCTATTAGGGTGGTAATTGTTCTAGCTCACACCATTTAAAATCTTTATTGACTCATTATCCTATTGCCAGTTGGTCATTAATATTTGTGTCTGCATCATAGTACAGCCCGGTGGTTTCAAGCAGATGGATTAAAGCTAAAAGCGGCTCCTTTTTTAATTAATTCATTTTTGTATCAATTAAAGAATCACAATTGCAGATAGCTGGGAACTTCATAAATAATTCAAATTGATATGATCTTTTGCTAAGAGATGTCTAAAATCTTTTAGTGTCCAATAGGAGTCTTAAATACCATACTGCAGATATGAACTCTCATAATATGATGGCTGACCTCTTCAGATTATCTTGCTACATCATCTCCCACACCATTACAGCAATTAACTTTGTGTAACAACACATAGTACACACCAATAAAAATCATAAGTAAACATTTTAATTTGCCATTGGTTTCATATGACTGAAGCCATTTTGACTCCTCTAAAACTATATTTGTTGTGTTATTTTTCTTGTTTTCAGCCAAATTCTGTGATGCAGTTATTTCAGTTAGTATTTGAGAGGGTAGCAATGTAATTCCTGCCAGCAGAATTTGGTCTGGTTTATATTTATGATGGCTGCAGGGGGGTGGTTCTCTCTTGTTTGTTTGTTTTTAACTAGCAGTACAATTGGAAAAATGACCAAAGCAGCTGATGGATACTGAATGGATACTGACCATTGGTCAATATCCAAATGGATACTGACCAAGGTGCCATTCAGTTAGGCACTTCCCTGTGCTGTAGAGGCCCTCCCGAGGAAAGCGTCAGTAGTCGCTATCCACGTTGGTAGAACTTGTGATAAAGCACTAAATGTTACAACTGGGAATGCTTTATTTCTTCCTAGCGTACCTGCATCTCTGGCAAATCTTACCTGTTTTAGGATTCAGTGTGCACTGAAAAGGAATTGGTGAATTGGAGGTCGAAAGGATGAACCACAGAAGTATGTGTTGTACAGAGCCGACCACCTCCTGTGCTCGAGTAAATCCGGATCCTACAGAGCCGACCACCTCCTGTGCTCGAGTAAATCCGGATCCTTCTTGTTACTCAGCCAGGCTATGGCAGACGGGCACCCCTGTTCCTAAGGGCATTGGCACCCCTGGTTTAACCCAGAGCCAGGGTGCCAGGAATGTCATTAAATCCACTGGTGACTGTTACTGTTAACTTTAGGTGGGTGTTTTGGAGTGGTGGATGACTAGAAAATCCAAAAGCAGATTGATTAGATAATTTGCACTTTAAAACTTTAAAACTGTGACATACGTTTGTTGTTGTTTTTAAAAAATCCTTATAACAGAGTCAAGTAAAACACATTTCTTCCGAGTGTGTGTGGTTAACTGGCAGACACTGTGGAACAGATCAGAAAGCCCATCGGTGACTTAAAGGCTTCTTCTGGAGCCAGCCTTAACAGTGCCTCTGTACTGTGCCGTTATTGTCTTAATTGATTTACACAGCATTGACACGAGAGGTGAGCTATTCGCTTTTTATCTTACAAATAGCAGGGAGCTGGTCTCTTACAAGACAGAAGGTGGTTAAACTTCCATAAAAGATGCTCAGTCTGTGCTCTGTTATTTGCATTTACAGCTGTGTGCTGATAGTGTGCCCATTAGCATATCCATATGAAAAGCACACAGTAGTTGGACATTTACAACATCCTGTTGTTTGGCCAGTATAATGCATCTGTTAGCACAACTTTCTACAGAGCTCTTTAAAAGAGCAACGGAAATCTGGGGAGCAGGGAGGCTGCGGAGCAGCTGGACAGTCGTGTTAAAATAAAATACCTGGAGAGTCTAACAAGGCGAAAATTGCGAGGAGAATAAGCGGAACTGGAACTGTAGAGCAATTCAGCATGCGGGGGTTCGTGTGGGACAGTTGTGAGTTTACAAAGAGCCATCTGAATGTGTGTGTGCAACAAGGAATAGGAAATCTTTGTTAGAGAAGGTAAGCAAAGCATGGCTTAGCACAGTCTGTGCAAATGTTCAAAGTTTCAAGGCTTGCTATGCCTTCGGGACGTGTGATAGCAAAGGAGCTGTTCCTCCCAGAAAGAGACTTTAAAATAAACTGTACAAACTCTTGTGTAAATATCCATTCATTTGTCTTCACATTTGACTCTCTTTGCACTTTCTATCCATGGATTTCAAAGAAGGGTAGGTGTCACCTGCCCTTTCTGGAGCAGCAGAGGCACAAAAAGATGGAGCAGTTCTGTATAGTCATGTGGCCGTTCACTGGCAGAGCCAGAAAGAAATCCAGGAATTGATCCTCAGTGCGTGTGGAGTTGTCACAGCTCCACTCTCGTCTGTAACATTAGCTACGGCCTCAGTTTTCTGAGAGCAGTGGACCTTCCTAACTCTCATTTGCTTTCCTAATCAGCAGTGTTCACTACTATTTTAAAAAGATCTGTGTCCCTGAAATTGTGGGTACTCCAAGTGCTCTCTACACAAATTGCATGAGTAAGTGCTTACACTTTACAAATTTAAACAGCATTAACCTTTAGGGTCTTGAGCTACTTACTGTCCATCCGCACGATTATGTGCCGTACAAATATTTACCAATAAAGAATAATAGAAGATGCTACAGTGATACCTGCTACCTAACGGTGCTTGTTTGTCCACTACCTTGTTTGAAGATTGATAAATCCCTGAAGTGGATGAGTAGCACACTGCCTCGTTCTCTGCCTTAGAACTTGAGACTTGTCTCAGTTTACCACTACAGTAGTAACTTTTTTTTTTCCCCCATCTTTCATATTTGGTGAACTCAGCCTGGAATCTCACCATCGAGCCTGATTCTTTGCATCTCCTCAGCAGCATTCCCGGTCAGTTTCCACGCTGTCTTTGCAAGTGATGCACTGGAAGTAGCTGTCGATGGCTTCCAGATTAAAATCACACTAAATTTGTTGGAACGCAGCTTGGTCTTTGAGCTATTGCCATGAAATAGTGTGATGCTTTCTAAAGTAGGCAAGCAGAGCATGTGAGAGTGAATTCTTTCTCTCTAAAATAGGCTAAATGAAACCTTTTGGTAATTCACTTTCTTTTTCTGAGAAATAGAATTCATTACTTACAAACAGGTGCTGCTTGTATACAAAGTAAGAATTCAACAGTGACAAAGATAACTTGGTTTTGACTGAAATTTAAATGGAATAATTATTAGCTTCAGCGGCAAAAAAACCCCAACTGCTTTTAGCACAGAATGAAAGCTATTGGAGTATGATTCATTATATTGTCCATAAAAATGTTTTGCTTAATGCAACTAAATATATTCCAGACCTGTTCATGCTAACTGAATCCCTAAATTCAGATTTTTTTCTTGAGAGCTCCGAAGTGGAGAGTTACCAAGTTTTTAAAGTCTGACAGAGCTTACTTTTGTTACAAAATACACCCATATGTTTGAACCGTACTCGGTATTGTGTTGCTACGGTGCTACAATCAGCCAGCCCCTACAAGATGGGGTGAGAAGCCCTGATTCAGTTCCTGCGGTGTGGTTAAAGTCTGGGACAGCTAGGTGTAATACGTTAAGTTAATTTGGTAATCTGCAGTGATTAAATGTATCTTGTTACTAAACATAATGGACCAGAAAGATTTTTCTTATATTCTGCTTTGTGCTTCCTTTCTGCAAACTCACTTCAAAAGCATGTATTATTCTTATTAAATACTTAATTCTAGATTTCATTGTTGTGGCGTATTGTTGTCTACAAATCTGTAGACAAATCTGTTGTCTACCCTTCTGTTCAGGCAGGTGGAATATGATTTATGGTATCAGGTAATTTGTTCCATATTTCTGGTATCCAGCTGTAATCAGTGCATCAGACAAAGGGAGTCTTCGTAGAAAATTCAGGACAAGACGGATTTCTTGTTTGTTTTGATGTACAACTTCCACTACTTCCTACCTCTGAAAAATTCCGGATTATTGAAATACCTAAATAAAGGTGTTGGTAGGTTTTTAAAGTTTACTTTGAACTACAATTTCGTGATTTTCAGTTTTTGCTGTCAAACAGTGTCTCAAAGTGGTGTTTCCAGAGTCTTTAGTTTTATAACGGTACCCTTTCTTATTTCACCCTTGCCCACCCTTAAATAACATTGGCCTCTTTCCTTGTGGATCCTTCATATGTGCCTATTAATCTGCCTTCATTTGTGTTCAAAGGTAATGCCCTCCTGTTTTTTAATCCCTTTTGCAATCCCTCCTTTGGATTCCCTCCAAATTATCCACTTCTATATATAGAGCGAGGTGAGCCATATGGGTCTGGAGAGGAAATTGTGCTCGTGAGATAGCAGATGTAGAGACGAGTTTCAGACACAAGAATCCAAGGGCGAGTGGGGCCAAAAAGCGCGGTACGTAAGGATTTGTCAGGCCAGCCCTGCTATATGGAGCGGAAAGCTGGATCACCAGAGAACGGGAGCTTTAATGAGTTTGGCTGTACTCAGGACCAATGACAGGACATCAGTGAATGGAAACACCAGGGGATCAGGGGACAAAAGTAGCATCAGAGATGCGACAGAGAGATTTAAGCAGTTTGAACGTACTGTGAGGATGGAAGAAATCACAGGGACAGAAAGGTTTGAACGCTGGGATAGAAAAGGAATGACCAGGAAGCAAGGTAAGGTCGCTCTGTCACAGGAGCGTGTGGGGTGTCATCCACACTCCACTCCTCTGATCTCATCACAGCTGCCAAGCAAAACACCGGGAAGTTCAGTGTTTCTGAGAGGCTTGTGCTGTAAAAACTGTCCAAGTGAACTAAGGATGGACGAAGGCTTTTATGGCTGGCCTCCTTTGGACTTTGGAAATAATGATTTTGCTTGGTGTTATTTCAGAAGCTGAGAATAAAGATGAAAAATGCTTGCTGCTGAAGTAGCCACTGAAATAGCATGAATGCAGATTCACGGAGAAAGTTTAACACATTATTGCCACAAATACACTTTTTAAGCAGAACAAATGTACTCCCCCCCCTGCACAGGCGTTTCCACAGCTGGGCCCCAGAAGGGTTTATCACTTTCATCCAGTGCTGAGCCAGAAATCCCTTTTGCATCCTCTTCTCAGGTGTGCGTCCTGCTCCAGCAGCAGGAGGTTCTCCTGGGAAAAGGCTGCAACATCAGGCTCGGGATTTGCATTAATTCATAAATGTAACATAATCTGACACTTCAAGGTGTAACCTGTTGATTGCAGGGGCTAGAAGAGGGGTTTTACCTTCTGCGTAGAGCAGTCTATACCTTGCTGGGTGATTTACTTCCCAGCAGGCCCAGCCAGGGAGGCTTTTGTGGGCAATGGAAAAACATCCCATTGCCTGTGAGTCAGCAGTGTCTGAGGGCACGAAAGATTTTGATACCTCCCTTTGTCCTGATCACTCACCATTTTGTCATCTGGATGAGCTTTTACCCACCGTTACGCAGACTGTAGAGGACTAGTCCTGATCTCTTGTTGCAAACCCCATTTTAATTTGTCATTTTGGGGCTTTGAGGAACCTGGTCTAGTGGGAGATGTCGCTGCCCATGGCAGGGGGTTGGACTAGATGACTTTTAAAGTTCCTTCCAACCCAAACCATTCTATGATTCTATTTTGAGTGTGATTTTTAGGTGCTGGCTGCTGCATATTGTGCACTGTGGTTCTCCGTCAGCCAGGCAGGCTGAAGAAGTGATACGCATTTCTGCTCTTTTCAAACTCTTTCTTCTGTATTGACCTCGAAACTAGGCGAGTAATTTATATTTTTGACCATTATGCGCAGTTTCTTGGCTCAGTTTCATCCCCTCTTGGCAGGCAATGTTTTACCTGTGCACCAGCACCCTGGCCCTTGCAGAGGGCATTAAGCAAACATTAGCCCTGCCTGGGTGGGAGGACAGCATTCCTGCACAAGTCCTGATTTTACTTTATTGTTTGGTTGCAGGTAGATAACTCTCTGGTACTGTTATTTCCCCATGTTTCTGAGATGGTATATAGAATGCTGTCGAGTTTACACTGATACTGTTGGCTGATGCAAAAGAGACAAATAGCATAAATGAATAGCATGCTTTCTTTGCTTTTAAATTAAAAAAAAAACCAAAGACATACCACTCTGAAAAACCAAAAGCGGGATAAAAAGCCAGTTCTGGAAATCTCATAACCAGCGCTCTTCCAAACCCCTTTGAAGCTGGCGTTGGAGAGTCGCCAGGCTCAGGCTTGCTGCCTCTTCCAGGGTTTCGCTCTCTGCCCCCCTGCCCGGCTGCACAGGACCCGCCGGCCGCGGGCAGAGCTCTCTTCCTGCTTCTGGGTTAGGAAAAACCTTCCCTGCAAAAGAGAGTGGCCAAAGTCTGAAGTTTAGCTTTATACCGTGTCCTTAGTTGCTTCTGCCAGGTGCAGGACAGTGTGAATTTAAGGAGTGACGGCTTCCAGCCTAGATCCCCTGGCCATTTCTTTTCCTACCGGTGTCCCAACCTTTGCATCATCTAAAAGAACAGATTTTGTGTTTTATATGCCCAAAGGCTGCCCATAAAGGTTGGCAAGGGCAGTTGGTTAAGTCTGCACAAGGTCAGTCAGGATGTCTAATAATTGTCCTAACACTTTACCTGTTATGGAACAATAATGAGAGTTTTTTCATTATTTTCGGGTGAGTGAACCTGGCAGATGCTGACAGCCAGCAGATGTGTAAAGTTCGAGGTGATTTGTAAGGGACCGGCTCATCTGACGCACGGTAATTGCATTGTGGGACATTGTCACTCAGCGTCGTGTCCTGCTCCGGCAGAACGAGGTAAAGGTCAGTTCAAAGAGCTGCTGTAGCGTGAGGGGCAGCTCGGGGCTGAAATTAAAAACCTCATTTCCATCTCTCCCCTACGCGGGTGCTCACAGCGTGCCCAGTTCTAGATTTAGGGATTATTTGGGCAACCAAGCGGTTGTTTCTGTCTGGAGTGGGTTTAAATCCCTCCTCTGGTAAGGCTTAGAAAGTCTCGTTACCCACCTGTTGGTGTGTTAGTTTGGCGCCCATCTGTCCACTTATCGTTTTGGGCTTGGAAGTTTTTCCCATGACTTCTTCCGTTGCCGGTTCTTGCTCTGCAGAGCCTGTGCGGCACCCAGCTGGAGGGGTGCAGTTGGACTTGTCCTCTGCTCCCTGCTGCCAGTCATGCTCTGCCATCCCATCTGAGAGGGGCTCCGACACATTTCTTTTCCTGCAGAGATGCTCATAGCTGAGTTTGCCATTTGTGACGCCCTGAAAGGGCAGAAGCTGCTCTCCCTTCGTGCCCAGCTGCCCGCACACAGGTGAGGTTCAAGTTCCCCTGTTCCTCTCCTGGGCATTAGGAGTGGTGTGAGCCGTCACAGAGCGGATTTGTCTGATGGTGAGCCTGCTGACAGCCCCGGCGGGGAGCAAGAGGTGGCCTCGGGATGTCCCCAGCTCCCTGGACTGTGCAGAGTCCCCGCAGCGAGGAGGACAATGCTGCCTGTCCCCGTGCTCAGCTCGCGCTTTAATCAGGATCGATCGCTGGTGCTTCTGGAGTCTCACTGGGATCTTTATCACGGCCGCGGTGTATGGAGGTCGGCTGAAGCCCTGATTGACTGGGCTTCCTTGGTGTGCCGGCGCTTCTGTAGTGGAGATGCTGATAAATCTGTAATACGCTGGAGATCTTGATAAAATGTGTGTTGCGTATTTCATCTGCTGTTGCCTCATTCTTCTGTACCTGCAGGTATCTAATCCCTTGCTCTTTATCTTCTGAGGCATCATGTTACAAATTTTGTTCTTTGTTCTTCTCCTAACATCCCCACACTTGCTGGGACGAGAAATTGCAGTAAGTTGTTCTGCACGCGCTACTTAAAATGTGAACACTGATGTCGAGGTCAGCTCCACAGCTCGAGGTTTTCCATTAAGCTGGCCAGTTCAGCAGTGGTGCCTCCAGTACAGTATTGACTTGCTGTGCAAAGCATCTCCCCTCACTTAGACTTTCAAGGCATCTCTTAGTGCCTCCTGGTGCAAAACCTGACCATGAAAACTGAAGGAGAGTTTTGCTGTAAACACAAGGGGAGCCAGGATTTCCTCCACGTAGAGATGTTGTTAAAAGCTCTCCCTAATTATTTAAGCTCTGAGTTAATAGTTGTTTGCTGATGCGTGCTGGCCTGCAGGTTCATGGTGCCCGTGCTGAGCATAGAGGGAAGGATTCCTCCTGGTGTGTGTATAATCATGCTCGTACCAGTGAGTGTGACTGTTGTACAAGGATTTGGCGGATAGCTAGCAGAGGGTCTTTTCAGAGATGCTAACTTTGAAGGAAGAGCTGGCTTTTCATTGAGAAGGTATTTTTGTAGAAATAAGCCTTCTCTGGAGTTCTTGATGGTTTTTCTTTTTAGTGTTGCAGGATATTTTTGAGAGTCCTTTTCGTGTTTCACCAGAGGACTCTGACCAGCGTGGTGTAACTCTTTGTAGACCTCACCTTATCCAAAGCAGTTACTGAGCTTGTTTGTTGAGGTGGTAATTGCTGGTGGCCACAAAGGCATGCAGCAGTCCAAGATGTGTCCAGGCTCCTTCTGCTTTGTTCAAGCCTTTCAGAAGTGTAACTCTGGTTTTCATCTAAAATTCTGAGAAGTTAAATTTGTAGTATAGGAAGACTGAGTCTTTGCTTTCACCAAGCTGGCCCGCGAGGGTGCTTGTTTGTCGGTGCAAGTCGGTGGTTAGTGTTGTTCCTGGATTCATTTCATTGACCTTTAGGAAGAGAAAGAATAAATTCTTATTCAACAAATGTCTGCTTCCAGGCAGTCATGAGTCACAGGATTTTTTTCCTAAGAGTGTGCAGATAGGCTTTGCATTTAGAACAAGATTTTTTTTTTTAACTATGGCACACTCTAGTAAAGTTTGTTTTGTATCCAAATTATACTGCTTTGCTTTTTAACTACAGCTGAAACCGTGTTTCGAATAACAGATGTGGAATACTGTCATCCCACTGTCACACCAATTGTTCATTGTTCTGAGAAGGTCACATCATAATTCATTAACAATAATTATTCCCTGGGTACACCCTGCACTTCTTCACTCAATTGCTTCATTAACTTGTGAGTGAATCTCACATTCACTGCTCCAATCAATGAAGATATATTTATAATGTACAAGTGGATGCTATTAGTTACAATATATTAACTGCCTAATTTAAAATAGAAAAGCTATCTTTATGAAGGGCAATTAACCACTAAGTGTAATTGATAATTCACATACCTATGATTAGGAAAGACAAATAATAAGAAAGAAATGAATCACCCACATTATTGAAGAAGACACTGGCGTGCAGTTTTGACGAGCAGAAGGGGCTCTCTGGGTCAGGATCGGATTTCTAAGAATCTTTTGGTGGAAAGTTCGTCATCGGATGCGTTACCTCGAGGTGGTTTCGGTGTTTACACCGACCAATTGGGATCATCTTCCCTAGGAAAGGAACCCACCACGTTTTGCTGTCTTGAGAATCAATGCAAAGGCTTTCCTAATAGAAAAGTCCTTTTTCATCCTAACGCAAAGAAATGTAATAATATTTTAATATGAATTTATAAAGCTAGCCCCAAACTTACCTGGGTATCTAAACCTATATTAGCTTAGGTCCTCAAAGGTAATTATGTACAAATTCACACTAAAACTGACCAAAATTAGGCATTTTAATATATTTGAGGAGCCGAGTGACAGTCCTTCTGGCAAATATTTTTATAAAAATTGTGTTATGTTTTCAATGCTTCTAGTTTTACAAGGACGCTTCGAAATACATTGGTTCTCCAAACAGCTGACAACTTATCCTTGGAGAAGAGGCATTTTTGTGACACATCCAGCAGGTCACCAGAGCTTGGGTGGGGAAACAAAGCCGCTGAGAGGACGAGGACTTGCACGAGATCGCAGAGAACCGATCCACGGGAACGACACCCTTGTCTCTGGGCACATGGGGCCATGTTTTCTTTCCTTCAGAAGCCATTCACCTGTAAACATTTGTTAATGAATAAGTGGAATACCATATTTTTCAGGATTACCCACCAAGTAACAGCACGGGTGTCTTATGAGAAATTAAGTGACAAATGTAACTGAAGCCACCCCAGTATTGGTATAAGCTTCATTGCAACTAGCTGGCCTCTTTGCATGGAGTCTGCAGAAGTGCAAAGCCTTGCTGTGGCCTCCAGCAGATCACTGCAGCAGGTGATCAGTATGTGGAAAGGTGAAAATCCAGGTTAAAATGCTAATAGCCAGTGGCACCACACCAGGTACTGTACTCATGGCTGTGCAGTGCCTTCAGGTCATGTGTGTCTACATCCACGGGCCGATTTAAAGAAAAGGAATTGGATTTTGGAGTTTTTGATTCTGCGGTATCCTGGGGATGGTGGGCATCACCCATGCTGCCGTGTCCAGCTTAGCTCTCTGCTCCAGAAGAGCGGTGACATGCTATGGCAGGGGCTCTGCCTGTGAAAACTGCAGCTGTAGTGCCCAGAATCAATATTTTAGGCATGTCCTGGTCACAGTAAGGGATCCTGCTCCTGTTCTGGCATTTCCTCTTTGCATTTTTATTGTAATTATCCAAGTTAGGTGTGGGACAGCAAAACTGATACTCTTAGTTCATTTTCTATGTCTGGTTAACCCCTCTGCTGCTTTTACTCAACAGGATCAAAGCATCTGGTCTGAAGCTGCGGTTCTGCACTAATGAAACCCAAGCAACCCGGGAGAAGTTCGTGAAGAAGCTCCAGGGCATGGGCTTTGACATCTCTGTGGCCGAAGTGACTGCCCCAGCCCCAGCAGCCTGCCGCATTTTGAAGGAGCGCAGCCTGAGGCCACACCTGCTCGTGCACAATGGTGGGACAACGCTGCAGCAGATGCTGGGACGTGTAGCGGGACAGCGCAGAGAGATGTGGGAGATTGCGATAGAGCAATGAATTCCCATAGCTTGTGCGGGGAAGAGCTCCCAGCTGTGGTCTAGGTCCTTGGGTATAATGAGCCACTGAGACGTGGGTGGCGGGAGCTAAGGCAAGGGTAGGAAATGGTTTATTTTGCTCTTTGTTGTAGGACAGATGAATAGCAGGATCCAGTCAGGAACAGAGGGGTCTGAAAAACAGCTTATTCAGACTTGGATTTATTTTTTTTTAGTGTGTTGTGTAATGAATGAAGGGAAACACAAATCTGGGGGAAAACCATCAGTTCCAATGGGATCTGAAATGGTAAGGGGTTTCTGCCTTTCTTTTTTCCTCCTTCTGTAGATCTTGTCCCTGAATTTGCTGAGATTGATAAAGCAAATCCAAACTGTGTGGTTATTGGAGATGCAGCAGAAAACTTCACCTATGCAAACCTCAATGAAGCTTTCCGAGTTCTGATTGGGATGGAGAAGCCTGTTTTGATCTCCCTTGGAAGAGGGTGAGTTAAGCACTGTTTCTTCCTCAAGTCTCTACATTTTTTGATTTCCCCCAGTGTCTTTGTACTTAATGGAGGCCAGATACCAGTGTGGGCATTCACACTGCCAACTTTTGAGCGATTAATCTACGTGTCTGGACTGGCAGGCTGATCTGCTCAGGTATCTGTTGTTGGAGGATCCTCAGTTCAGTTGCCTAACTTGGCCTCCTGTCCTGAGGCACTTACTCATAGTCTTTCCAGGGGTGTGAGGGAAAACTGAAGTGATGACACTGAAATAGGTCTCTAAAAGGAGGTGGTATGGATGCTCCTCAGGAGCCACAGTTCAGCGCTATGCTGATGCAGAATTGCAAAGGGCACTGGAAGTCAGTGAACTTGCTGTGCCGAATCCTCCAGTTGACTTTGAAAACACTCATCAGAAGGGTCTCTGTGATGCTACAGCGCTGGGTGAAGCATCCCTTTAATTTCAGCTGTTGGTGGTCTTTTTGCTGTAGACAGTGCAGAGTAAGCAGTTGTGTGGGTGTGTTTCATCAAGTGCCAGAGGGTGAGAAATGTGGCTGCTCCTCTGAGGAGGAATTGTAGCAGCCTTTAGAGAGCCTGGAGACGTCCTGGTGTATCAGCACAGCAAATGCCAGCCTCCCACTCTTCAAAGTCAGCGTTCAAGAACGAGATAGACCTTGATGAAACAATCCACATCAGTGCAGGTGGCAGTGGGAGGGTTAAATAGCTGTAGTTTTGTAAGCCACTAGGAAAAGGACATTTGTTGCTTTAAGAGCAAGTCTGAGAGCCTCTTCAAAACCCCATAGAAATCATGGAGTGTTTGTATTTTGATGTTTGCGACCCCCAACTGAATGAGTATTGAAAGGGGCCAGCAGGATTATATACACTGCTTGTGTTGTTGTCTTTGCCTCTGCAAGATCTCAGAGATGAGAACTGTTGATTTAACTGCTGCCCTGTAGCTATGCGTTCCTGCCTGTACTCAAAAGAAATGATTTTTAATAATGAAAGAAACCCAAACCAAACAAAAATATCCATCAGGCCATGCCTGGATTAAGGGCTGTTAGCGTGGATTTGTGATGCAGTTTGATCTTCCAGCATCCTGAAGTTACTAGTGGTGAGAAGGATCAGGTTGTCCAAAATTCTGTTTCAGCCAACAGTCAGCTAGGTTTCTTCTTCCAGGTTCAAATCCTGCCCACATTTGTAGTGGTTGAGGTGTGATACTGGAGGTGGCTAATGGTCTGTGTGACGTACATGACTCCTTGCTATTTGAGGGGTACTTAAAGATGCCGTCTCTGAAAGTTGGTGTTAGCATCTCTGCAGGTTGATTCATATGTATGAAAACGTCATACATCAGGGAGCACTTTCATGCTGGTGGCTTGAGGATTGCTGTACAGGAGGAATAAGAAGCCAAGAGAGTTTTTATTTTCTAATATAGAAACCCTACCAATTTATAAAAGCAGCTGCAATGCACAAACTCCACCTGAACCATGTGGGAGGTGGGGGTAGATGTTCCTCTGGCTGCGAGTAAAGTGTGGTAGGAAGTTCCATCTCAACATAAGGAGGAACTTCTTTACTTTGAGGGTGGCAGAGCCCTGGCACAGGCTGCCCAGAGAGGTGGTGGAGTCTCCGTCTCTGGAGACATTCCAAACCCCACCTGGACGCGTTCCTGTGCCACCTGCTCTGGGTGACCCTGCTCTGGCAGGGGGTTGGACTAGATGATCTCTAGAGGTCCCTTCCAACCCTATGATTCTATGATTCTATGGTGGCCGAGAAGACCTAAGGGGAGAACTCAAGGATATACTGAGAAATGGCTGGGCTGGTGCGTACGGTGAAGACCTGCAAAAGCAACGGTGCTTTTGAAGTGACAGATAAATTATTTTGATAGTTTGAATATCAAAAGACATTTTTAATTATTCTCTGAACATTAAAGGTAAATTTTGACCTCCTGCTTTCACACACAGGAAAAATCCAGTCAGGGAAATTTGAATGTTTTCCTAAAAACAATTAAGGTAGATGTGTTCTGAGATTTTAAACAGGAGGTTATTAATGCCAGCACTGAATAATGACAAATCCCAATGGCCTTGAAGGAGTTATTCTTATCTGTGGTGCGATGTATAGGCTTAAAAAAGACTGTGCGTGTTTTGCTTGAGGAAACTGTAGTGACAACTTTTTTCAGTGGACCGTAAATGGGCATGAAAAGCCTTCTTAGTTTGTGGGTTATTGATCCAGCCGGGTAGAATTTATCAGCGGGAAGGAGCAGTTAAATCCATTGTGTTGCCTTACCTGACACTTACGCTCTGATCCTGCAACCCGGGCGAAAAATCCTTACTGTTTCTCAGTTAGAAGGATAAGGAGAAATGTTGAGCCAACAGCAGAATTGCTAATGTGCGTAAAATAACCAAGTTTTGTCACATGTAATACTATCTTTCAAAATGAAATATAGAATCAACCTTTGTTTAAGATTTGCAACGTGATCAATACAAAAATGCCTTCGTACCCTTTGCATATAAAAGCATTTATTTATTTGCTCGTTCATTGATGTAGACATCTCTGAAACAGACCCATTGTTATTTTTTTGGAAATGTTATTTTTCATTTTAAAATATAGATTTTTTTTTTTTTTTTTTAGATATTCTGAGCTAAGTTTTCACCGTGAGCTTAATTTTTTCAATGATTGATCTTTTAGGTAATGTGAACGTGAGTTCTGAATGAGTTTCTCTGGTAGATAAGTTCTCTGACTCAAAGAAGGGAGATGATAAATCGGATGAATTGTTCACCTAGCTACAGAAACCTCGTTGATGCAAAGGGCCACGTACAAAAACCAGCCACAAGCCAGCTCCGTTTTTAACGTGCAGAACCAGTGTAATTGGGTGGACCTTAACAAGGTGCCTGCCTTGGGCAAGTAGGTTGATTTTGGTTGAAGTTTTAGTTCATTCCATAGAAAACGAAAGTGTCAGAGTCACTGAAGCAGAATGCCCTCCTCCTGAAAATGGAGTGATTTACATTTAGCATCTGTTTTGGGCTGAGAGTGGGAATTGGCTTTGTAATTTCTTCTGTCATGCCACTGTCAGAAAATTAAGCTGTTTACGCTAGACTATAGAAGGTTAATGGCTGTTCTAGCAAAGGTCAAGTGGTCATTTTAAAAGGAGGCTGTGCTGAATAATCGAAAATGGCAGAAGGATAAGGCATAAAATCTTAACTGACTGCTCATCCTACCTTTTTTTCCTGTCATATAGAAACCTGTCTTTGCTCTGATCAGGAGAGCTTGGAAGATGTGCGTTAATTCGACTTGCCATTCCAGAAAAACGCTGTAAAGGTGGTAACTAATTTTATGAGCTCCATGGCAATAGGAACATTTTTAGGAGGAAGAAAATTTAGTTTGGAGGGCTTTCTTAGTCCCGATAAACAGTGCCTGGCTTTCCTCGTGTGGGAGGCTGGTGACAAGCAGTGATGGTCAACGGTTTGGGGCCCCCTTCCAGATATACTAAAAAAGTTGTTAGAGCTGCTGGTTGGTGCCAGCCTTCATCTTGTATCTGCCAAGGGGTCTCCATCGCTGATTAAAGGAAGAGCAATGTAACTGCTGTCCTTTGCGAGCAGCTAGTACTCTGTGCAATAAAATCCAGGCCAAGTTCATCCTTGATACTAGCTAGTTGAAATCCCTTTGAACCGGTGGAGTTGTGTCCCAGATGCCAGATGGGCATCCGGTCTGAGATCTTTTCCACAGCATTGCACGGTATTGAGCCTGTCCTTTACTTAATTCCTGGTGTTAAATTAAGGCTCCGGAGTTTCTGATGACTTGACTTTTTGTTGCAGCCATATGGACATCTGTATAGGCACAGAAATAATAAAATGTGGTTTCTTTGTATTTAACTGCCAACATTTTCATTTCATTGAAACTTTATCACTTTCATTTCCAGACGCTACTATAAAGAAACCGATGGTCTGAAACTTGATGTTGGAGCATATATGAAGGCATTAGAGGTATTTTATAGCTTGCATTATGCTTACTCGCTCTGTGCACCTTGTTAAAAGAGTAACTGGTATAAATATGGGTCATCTTCTGTAATTACTCACCTTGGTGGAGGAAGTTTCCACAGATTGAAACTCATTTGTCGCATCCTAAAGATGGGTGGATTCGTTTGTTTTCTGGCTTCGTTCATGATTTTTATTTTATTTAAAACGTGAACTTCTACTATTGCGTTACCTTTATTGGAAGTGAGGCCCTTGAAAGAAGGAGTCAGAAAAGAAAAACATGGAATATTGTCTGCAAGATACCCAAGAAAAACTGAAGGTCCATTTATGTTTGGTGTAGCGTTGTTAATACAGCCCTTGCCCTTAACAGGGTACAGCAAAGGGCCCTTATTCAGCAAGAAACTTAAATGCAATCCTGTTTTTAAGCCTGATTAAGTCCGTGCAGAACTGGAACCCAATAGATAAGCAAACCTAAGGGTGAGAGAAGGAGAGAATCATTATTCTCTCTTTTATAGGCTTGCAGAGAGATAAAAAAAATGCATAGTGAATGCAGAGAATAAAGCAAAGCAGGGTAGTATACAAGCACAGAAGATCGTGGATGTAATATGTGCTTGCAGCACATTCATTTGTATCTATGTGAGTTTTGGGGAGGGTTTTTGCCTCCCACATATGTTTAAGCTTCTAGTGGTGTAGGAACAAGCTAGAAACACCTTTTTCAGCATCGTACTGATATTTAGTTGCAGGAAAATAAAACTGGTCACTTGAATTGTTAAAAATATGCCACGTGGTTGAAGAAACCCTCTACATCATTTCATATGAGGGATATTTGCTATTTCTGTAAGAGTGGTGCTCTTACAAAAATGAGTGATACTGGAACTGAGTCTGAAGACTGTTCTCATGATGGAGAATGTAAAAGGTTTCTAACTTGAGATGTTTCAGGAGGACTTCCTCTCCTGCCAGAGAACATGAAACACTTCTGTTATGCAAATTCTCCGGTATTCACCTTCACCCACTAATCCATTGTGGTATTTAAGAGCAAAAATCATTAATCACATGCTTTTTATACAACTGACTGGAGTATGGAGTTGAACAAATCCTTTTCTGATCAGCATTTTTTGTGTGTGTCTCTTTTTTTGCAGTATGCTTGCGATGTCCAAGCTGAGGTAGTGGGAAAACCAGCAAAAGCGTTTTTTGAGTCAGCCTTAGCAGAAATGGGAGTTCCACCACAGGAGGTAAAGATTTTTTTCCAGACCTGGTGTTCAGAGAAATAGTTATGCTCAAGATCTTCCTATGAATTATTTAAAATAAAAAAAAAAAAGAAAAATGGTTGAAAAAACGTTTCGGAGGGAGAAACTCCCATGTTTGCCCAGTCTATCAAATAACGTGAAGCAGACCAAAGAGCACTGACAGCCAAGAGAGTAAATGCTAGCAAGTGGGGACCTGATGAATTTCTTCTTCCCTTCTTGTTACCCTCCTGAAAGGCATAACATTATTTTCTCTGCTTTTTTGAGGATGCTTTTTGACTGCCTGCTATTTCCTTTTTCCTTCTTGTCTGTCTCTCATTGCTCTGACTTGTGCCATCTCTACCCCTACCCAATTTAGAGTCTTCCATACATCCTCCATTCTCTACTGCGGTTTCTCCCTCTACTTGTACTGTTGTGTTGTGCTTTCTCATTCGCCTTCCTCCCAAACCATATAGTTCAAAAGAACATGCACTTTTGTTGCGAAATTCCTTTATTTGGAGGCTAAGGAAAACAATACAGAAGAACAGAAGTTAGTTTTCCCAAGGAATTATGGAAGATGTTGTGCCTCACAAGATGAGATGTGCCCCAATGCCTGGCAGTCCACTTGGCGACTGGAAGCTGCAGCGTGGTGGAATTGCAGCCAAAATGTTATTTTTTTCCTTTGGTGTCACACTGGCTGCCTTTTTTTAGTAAAAGGGAATGGCAGAAGTAAAAGATTTTCTAATTTAGGTGAACGGGAAGCACTGACTGACCCCAAAACTTCTCCTGTGTTATTGGATTCATCACGCTTTCCAGAAACACGCTGAATGTGTGATGCTCCCTGCTTGCTTATTACAGACCATTTTTTCCCCTCTCTATAGTTGTGCCCAGATCCTCTTTATTGATTTGTTGTTATGTCACACAGGACATAAGGATGAGTATGAGATGACTCACAGACAGCAGTGAATTACAAGGTAATAATTCCATCGGGGTTTTTGGTGACATTATAAACAACAGGAGTGAAGTTTGGGTGGCTTGTAGGTCCCTAGAGCCTGGAGATGAAATTATGGCCCTGTAATTCAGTATGTGCTTGGGTTTTACTTTATTATAGAGTGGGGAGATGGAAAAGACCTAGTAGGCCATCTAATCCATCTCCTTCCCCGTGCAGGAGTGTTCCCTGCTCCACGTTTATTAATGTTTTGTCCAGAGTAGTTTTCAGTGAGCCAAACAACTGGGCATCTGTAAGTACCCTGGGGACAGTGTTCACAGCTAAGTAGGTCTCGTGGGCAGGCAGCTTTTTCTGAGATTCATCGGGATGCTTCACTTTTAAACTGCATCTCCTTATTTCTAGTTTTACTCTAGGTAACAACCAAAATGACTGCTTGCCTTCCTGGATATTTTCTCCCTCCAATTGTCTCTAGACTTGTTATCATTACAGTAGTTGTCTCGTACTAAAACTGTGTGTTTAGCTCTCAGCAGCTTCCCTTGTGGTTCGGTCCCTCTGCACCCTAATGTGCTGCAGTGCTCTTTTCTGTACTCCCTTCAGTTTGTCGATATCCTCCCAGTAACAAGATAGCTCAGCCCGAACATAATATCCCAGGTACAGCCACGGCAATTATTCAATCTATTCATCCAACCAACAAACCAAAAAATCCATTTCAGACACAGAAGAAAAAGTAGCTGGAAAAAAAGAACAAAGGAAAAAAACCAAAACCTCTAGAGCTCAGCCCTTGGATACTATTTGCCTGAATCAGATGCATGAAGGTTTGTGTTTCCTTTTTGCTTATATCAGAAATGATATAGGAGTAGGAGGAAAGAGGGGGTTTGGGACTTTTTTATCCTTGTGTCCCTGCGTAGTGGCATTGTTTGCTCTTTTCCATAGGCAGGACAGTGTGGTTGTCCTCAGACACTGTTTTGCCCAGCTCGCGGTCTGCTGGGACTGTGTCAGCCCGGGGCGCCGAGGGAGGGTGTCGTTCCAGGGATGCGACAGGACACCAGAACTCCTGTCTCAGAAACTTTGCCCCAGGAAGCAAATTTGATTTAATGCATCACTGAGCTGGCAAAGATGGTCCATAGGGTGAGCCTTGGCGAGTGGTTCCCATCGACTTCAGGAGGATTTGTTTTGGGTACAGAAAAGCAGTAATAGTCCCCAGCAGATGTTATTTATTCATTCTCTGCTGTTTGCCATAGTGCCACCAGTGACTAACTTTATATTTTGACAGAAGGGTTTTTTTTCCTGTGTGGTTTCTACTGTTAAATGACATCAGTTTGTTGTAGTAATATGTCTAGTCTGTAGGTGTAATATTTTGTATTCAGAGAGATTCCAGATGAAGGGAGTATGTGCCTAGCCAAGGAGGAGCACAGTAGATGCCACTGCATCATGGCACCAGTCACTTTGTGCTTTCGACTGTGGAAAAAATAGTCCATGCTGCTGGCGTTAACCTGGACCATGATGCACATGCGTAGGAGGAACAAATTACAGCAGAGCAAACTACCTTAATTCTAACATCTTTTTCTAACTTCTGAGTGCTTGACCTTGCAACCTTAATGTTCTTTTGAGAAGGATTTGCAGCTTGTTTTAGTTTGTCATGTGTAATAATAAAAACTCAGTATATTCAGTTCAATGGGTTCCTTAGTAATGCACTGTATTACATTTTAATCGGTCTCCTGAAGGAGCTATGCTTCTCTGCATTAGTAATGACATAACAAGGACTGGTTTTACTTGCCTTTACTTTTGTAAAATGTTTGCCAATAATTTATTCCACCTGTGGAATGCATTTAATCCATACCATCATTAAACCATTTTAGATGAGCTGTGCTTTTGAAAACATATTACAGTTTTCTTTCATCCAACTTCTAATGAAAAATACCTTTTTAATAAAGCTGTCTCACCACAGGAGTGCTAGACAGGGGCGAATCTTAAATTTCTGAGGCTGCTTTAATCAATAAAGTTATCACCAGTCGTTTCCCTTGATAACTGCTTCTTACCGAGACCCTGACTTTGCCTTCTGCTGCTGAGATGTTTTCAACCTGCACTTAGAATAGGAGGAACTCCCCAAAGTCCAATTTTCATTTTAACCTTTCCTCAATGGCCTAGAAATAACAGATTGCCGGTATTACTTTAATAGATTGGAAATTTAAACCTCTTAGAGGTAACCAGACCTATCTTATGATTCAGTAATATGACAAAGAATAACACATCTTAAAGGTTACTGAAATGCCTAATTCATATGTTTTAAGGCAGCTGTAACAGTGGATGATTTTTACAGCTTTACAATAAAACCTAAATAATGTTAAGGTTCCGGTAGTTTTATATAATCATAAAAAGTTCCCTCTGTAGCAAATTGTCCTGCCTTAACGGGAGTTATGGCAGGTCGTACTGGAGTGCATAAACTCCCGGTAGTTAACCAGTTCCCATTTCTGCCACCTGCAAGTCTCAGGGGGGAGTTAGTGGCGCGTGAGGGACCACCGGGGAGGTCACCCCGAGAGTGGCATGGAGGACCTGCTGCCGTGCTGGCATCCCCTCCGGGCTCACCGGCCACGACGGGGGAACATTTTCCATCTCTGAAAGAAGAGTGAAGTGGCCGAGTGAAGTTCCAACTTCGAGTCCTGCTGAAAGCTTATTGAAATCTGCCTGGCCCTGCAGGCTTGGGAATTCTTAGGAAGAACCTGGAGGTTGGATGGATTTCTTTGTTTCACCTGCCTTGTTGTACAGCTTCTCCCAGGTCAGAGGCCACATGCGATGCCCTTTGTGTGTTTGATGTTTGCACAACTAGTATTTCCAAGATAGAAACATGATTAACAGTAATATGGGATCCTGAAGCCTTGGAGATTACCGGTTGGGCCAAGGAGAATAGGGAGAAAAGTAAATGTATCATATTTCTCGTGTAAATGGATTTAATACATTATTCAGGATTTTGTGTATAAGCTTTATTTCCTTATGTCCCTGGCACATTTAACTTGATTAAGGGCATTAAGCCTATAGCAAAAATCTGCTTAGGCATAAATATGTTTGACTCTAGAAGCGTTCACTGGGTTAAATGTTCTGTTAAAGTTTGCACACTTCCTTCTGTGCATCTCTGTATTTGTGTCCTCCGTAGACTTCAGCCTCCAAAGTACAGTACGAGCTTCTCCTAGTGAACACTGCATTGCAACAGGAGCATGGCTGGATACTACAGAAATTGGTGTCTTTCTGAAAGCCTCATTCATTTTATCATCTTGTCTTTCTGCCTCTGCCTAAAGGGGCTGCAGGAAACCTGGGGAGGGACTCTTTTTGAGGGAGCGTAGCAACAGGGAGGGGGTAACGGTTTCAAACTGAGAGAAGTTAGATTTAGATTGGATACCAGGAAGAAGTTCTTTGCTGTGAGGGTGGTGAGCCCCTGGCCCAGGTTGCCCAGAGAAGCTGTGGCTGCCCCATCCCTGGAGGGGTTCAAGGCCAGGTTGGACGGGGCTTGGAGCAACCTGGGCTGGTGGGAGGTGTCCCTGCCCAGGGCAGGGTGTTGGAACTAGATGATCTTCAAGGTCCCTTCCAACTCTAACCATTCTATGATTCTGTGATTTTCTTACTCCATAATTCCTTTTCTGATCAAAATTTTTCTGTGATTTTAGTGAATATTAAAACTCTGTTTGCACACAAAAATACCTAAGGTTCCCATTCACCAACCTACCAGCATCTCTGAAGGCTTGGTAGCGTTGGCTACTTCTGTGGGTAAGAGGAGTCAGTCCCCACCTCCGTTCAGCTCTGGGTCTGGGCACCACTACCATGTTGGTGACTGCTGTGCCACAGGCGTTTGTCCAGTGGTGATTATATCGTGCCTTCCCACCCCCAAATTCTTGGAGATCATGTTCATCTCCTCCAGTCTCCTGCCGATCTGGGTTGGGTTTGATGGGAACTCCTCGAGAGCGGTGGCTTCACTTAGCTTTGGCACACGTGTGCTTTATTTACTGCACGTGTACAACCACTCGCACCATCTCTCACCATCTGTACGGATTAGGAAAATATAAATTACGCCCATTTTAATTCATTGATGAGTTGTCTTAAAACCAGAGAGGCTGTCTCGCTGCGGTTTACCCTTCTTTTTTGTAAATGTTTAATTGGCCTAAAAAAAGCAACTTCTGAAGAATAATTGAGCAGATTAATGGTGTGATCCCTGTGTAAAACGTGAACATGGATGGGGATCTTTTAATTCTTGCTTTCAGTGGGTATGTGACCTTTCAGTTTTATATCTTTCTCTCTCTTCTTACCATATTGCAGTCAGAGAGGAAGTTAAACCCAGGTTTGACAGGTAGAGTTTTTTTATTTCCCTTGACAGCGCACCTTTTGACCTCTATCTTCTTGCCAATGATTTTTTAAATCCTAAATGATTTGGGAATAATTGCTCCTCCTTTAGTGATTATTGCCCTTCACCGATAGTAAATCTGTGAAATCCCCGGGGGCTGGAGTACATTTTTGTATGCGTATGCCACAAGCTGGCCTGGACAGGCATCGCCGCTCATCCACAGCCGCACTTGCAGAGCTGCCGGGCGTCTTGCAGGAAAACTTGCCTGGACGGGGTAAAATACAGCCCCAGCAAGCGAGCGAGGGCTTGGCGGGCTGCCCTGCTCTGCCCTTTCCCATTTTTCAGAGGAAATTCATTTTTAAGGTTTTGAGAAGCTAGGACTGAGATTGTCTTTGCTTCAGAAATCTCATCCTGAACGTCTGGGTTCAGGCTCACAAAGGGTGTGCGGGTGGTGGAGGGCAGGAGGCTCCTGGGGTCCCCCCGCCGACTCTCTGGGTCCCCCCCATAACACTTCCCTGTCCCCCTCAGGAAGGCATTGGAAGGAATTTTATACGAAGGGGTGAGAAGCTCTTAACGCCAGTGGTTGAGAATGATTAAATATCTCAAAGCAGCTTGGGGGGAAGTTGGTAGTGGTGGTTGGCTGGGAGCGGTGTCGCCAGGTTCTTTGCGGCTCTGCATCTAACAGTGGGATTATTTGGTTTTCCTCATCTGTGTACGCATGCTGTATTTACTAATTACTTAAAATTAACCCATCATTTTCTCCTCGTTTCATTGCTTGTTTGGAGAAGTGGTAAGGAAAGATGAACTATCTACGGGGGAAGGCATCTTATTAGGAATACACATGTTCCATGAGCAGAGTGGATAAGGAAAATGGTCCAGTTAATGAAAAGATGGAAAAGACTGAGCCGTCCATCATCTGGTGGCTTTGAAGCGGTTTGTGAGCAGAGAGCTGGAAATGACACCTGTCCCAAAGCCTGCTGCTGCTCCTTCCCCATGGGCATGGTTTCCCTAGCCCTGTGGCCATAAGCTACAAGTCCTTGTGGCACTCTGCTCCTTAAAGGCCTCTCAAAGCCTGGCCACAGCCGTGACTCTCCTAGACAGAATGAAGCAATGATGGGCATTTATAAACTATTTCAAAATGAACAATTTCAGCGTAGAGCCAGACAAATGAGCCTTGACTTGAGGGGGAATCCTGTTGCACCCCGTCACCTGCGGGGCGATGATCATCCCTCATGTGAAGAGTGTTTTAAGAGAACAAGGAAGATAGACTGGTACCTACTATATGTAATCTTACACACCCCACCTGATGCGTTACTCAAAAGAGGATTTAGTTTTTATTGGCTGAAGCTGTTCCAGATACACATGTTCGTAGCTCAGTTTGGTTTATGAATGCTCTCAGAAAATCTTCTGTTCGGCTGGGGCTTTAGGGATAGCCTGAGATTTCCTTTACATGCTATGTAATAAGTGGGAGAAGATTTTGTTGTAATTAGATGATTAATAAAAATAGCTCTGGAGCTTTAGGAATTTTAGAATTCTTCCATATGTATGATTTAGTCCTGCGCAGCAGGCTGCTTACGGAGTGGGAACTGAAGCGTGGGTGATACAGAAGATGAACTGGCTCTTGTATGGTTGCATGCTGTATAAAAAAGAGGTGCTTCCATGTGAAGGCAGAGGAAGAAGAGGATTTTATATTAGGTAGAACTGGTAACTGGCGCGGCACCTGCAACACAGACTTTCTGTATGTATTTGTCTTTAAAACTGCAGCTAGCTGTATGAAAAGAGTCCATCATCTAAGGCAACCCTGGTCCCCTTTGTCAATGTGCCTTTTAGCATCCTCAGCCCCATACGTGGGACAAGGACCTGTCATGACCGACCCTAGAAAAAGCTCAAACCACACAAAATATAAGGGCAATTACTTTAGTAATAATATAAGGGCGATTTCTTTAGTAAGAAAAGAGACACTTTGCGTAGCGATTCCATGTATCTGATGTGCAGGTATGAAAATAATCACAAGTACTTGGAAGGAAGGGGAATTCAGGCAGGAATTTCTAGAGCTGCAAGGTGCCATCAGTGTGCAAGTCTGGCAATTACGTTTGTGATGCAGGACGCAAAGTCAACGAGATGAAGATCAAGTGGCCAGCGATGCCACTAATTAATGTATTTTAGATAAAATTCAACTTTGATACAGAAGGTGCAAAAGCACACTTTAAAATCGGATAGATAAACTAGACTATGTATTTTCAGAGCTGGTGCATTTCCCCAGTTTTAGGTGCTGCTTCCGTTCTCTGCAGAGTAATCCAGAATGCCTTTGAAAGGTTGAAACTTGACTTTTTGCTTATTAATTGAAGATTGCTGTTTTGTGTATATGCTGTTTTTTGTTGAAACTATAAAATGAGGCCCCCCAACCATTTTAAAATTTGAAGAATAAAATAAATGCAATATATTTAATGCAGGATGGTAACAAGCACTTGAGATTTTGAAGCTGCAGTTGTTAATGAGAAAGACCCCTTGGTTGACACGCTTCAATTTAATGAAGACCTTTAACAAAGACCGTAACTCTGAAGCGAACATGCATGGTCTGTGTTTTCATCAGACGCTCAGACAAATCTTAGTGTAGCCAGAAAGTCTTTTCTCAGATACATTTTTTTTTTGGTAATCTACTCCATTGAGTGTATTAATATTTGCACAGACTTAAACTGACTGTAATGCAAACCATGCTAAGCCTGTACATATCATATCACATTCTGCAAAAATACATGAGTTAGATTTTACAGTGATTTTCCAAATTTCTGTATCAACCTGAGCATGGGTTGGGATTAAGCTCTGCGAAGTTACACATTTCAGTGATCGCAAGCTTAAGCTTTTGACTGGCTTTTAGAATACCAATTTTAAGGAAATGTTTAAGAAGTTAAGCTTAATTTAAACTGCGTGGAGCATAATATAAATGCATCATTAGGAACAGAATAGGACTAGCTTCATAAAATTCAACGTTTTCTTTGAATTATGCCAAATCACTTTGAATTTTGTGATTGATTACAAATTGTGCGATGCGTACTGCACTAGCACATTGCTCGAGGAGCTATAGCATGAATTATGTTCAAGGTAGGATGACTTTTAATCAATACGATGACAATATTATCTTGTTTAATTTGTCTGATGGCAGTATTAAACATCAAATCAAGCTGTTTGTTATGTCAAAGGAGTGTGACGTATGGCAGAAATAAAATGCACTCGACGCCAGTTTTTCTGTATTTCATTGCTTTGACAGGCCATCATGATTGGAGACGATATTGTGAATGATGTCGGAGGTGCCCAGCGGTGCGGGATGAGAGCTCTGCAAGTGCGGACCGGGAAGTACAGGTCAGTGCACACCCTGCACTCCATGGGGGCAAGCATGGAAAGAGGGGGAATTCATGTAAGTAATGATCTTCGGATTTACCTCACTGCCAAACGACACTGGGCTCTAATTTCCTTACCACGCATTGATTCTTGAAAGAAAAGGTTTGGAACATGGTACACATTCAAAGTGAAAGTGCAAGAGCAGATTTTTTTCACGTCTTTTCCAGATCTTTTCCCGTTGGTGGCACAGATTTGCCATCAAGGTACGCTTCCACTTCTGTGGACAGACACCTCCTTGTGCAGTAGTTAGGCTTGCGTAGATGATGACATTTTCATTTGCAAAATGCATTTTAGGAAAACACTGTGTGTATGAAAGTGTCAGGAAGGGGAAGACATATTGTCTTAGATCTTTTAAAGAAATATTTCTGTTAAATTACTGCTATAATTTTTTCATCTTGGTGCATAGAACTGGTGTGTTTCTTGGGTTTTGCTTTTCTTTTATTTTTTTTGCTGCTGCGTGAAAGCGTTGTACACTTGGTACAAGATGTGTCTGAAACTTCAAGCAGGGCTGATATTCTAAAATTAGACTGTCGACTCAGTGATCTCTGTGGGTCATATCTCACAGCTTTAGGAAGGACTCCATATGTCTGCTGTTTCCTCCAGACATGAATTCAGCTCTGAGATGTCTGGAAGGCGTGAGCTGTTTCTCCGCTCCCTGTCTTAGCAGAGTGCAGGCTTCCGCAGGCTCACTCACCTCTTTCAAATGATCCTTCAAACCCTTCTCCATGCAGGTGTTTCCATGATCTTGTGCTTTAATTGACCCAAGAGCTACCTCCCTGCAGCTGCCGATAGCAGACCTGAGTGCACTTATAAACAGGGCATGGTCCAGGGTTGCCTGGTGGAAAATGAAGCCATCAGCTGATGCTCAGGCCAGCTTAGGTTTGAAGTCAGCTCAAGGTGACTCTCCAAATGCAGTACAGCCATTGGTCCCTACATTCAACATTTGGATTCCATAACACTCAATATCGCCTCTTAACCATAACTGTGCCTCTTTGTAGTAGGCATGGTTCAGCAACACCATCTGTCATTTGACATAATTTGTATTTTTACAGTTTTTCTTGATTTTCAAATACCAAGACTGTAAAAGAAGGATGCTCTTTTGGGGAGGGATGCGGCAAGTGAGAATGGTACTTGCCGTAGGCTATCTGAAAAGTTATTTTGTTTGTTTTCCAGTCAATCTGTTTCTCAATGTTCCTTTTAATTTGTGTAAGGTGATAAAATAATATCCAGTGCCTTAATTCTAATGTGCGGTGAGAAAAAAACCCACAGATAGAAGTGTATTGTAGTTGGTTATTTTTGCCTCTTTAACATGGTACATCTCAAAATCAGCTATCTATCTGAATAAAGCTCAAAAAATCCCGAGGAATAAAGTAAGTAAGTATATAGTTTGTTCATGCTGTTGGGATTATTTGTCTGTAATCTGTGTAATCCCATTAACTTCCTAAAGGAGAAAATAAGAATTCAGCATTTGATTTTACCCTGATACTTACAGGATCACTTTGTGAATCCACATCTTAATGCCACAGAGATACAGGTGTCAGTGAAGGCAGTATCTCTGCACACAGAGGTGAATTAGACCTTTGCTACTGAGCAAATATCTCCTGTGACATACTTTGCCCATCAAAATATGCCACAGGTGATGCTGCATCCAAACTGTTCAGGCAACTGACATAAACTCTATATATATATACACGCACACATAAATATGTATAATTGTATGCTGGAAAAACATCTTCTTGGATCAAGATTGAGTCACGATTTCTCATCTGAAAGAGAGTCATGAGCTGTTCTAGATGGGGAAAAAGGATTGTTTTCTACTGTTACGTTTCCTGTTTCAGTGTGTGGTTGCTGTTACCTGAAATCATAGGCTATTGTATGGCAGTGAAACACAGATGAGCGTCTCTCTAAATTCAGCATGTGGTGCCAGTCCTGTTGTTAGCAATTGTGAGTAAAATGAAATAGCTCCTGTTTGCCAAGAGAGGCCAGAGATGTAGGTATTTTTGAGAATGACTGGTTTAGTATTCATGGAAAATCAAAACACACAGTGAAGTATTGAGAGAGATGGAAAAAAACCCACAAGTGAATGAAAGACGATAGGCAAGATAAATTAAAAATAACAGAAAATGTAATTATTTCCTGTCAGCTTTAGTTTAAAGTCTGATATATATGATTGTGCATGGGTCCTCTCTTTCACTTGTGTGGTAGTTCTTGCTGACACAGGGCTGTGTGCTACACCCAAATACCTCTGGATGGCATCGTTGGTACATTGACTTCAGCATCAGGCACAGCTTCGGGACCTCCCCTGAAAGCTAAGGCGATTTTTGTAAAGTGTAAAGCACAAAGACATTCAGGGTTTTGTTGTAGACACTGAGTGTTGGTGCAGCGGGATTTCCACTGATTTCAGTTATGAGATGTCAAAGCTCGGGACATGGGTGATCACCCCAGTTGAGTTGTCTCGGCGTTTCTACAAGCGTGAGTAGTTTTTTTTCATTTCCACCTCAACGATGGTGCCTCACTTCAACCGAATGAATGCAGAGCTGATTTCAGAGTAAAGTAAAAAGTAACAGAGGAACTATCCCGAGGAGTTGTTGCTGATGCATTTCACAGCATACCACTGGATGCGTGGAAGTGACATTATTTGCACAAGTTATCCCAGTGAAGGCATTTTGCATGTAGTTCTGAAGGTCCAAAGGATCCTGTTGTACCCCTCCATCCTCATCTAAATGCTGTCCCTAGCTGGCAGACATTGTCACCTCCAGTGCACGAGTGTGTATCAGGGCAGCTCTCCTTATTTCAGGGGTCAGTGCAGTCAAACATGAACATCTTTGAGGTCTGCTGCCCACCAAGTGCCACCAGGGGTTGTGCATAAAAGGTGACACATGAGCCAAGCCTTACTGTACTGTTTATTGTATTTCAAAGGGACTTCAGTGATTGCATGCAGATTGCAACCTGCAAAGCAACTCAGTGCATCTTACTTGCTTTAATAAGCTAGAAGAAAAAGTTCCCATTGGCCCTGGAAGCTTTTTATGGGAGGAATTGGTTGATCTGCTGATGTGGAGGTTTCTGCAGGAGATAGGGGTGGACAGGTCTTCTGTGAGGTGGGCAGGCTCCAGCTGGGTGCAGGAAGCTGACTTGAGCCTGCAGCATTGCAGGAGCCTTTCTCTGTGGTGGTGTTTGTGCCGTGTTGCTCAGTGACGGCGGTGACGGATGCCAGCTCCCCACTGAACTGAGGAACTGGTTTTGTGAATGCAGGGTGGGAGCAGTTGGCTTTGCAGGCAAGTCGAGGAGGTCCAGAGGAGAAGCAGAAGGGCTGTGCGTGGAGCCCCGGGGCTGCCTCCCTCCCTGGGCTCTCACCCTGGCCTCTGCAAGGTCTTCTTCAGTGTTGGCTGCTCTCAGGGTGAGATTCAAAGTGTGGATTAAGCTGCTGCAAAAACATTCAGTTTTACATCACCTTGCATGGAGGTCCTGAAAATTAACTCCTTTGTCTCACTTCTTTTGGATCTTTGAAGTTTAGTAAAATTTATGCAGCAGATTTCCTTCAATATGACAAGCTTTACATGTTCCTCACGCCTGCATCTATACTTATCTTCTCCTCTAAAGCCCTTAATCTTCAAGCAGGACTGAATCTCAAGTGTTGAGCTCTTTCTCAGTAGCCAAACCAGGCATGACGTAGATTAGTCCATGAAATGCAATAAATCCTAACAGCAACATGGAGTAAAATTTCTGTTGGCACAAGTCAGGGCAGTAATGGGGAGGTATAGGGGTAAGATTTTTTTTTGAGTTGATCTCAGCCGGCATGGTTCTCCAACATGGGGTGAGAAGTTCAGCTGGCCGAGTATAGCCTTTCTTTGGTGTAAAATCCAAATGCAGAGGGTCAGGCTGGTCTGCAGGTTTGCCCACTCTATTTTTCCTTTCTACAGGACAGGTCAGGTCATGTCATTGCTGCAGAGTCTTGTGTGCCGAGAGAAGAAGCTGGTGTTAGGTTTTTCAGCATTGGGAAATGTGAAGCTAATTACGAAGTTTCTCTGCACACCTGCATGGAGGCCCGTCACAGCCAACATCTTTCCCATCTAGGGAAGAACATGTACTTGTCTTCCCGCACAGGGTATGTGCTAATTCCACTTGCAGCTAATTGGCCTTGACATCAAACCAATAATTTCCACAATAACTATTGATTCTGCAATGCTGCGTAATATCCTTGTTCCTCCTTGTAGTGTGCAAGTTAAAGCAGAGAAAAATTACTTTGAGGCTTTTCCAGCTCTCTCCCTGTAAAATTGGAAACAGCTTTCAGGTGCGTCAGTGTGTCAAATTGCAGGGCAGGAGAATTACCTACCCCTTTCTCCTTGTTGTTATTTACAGGTCTTGATTTGTAAGTGAAGAACTTTCCATCGCTAGCGAGCGGCGGTAGCCAGGGGTATTCATGGCAGTGGTACCCGCTACCTCTGCTCGCCTGTGGGCTCCGAAATGGTTTCAGAGTCTGGGAGTATGGGTTCATCCCCTCTCAGTGCCCACATGAGGTTTTCTTCGTTTTTTTAGGGATTTATCCCACGGTCATGGCTGATATTGCAGCATCCCTGAGCTCCCTCGATATGGACATAAAGGATATCCCAGGGATGGAAGATAAAAGGATGGAGGGCTGCGAGAGCTGCTGTCTCTCTCCAGCTCTGCCACTGTTCTCCCGGAGAACTGGATCAAGTTGCTTCATGTTGCCGCTCTTCAGTTTCCCCACTTTATAATTATCCTCTGAGAATAATTATCCTGACTTTCTTAATAACGTGACTTGTGATCTGTTCCTCTTATCTGATTGAAGATAACATACAGAATTTGTACAGATTTGTAGGAAATCGGCTTGCCAGGAGAAAAATCCAGATGTGATCGAGACGAAAGTTGTGACAGAGGAAAGGTCTTTTAGGCTGCCATCGTCAACTGATTAAGGATTGCAAAAAACAGGGCGGGTCTTTATAATAACCTCCTAAATGAAGTTATAGAATTATTCTTAAAAAGAAATATTTCCACCTATAGATAAATTCGCAGCTGTCACCGCATTAGTAAATGAAAGCTCATGACACATTTTGCAAAGGAGGAGTCCCATCTTACTGCTCTGCAGCATCCCTTCACCCTCGCTTTCTTGCTCACTGCGTTACCAGCCCCAGCCAAGATGAACAGTTTTATTAGTTTGTTCACATCTCCTGGGTCCTGATGGAGCATACCAGACGTGCGTAATGAGAACGAGCAGGCAGAGGCACTCCCTTTGTGCTGAAACAGAACCAGAGGCATTCTGATGGCCTCACAGTCCTGATAATTAAGCCTGTTTCAAGTATTAAATGGAAAGACTTCCAACCTGTATTTGCACCGTAAAAAGTTGTATTGTAATTCACGTTAATGTCTTAAGCAATGTTGATTAAAATCTAGTGTCAGCAAATTGTTTTTCATTGTAGCATGGTAGCCGATTGCAGTCAATCCCAAGGCACAGTCTTATTCGCCGTTTATTGCACACCAGAATCACAGTTCGCGCTGGCCACGTGAGGATCTTCACACGTGTTTATCCATTTCTTGACCACAATTTGGTTACTGTAATCTTTGAATTGGCTTTGTAGAGGAAGTTCAGAGTAAATACAGCAGTACCTTAGCATATGCATACTCATCTGGCGACAGCCTTAAATTTTCACAGTACGTGCAATTGTCCAGACACAGAAATTATAGTTTTAGGATCTGGTGCTTTAGGAAAGAGTGGCCTATGAGAAGGTTTAAGTTCTTGCTGCTGTAGTATGCTGTTAGTATCCAAATATCCACTTTTCAGCATTGAATATAGCCAATTGCAATGCAAAATAGCGAATTTTTGGAAACACTGGAAATATATTATTGTTGAACTACAAGTGGTGAACTCAGGAAGCAGTAGATTTTACCTTCTGACTCTAAAGAATCATCTTATGTGTGTCTTGAGGATTTCTGTCTCCTTAACTGAACATAGCCCAAGTGTTTACTTTCCAGTAAAGTTACTGTTTTATATTAGAATTACCAGTTGGACTAGGTGATTGTTGTAGGTCCCTTCCAACCGAACTAAACTATTCTATTCTGTTCTATTTTATTCTGTTCCGTTCTATTCTATTCTATTCTATTCTATTCTATTCTATTCTATTCTATTCTATATGCAGATGATACCTGAGCTAAAACACACCTGAAAGGAGCCAAGGGGGAATAGAGAGCTCTGCTACCTTGTGGCTAATGTGTAAATTTAATTATCTTCAGTCTAAAAGAGAAATGGGAGTTTGTTTGGTTTTTTTTTAGATTAGCAGGTAATTTATTTGTTGGTACTAGAATAAACCTCGAGGAAGCAGAGTGTGTTCCAAACATAGCCGTGGTGGGTGCTGTGTGTATGCTCATGTGCTGTTCTGAAAAAATTAGTCTGAATATCAGAAAAGAGATCAGTCTGTGATGAGAGTAGGGGCAAGGGAAAATAAGGGAGGAATGTGTCGGGTCAGTGAGGAAATGCAGGGTGACCCAGCAGTCTCGCCAGGTCTGCTCTCTACCTGTCTGACAACTGGCTTTTCCTTAGCAGCCCTGCTGTCATCAGCTGTCACATCTCAGGCGCTTTGGAAAGGAAGCAATTTGCATTTTGCAAACCAAGATGGCAGTGACCGCATCAGCCTGTGCTGCAGTTTTGCTTCCCCTCTTGCTTCACGTCCACACACCAATGCAGGAGCAGAGACAACTGCTGGAGAGGTTTCCATTTCTCATCCCCTGAAGTTGATAAGTAAAGGGCTGAAAGAGGAGGAGGTGGTACCAGCACCAGCTACTGCAAGAGGCAGTGGGACCTGGGAGGGCACGTGGCTCAGGTGGGCTTGAGGTGTGGGACTAAACCACTTCCAGATCCTCTCTGAAAAAGCATCCAAAGCTAACGGCCATTTTGTTTTTCGTCTCTTTTGCCCTGGTGTCTTGATGTCTTGGTAGCTGATGCCAGCCTGGGCCGGCAGCCTTCCTCCACCAGACGTGGCCATGCGCATCTGTGTGAGTAACACCAGAGCCCCTGGCAGCTGGTTGTCCCACGCGTTTGTGTGTCTCTCCTCCCCGCAAATACATCATTCATGACCTGAGGTGGTGGTGGCTGGACCGCCTGAGAGGAGGCAGCTCAGGGGCTTTCCAGGGTTTCCCCGGTGTGTGCTCGCCTCCTGCACAGCACCTGCTGTCACTGCAGGCACCCGAGCTGCCTGTCCGAGGGGACGGGGGTGCTCCTGGTCGGGCAGGGCCACCTCTGGTTCCTGCTAGACCCCCAGCCTCCCTCCCTGCTACGAGCCCAAGCAGTCTACGAGGCGGGATGGGGAGCAGGTCCTTGCTTATTTTTATCTTTAGGGGGCTTTTCTCAGCGCCAGCATAAGGCTGCAGTAGGAGAATTCCAGAGTGAAGCTGTCCTGGAAGCTGGCCGAGCGCAGCGGTGTTTCTCAACACTTGTCACTTGCAGAATGCCGAGCTGCATTAGCTTGTTCAACATTTGACAGCGATGATGAATACCATACCAATCGCTAACTACTTTATTTCTGTAAAAATGCTAATGAGCGTGTTGAAATGTGCTGCAGAAGTGGCAGAGCTGGGACAGCTGCACAATTGTGGTTTCACTAGAGGTTTCCTTTTTTTAAAACACAGGTTCCTCTTCTCTGCCTATTTTTTTTCCCCGTAGTTAAATGTCATCCCAGCTTCGTTGGCGCGTGGAGAGCCCTCAGCGAGCAGCACGGGGAGCGTGGCAGAAGGGGTGACTGCTCTGATTGATGAAACCAAAGCAGAGCGTTGTTTCCAAAGGGAGAGAGAGGCAAACAAGAGAGAGGCAGGCCAAGTCAGCCGCTGATGTAACTCCCTCCGAGCAAATGGTTCAGTATCTGAAATTTAATCTTCTGGCTTGGGCTCTTGCTCACGCTGTAAACATGCTCGGGAGCGGCGGTGCTGGAGCAGTACCTTGTGCCGGCACCCTGCAAGCGCAAAACAGCTGAGTATTCATGCTTTGATGCTGTGCTGCGTGGCCCACGGATGCTGGAGGGCCACCGACAGGCTTATCTAGTGACATTTGGTTTTTTCCTCTGAACCCAGAGTGGCTGGCTAGTCACCGGTGCGTTTTCTGCTCTCGAGGGGCCCTGTGTTCGTATGGCTGAACACTTGGGGACGCGGCCATGCAGTTGTTGGGGAGCCAGGTGCTCAGAGGTGGGATGCACTCAGAGGACCACCAGCCATCACCACGGGTCACAGAGCTGTGCTGGGGGCCCTGCTGCAGGCGTATGGCTTCTCCAGCAGCAACACAGAGGTGATGGAGATGGGTGGTTGTTGAGGCGGGTGGGAGCATGGCTGCCAGCTTGCTCAGGCCAAGGGAGCCACCACGAGATGTGGGGACTTTTCCTGTTATGAGGAAGGGCTGAGAGACCTGGGTCTGTTCAGCCTGGAGAAGAGAAGACTGAGAGGGGATCTCATCAATGCTCATCAATATCTAAAGCGGGGGAGGCAAGAGGATGGGGCCAGACTGTTCTCAGTGGTGCCCAGTGACAGGACAAGGGGCAACGGGCACAAACTGGAACATGGGAAATTCCATCTCAACATGAGGAAAAACTTCTTTACTTTGAGTGTGTCAGAGCACTGGAAGAGGCTGCCCAGAGAGGTGGTGGAGTCTCCTTCTCTGGAGATACTCAAAACCCACCTGGGTGTGTTCCTGTCCAACCTGCTCTGGGTGGCCCTGCTTTGGCAGGGGACTAGATGATCTCCAAAGGTCTCTTCCAACCCCCGCCATTCTGTGATTCTGTGGCTGCTGCCCTTCCGGATGCTTCCACTGGGCTTGGGTTGGTGGCTGGTTTTCATCCCCTTCAGGAGGCATGATATGACTTGCGCAGAGTTTAAAACAAAGCACCCAGCAGTGCCAACTTTAGGTCTTCTACAAGCGTTGGGAAACTCTGATGGGTCCGTACGTGACTGCGTCAGGAGTAATGGTGTAATGTGAGAAAAGGGGTTGGGGTGAGGAGCTGCATTCCCCCGCCAGTGCCGGGCAGTGCTCTTTGCTGGGGATGAAGACGGCTTGCAGCTGGGACGTGACTCATGTTCACACTTTGCCCTGAAACCATGACGATTCTTAGTTGTTTGTGGTTTTCAGTCATTGTCAACAGCGTATACGGTTACACCTCAGCCCTGTGCACTCGCAGGTTGCTGAAAGATGAGCCCATTCATTGTGTGGGGCTGATGCTGTCGCAGGGGGTCTGCGTCCTGTGCTGAGTCTTCAAACTTGAGCCATAAAAATGCTGATGGGCCTCGGAGCGGTGGGGAGCAGGGCTGGGGAGCCCCGGCTGCAGCCACTGCACGCACCATTGCTCTTCCCATTGACCTGCAGCTCGACTCAAAAGCTTTTGCCTTTTCTTCTTAACTCTGCTTTGAGTCTAAAATGGGCCCACACGATCAGCTGGGTCTAACACTCTGCTAAATGCTGCTCCTGGTCCGTAGGACCATTCCCTATGGGAGTATAATTTCTGTGGCACCTTTGGGGACTGACTCCAGTCATTTTGGAGGGTGATCTTGGTCATGCTTCTTGCATGCTGCTTATGCCAACGTGTGCTTTCATTTCACAGCTCCAGTTGATTTTCCGTTCCCAGTCCCAGGTGTACAGGGAGGAGAGGGTGTCAGGTTTGCCCTTCCAGCCTCCACTCGCTCCCAACCCCTTGTACCCGCCGTCGGTCTGCACGTGGGCAGAATCATGGAGTCTGTCCCTCAGTGGGAAGCTCAGCCATGCAGAGCACGTCGCTGTGGTGCTGCAGACAGTGGCTGTGTTCCTGCAGAAGGAAGGGCTATGAGTCATCCTGCCTCGATTCTGACAGCAGCAAACACCCGAGCTGGTCCCCTGGCTTGCCTTTGCAGAGGGCTGGGCACCTGTAGGTCCTGAAGCAGGTCAGGCGGATCATGTGCCAGCAGCATCTCTTGCTCTGCATTGCCGGTAAGGACAGTGGGCTGGGGCATGGTGGCTGGACGTGCTCTGGGGAACCTTCTCTGCCCCCTGCCCAGGCTGGGCTTGGTGGAGACCAGTTCTACCCACAGCAACACGTCACTTGCTTAAATGACCAAAGCACAACATAGGCGTTGGCCGATCAGTGTGTTGCAAGTAGGGAAATTAATGCAAAGAGTTATTTCGCCACTAACGAGAATTTCATAGAATCATAGAATGGTTAGAGCTGGAAGGGACCTTGAAGACCATCTAGTTCCACCCCCCTGCCCTGGGCAGGGACACCTCCCACCAGCCCAGGTTGCTCCAAGCCCTGTCCAACCTGGCCTTGATCCCCTCCACGGGTGGGGCAGCCACAGCTGCTCTGGGCAACCTGGACCAGGGTCTCACCATGCTGTAGCCACAGGGCCCTTCTGCCCCATCCCCATCCCTTGGGACGCTGCCAGTTCCCAGTTTGTACTGAAGGGGACGCGTTTCTCACCGTACAAATTTCCAGAGGGCTATGTGGGGTGGGATACAGCCAGCAGCGCTCCGCGGTGCCAGATCAAATTCAGACCCTGGTTTTGGGATTTACAGTTGCAGTTTGTGGAGAGTGGGAGGGAGCTTGACATGGTTTTCATCTTGGCGTGAGCGGCCGGAGCTCCATGCCGAGCAAAGCAGCTGCCACCTGCTTTACAAGGGGTTCCTGTGCTGCAGAGCCCCTTCACCTGCCACAAAGCTGAGCTTTGTTCGAACCCCGGCAGGCGTTTGTGGCTGAATAACGTGAACTGTTCGGCTCGGCTGTTGGCTGCATGACACTGAAATCGGGCCTAAAAATAGGAGGATGTCTGACCCTGAACTGCAGGATTTTCACTCGTAACCCGGCCTGGCGCCTGCCCAGAGTGACATCATCTGGAGGGGAAGTTGGAAAAGCTTCCAGATTCGTTGCTTCTCGCGCAGGAGTGCTAAATGCGTGTGTCAACGGGTAATCAGGCGGCACATTCGCCGTGGCCGTGAATCAGGGGAAGGACGGAATGGGGAAGAAAAGACCTGAAGATGTAGGAACAGGATCAGAGCTGCATATCAGAAAAGGGTTTGGGGAGTGTTGTCTGTATATAACTCGCGGGGAGATGATAGGAGCAAAAAAAGTCCCATTCAGGCAGAGCCTGTCCCATAAATATGACAGTTTTGTTTCCTTTTAGGTGTGCTAAAAGGTATTGAGCTACAGTCAGGGTTCTGACCATCAGCCCACCCAGTGGTATCTGGTGATACCAGTCACAGTTGTGGTTTGAGTCTGCGTGATTTAGACTTACAAGTGCGTGGATAACTGCTCACGGTGGCCATGGAAGCATCCGAGATGGCCAGGTACTGAATGACCTTTCTTGGTTTCAGCTCTCTGCTATTTGAAAGCAGCTTTGCCCAGGCTAACCTGCAGGGGTTTGATTCAAATCTGGGCTCAAGTAGCACGGATGACCTTGCTATTGTTGTTCTAAATCCAAATTGCTTGAACCAAGTTCCTCATATTTCTGTGCTAAGCTTCTTTGTCTTCTTTAGATATGACAGTGTGTAAAAAATGCGGTAGGCGGTTTTCCTCTGAAACTTGACATCTTTTTCCCTCTGGATGCTGCCAGGCGCCTCCTGTGCTCATCCTCTAACGAGGACACCTTCACCTCGGTGTTGATCAGTGCACGATGGAGTTCATAGCTCTTTTCAGACGGTGAGAGCGAAGTGTAATATTTAGACAGGGCGTCTCCATTATCTATTTTCCTTCCGCCTTTTAAATTCTCATTACGTATTTATAATGCAGTTATAGCAAAGATGCCTAAAGCACAACCGTGGGCAGTGTTTGGTCTCTGAGTCCCAAATGAAGCTGAAAAAACTGCTGCTGCTGTGTAAACACTATGTCAAGAGCGGATTTCATGCATACTGCCGAGCATTTTTAACCAATAATAATGAAAAGAAGGGAAGAATTTTACCATATCAGTGTCTAACATAATATGAAACCAATTGATTTGGTTAGAGACTGAGAAGAGCGTTCAGGCAGGCCAGCCCTTCTTCGGGTTTTCATGCTCTTAAATCATCACAGCAGTGAAACTCTTCCTACAGACAAGACGGTTCACAGACATCTGCCACAGCACCAGGCGCGGACGAGCTGCTTTTCACTGCATCAGCCTTTGGGTAGGATTTGCCTCACTAAGTATGAGGATATTCAAACTGGAAGAGGGGAGATTTAGATGAGATACCAGGAGGAAATTCTTTGCTGTGAGGGCGGTGAGCCCCTGGCCCAGGTTGCCCAGAGAAGCTGTGGCTGCCCCATCCCTGGAGGGGTTCAAGGCCAGGCTGGACGGGGCTTGGAGCAGCCTGGGCTGGTGGGAGGTGTCCCTGCCCAGGGCAGGGGGGTGGGACTAGATGGTCTTTAAGCTCCCTTCCAACCCAAACCATTCTGTGATTCTGTGATATTTCTGGTTGTCTGCTGGGAAATGACCAGGCTGCGGTTGCAAAGGTGTTTCATTGTCATCGACTGAGCCCATGGAAGGCACATGACAGCCCAGGTAGGGTCAGGAACTGACTTCCCGTACTAGAGTTAAGTATATGCCCCTGAGAAGGGCTTGGACAGTTTTGCCATGTTTTGCCCATTTTTTATGCGAAAGCTTGAAGATTCTCTGACCGAGAGACAAATCTCTATTTGCAGCTAGACTGTGAAACTTTTAGCTTTTGATCCCTGATACTTTTTCTGAAGTACAACCTAACTGGAGTAACCGTGTGAAAGGCAGGCACCTAAACCTAAGCAGCCGGAATAAATCTCGTGTACACCGGTCCCGTTGTCAGTCAGCTGCTCTGTCGCATACCCGTCGTTTCACGGGGCGTTAATGGAGCTGACATAAATGAAAGCGGGGCACACGCTAGAAGAGCTGCCTTTTATTCTTGCAGACGGAGCTCTTTATTTTTCCTTGCTGGTTGAGATGCTCTAGCAAACACTCAACTTCCTTGTCATCTTTAAACTATGTAGAGAGGTGGGGAGTTGGCTTTTACCGAAGAAAGTGGACTTTTGCTTTGAAAAGTCCTTTCCTGCAGTTTTTGGCATGACTGACCACCCTGCTCTCAACAGTCTTCATGATACAGTAGTTTTGTACAAAGCTGTATTTTATGCACACAAGGTTTTAAAGCTGCGTCTCTCTGAAAACACGTCCCTAGATAGTCACACAGTGGTTTCGCAGGCAGAGTTGGAGATGGATGCAGGGGACTTACCCGGGAAGAGGGAGCGGGCTCGAGGGCTATGAGACGGTAGCCAGGGGCGCTGGCAGACACGTGGTGATGACCAGCAGTGCTGCACGTAGCACAAGCTGTCAGATAACATCCAGATAAAAATACTACGTGTTAAAACACCATTACAGCATGAATTCAACCATATTGCGCATTCGCTCTGAGGAGCAGTCCTTACTAAAATGCTCATATCCCCTTCTTCGTGCCGAATCCTTGTCTCCCCAGTGCACAGAGCAGACACGGTCTCAAATGTGCCAGGACTTATAGAACAACTTTTTCCCCTCACCAATCACTGAATTCCACGTGACTTTTTCTACCATGTCTTTCTGGCAGTTAAATACAAGCATTAACACATTTATTTCCAGAGCGGAGCTTTGAGATCCTGCTTTAACTGTGCACGAAGAGGCACAGAAGTTAAAACTAATGCTGGCCACAGGGTTAATTGCTCACATGCTTAGTTTGAAAGTGCTTGAGCATTACATGTAAACATACGTTGGAAACACCGCCGTGGGGACATCCATGCGAGCTCATCCCTGCTGCAGATGGGCTCCCAGCTGGCCCCGGGCAGGCGCTGGGAAAATCACAGTGCCCAGAGGAAGGCCTGGGCATCACGGAGGAACGGCACGGCTGGGCAGAGGCAGAATACTCCTCTCCGCAGGGTGGCACTGACCTTCTTCATCTCAAAAGCATCCCTATCTCCCTTCACCAGGCGTTGGAGGTACCAGGCTCCTTTGGGCTGCGCTCGCACAGGCTCTGCTGAGGTTCCTCTTCCCTCTGTCCTGGCTTCCCTTAGTGGAGCAAAAGGACAGTGTCCAGTTTTGGAAAGGACTGTGTCCAGTTTTGAGCCCTTCGGCACAAAAAGGACATTGAGGTGCTGGAGCATGTCCAGAGAAGGGCAACGGAGCTGGTGAGGGGTCTGGAGCACAAGTCTTATGAGGAGGGGCTGAGGGAGCTGGGGGTGTTCAGCCTGGAGAAGAGGAGGCTGAGGGGAGACCTTCTCGCTCTCTCAGCTGCCTGAAAGGAGGGGGTAGCCGGGGGGGGATCGGTCTCTTCTCCCAAGGAACAGGTGACAGAACAAGAGGAAATGGCCTGAAGTTGTGCCAGGGGAGGTTTAGATTGGAGATTAGGAAAAGTTTCTTCACTGAAAGGGTTATCAAGCACTGAACAGGCTGCCCAGGGAAGTGGGGAATCACCATCCCTGGTGGTATTTAAAAGCCGGGTAGGCATAGAGCTTAGAGATATAGTTCTTGTAAAGAGTTAGGTTGATGGTTGGAGTAGATGATCTGAAAGGTCCCTTCCAGCAATTCCATGATTCTATGACAGGTTTTGGCTGAGGAGCACTCTGAGGCCAACTCCTGTTTGTACAAAGCGGGTACAAAGACCTCAGTTGAAAGAAAAAAAGACAAAACCCAAACCTGTCTGCATTTAAATCAGCCTAATTAAAGTGGCTTTTCCCAGGAGCTGGCAGGCTGCGTTGCCTGCCCAAAGTGATTTGTGCAATTACCATCTTTTGTGTTTGTCTGGTGGGGTATTTTCTTGCCGCACTCATTTATGGGGCATTGCTCAGGGAAGATCGCCTTATGTGCAATAACGTTATTTTAAGTTTAGAAATAGAGGGGGCCAGATTCTCACCTGCTGTAAGGAGTGGAGTAAATCGGCGGAGCTCTGCTGATTTACACCTGCTGGTGCTCTGGCCCGCTGGGTGCCTGGAAATAGCTTAGCAAGTGTAAAAGAAAAAAATGGTTTCTCCATCCATCTGGAACGCATTGCATACATCAGGGGAAGGAGAGGCATTTGTGAGAGCGAACGCTTCATTTATCAGTGTACGAGCTATTGAAAAGACTGGATGTAGCTGGGATAATTATAACCAAGATTAGTCTTCTTGGAATGGAAAAGTAACGACAATCCTCATTTTACCAGATCCTCTGAAATTTACTATCTATTTATTTAACACCTCAGACCCTTTCCTGCGGCAGAGGATCGGTTAGATTTATGGAGGTGCAGTTTAGTAATCTAAATACTTGGGAGTTCATCTGCACGGCCCGTGGGCTGCTCTGGTTATTTTCACTGTCACTGCTCGGAGGCCATGGGAACCGGGAATGCAGACGGGAGCGCAGGGAGGCTCGGGCCAAAAATCAGATGGAGTCATTCCAAATGCTCTTCCATTTGCTTTGCAGACGAGAAGTACCTGGCCTTTGTAGGCAGCTTTAGCTGTCGGTGCTTTTGGGAAAAGAACAAAACTCCTTCCGTGCCCGCTACAAGAACTGCCTATTTTTAATTTTTCCAGCATGTCTGTGGGGTTTTTTCAGCTTGTAAGCAGAGGCAATATATATTCAGGTTATAGTAGCAAGTGCCTGTTTGAATTGGAAAGCTGACGGCAGTTTCCCTGTGACAAACCACGGTTATCAGCTGTCCATCCTGAAGCCTTACCGAAACCGAAAACCTCTGCTAGAAGCTGAAATAGCAGCAGAGGAAGGAAAATCCCTTTGGGACAATACAGGGTTTGTTAAAAAAGAGAAGAGGTTATGCAGAACCTTTGAAAATGAAGGAAGGCAAAGGAGCAGAGCTGTGGGCCTGGAAGCCCTTTTGCTGCCATCAGTTAATATTAGGAGAAAATGCCTGGGTTGCGGTTTAATAATTGTTGCTGGTCTTTTTTGAAGCGAGTTCGTAAATGCTAGGCCTGTCTGCATTTGTGGGTTTATGGGCTGTGCTGCCTTTTGGCTGAATATTTACTCTTTTCTTACCACGAAAGTAACTGTCCTTTCCAGTCCAGCATACCTTGCAGGAGTTGAAATGCATAGCCTTGATTTCCTGTTCAACTCTAAAGCACTGTGGGATTTTCGAGTTGTTATAAGCGCACACAAAACCCGAACAACAAACCCTGAGAGATGGAAATGTCGGTCCAAAGAAGACAGAAGGAAAATTTCCTTTGACTCCTTCCGACTCAGGGTTTCAGTCCAAGGGGTTCGGTAGCACTGTAAGCCTTTGTGCTTCAAGACACAAGCCAAATTCTCAATAATAAAATTTAAAAGGCAGTTTTCCTCCAGGGCACAAATTCTAATATAAAATCTCCTCCATTTTCCTAAACCACTGTCGGAAACTGGCCCCTGTTGGAAGCGGAATGCACAATTGGATCAGGCTGCTTGTCTGGACTGGTGGTGGCTCTCGCCTGCTGCACCTTCCTAGAGGAACACGCAGGAGGGCGGCGTTATCACCGGCACTGCTGCGTTGTCACTGGGAAGGCCACAAGCTCCAGACGGGTCGGGTAATTGGGAATGCAGAAGGGGAAGAGGGGTTTGAATGTGTGTTTGGGGGTGTATCAGGAAGCCTCGGTGACCTGGTTGGTCCCGTGTTCCCAGCTCCCGTGCTGCCGTCCCTGCCTGCCCATCACCTTGGGGGCTGACTCCCTTTTTTGCATAGACCCAAGTCCTGAAGAGGTCGGGTAAAGTGTCAAACAATGCAGGATTGATGGTTTATTAGGGAATGTCGGTGCTTTTTGGCTTGAGCAAAGTGAAGGAAGGAATCTTTGCATGTTCTTAGGAAATTGCTGGGACAGCAACACAAAATGTACCCCCCGCCACGTGTCCTGAAGAGAGCCAGTACCCTTAGTGCCAGCTCCGCTCCACATTCAACCCTTTTGTTGGCAGCTCGTTGAACCCGAGAGCCGACAGCCGCTCCAGGTGTTAGGAAATCAAAGCAGCTTCCTGAGGTCTTTGTACCTCACCGGTTTCCTGCTGCAGTGTAGGCAAAAATTGTAGAAGCCAGGTATCTGGCAGCAAGAGGCAGGTTTAGGAGTGGCTTCTGGCTTGTGCTGCCAACTGCAGCAGCTCCGGTACGGCCGTGGACGAGGGGGCCATCCGTACGTGGCAGCCTTGTCAGTCTGGAGAGTCACGTGTGGGTCTGGTCCCTCTCTGTCTGAAGCTGATGGGAGCCTTTCCCATCAATCCCAAAGAGCTGAAAAAGGTCTTGCAACTCCTACACATATCGCTTTCATCCTGTTTTTTTATTACTTTTAAAACATTGCACACCCCAGTCACAAGAGTCAGAGACGATCTTGAAATCCCGACCTGGGATCACTTTCAGTGACAAAAAAAGCTGCGGCAGTTTTCTCTGCACCACATCTCAGGAGAGTGTTACCATGTCGCATAAACACAGGGTTTCTCAGAAGTTGCTCTAAGAGGTTCTGTGAAAGTTTTGGGAAGCGTGTTACAGGAGATGTTAAATGGGATGGTCGCAGAGGGGGGGGATGAAGTAACCTCCATGCCTTCCGTCAGTGCCTTGGACCCTCCGTTCCATCTGCAGTGTACATTATTTAGCTTAAAATTGCTTCTTCTGGCACTCTCCTCCCACACACTTGTGTACTAATATGGCCATTCTCAAGGGCTTTGTCCCTGCCAAAGCCAAAAGAAAAAGACAATTAAGAGGAAGCAGTGGAGTTTGCCATATAAACGTTTATAACTTACCCACGCTGCATAATAATGCAGAGTGCCGTTTCATCCAGACAGATGCTTCCTGGATCAAAAGGAGCGACTGGATCTGATGGGAATGGATAAAGAGCTTTGCTGCTCCCGGTTCCTGCAACTCAGCTCCCCGGTGTGGTCCCAGCGTCCGTCCCCGCCTGGCCGTGGGTCACTGCGCTGTCGTGCAGGCTCAAGTCAGAGGTTTCACGAGCAGCCCAAATCCTGGTTGTTGTTGTTGAGGGGTCTAGATGGAGATCTCTGGCCCGGCCCCAGCCTGGGTGCTCCTCCTGCCAGGCTTGGTGAGGGTACGCGCAAGCACATCACCAGTGCCACCAGCTCCAGCTTCCCCCTGACACTAGTGCGCTGCTGGCTGCCCGCTCTGAGGCAGTGCCCAACGTCATACACTCGTGTCCTGGGGACAGAAATCATCTCTGGGCAAACCAGGGCAATCGAAAACTTCCCTCAGTACCCTGTCTGATGTTGGCGTCACTCCCACCCGTGCACCACTTCTGCCCTGCTTCCCAGATCATCTGCTGCACAGGTTGAAGTTGCTGAGCAGGGACCTCCCTGCTGCTGGTGGCTGAGCTGTTCCCACACAGTCCCCGTCGGATGGTGGGAGGACATCTCGCATCTTCCCAGGAAAAGCCTGAGCAGGATGCTGTAACCCCGTGATGCCTCCATAACGAGCTGTACTGCCCCCTGACTTTGTCTGAAGAATGAGACCATGTTACAAGCTTGAGGGAAAGGTGTAGGGAGAGGTCTGGGGGAAAAGCACACCAAACCATCACTGGGTTCTGTAGATGGAATCATGGAATCATAGAATTGTGTGGGTTGGAAGGGACCTTTCAGGTCATCGAGTCCAACCATTGACCTAATATTGACAAAACCCATCACTAAACCATATCTCTAAGCATAACATCTACCCACCTTTTAAATACCTCCAAGGATGACAATTCCACCGCTTCCCATGGAGAGGGAACTGGGGCTGAAAGCGGAGTGCTGGACCAGCCCAGCCTGTGTTCCAGGGCCCCGCAACGCTCCCAGCAAAACCCCCACACACGGCCAGGTGGGTTTTATCCAAGAGAGCAGTGCTCAAGGAAAAATGTATGGAAAAGCCGCGGTGCTTCTTCCAGCTCACGTGCGCCCACGTTTTCTGAATGGAAAAGTCCACGGTCCTGTGAGAGTGTCTGGAGAGAAACACCATCTCGCAGCCTGGCGGGCGGCGTTGACGGGACCAGCCCTTAAAATGGCAGGAGGTGGCAAGAAACGAAAAGCAACCGAGAACGTTACTGTCTTGCCGAAGTATTTCTGTATTGGAGGTGAAGGCTGCGATATACGGTGGTTGGCTGGGACTGGATCGAGCGCAAACTGCATCCCTGTTCAGTGCTGTCTCGGCCGGTTAGCAAACTGACTTGATCCCAGGTGGCCGTCATCTGGGAAGTGGCTGATTGCCAAGCAAATCCAGGAGCTGCTATCTTTATAAGAAACTCCTAGAACATTGACTAGGCAGTAAAACAACAGTTTTCTATAGCAATTACTCTGTGGGGAATTTGGCCAGATCTCTGCCTTGCAAATGTATAGGATGTATGCCTATAGAAATCCTTGAGAGTGCGACAGAATTTAATCAATCCCATTTGTTTGTGTGGAGAGTCAGCCCAGATCTCTGTGGCAGACGCCCGGGGAATGCCGGAGGCAGCATAACCTGTTAAACCAAGATACGTGTGGCCCCGTGAACAGAATACACCACATTTGCCTTTTTTTCACTCAGTCAACCCCTCTCCTTACTGCATCTCAGACACATGCAGTCTTCGCTCATCCTTTCATTTTCCTCATTTTTTTCCTTCTCTGTCTCTTTGCCCCACGTTCATAGAATCATAGAATGCTTTGGGTGGGAAGGGACCTCCAAAGGCCACCTAGTCCAACCCCCCTGCCATGAGCAGGGTCATCTTCAACTAGATCAGGTTGCTCAGACCCCCGTCCATCCTGACTTGGATGTTTCCAGGGCTGGGGCATCGACCACCCCTGTCTTTATTTATTTGTTTCTTTATTTATGTTTCTGCCTTGCGCTCTTCTTATGCTTCATTCTGTGCTGGGGGCAAGAAGAGGCAATTGCATGTGATGGGGCTGTTCTCGCTGCAGGTTCCTGCCGAAGCCTGGGACTGGGCAGGAGCGGGAAGGTGCTGGGGGTCCTGGTGGGCTTCTGCTGCTGCCCCGGGGACGCTGTCCCCTGCGATGTCCCTTTGGGAGCACACAGTGGAGACCTGCCCTGCAGGCTGCAGAGTGACCCCCCACCAGCAATGGGTGTCCTCCATGGAGGTGGGTCCTGGCTTTGGCGTTACACCAGTCACACAAATCCCAAACGAGTTTCCTAATGATCTGTGTTGCTTTAAGGGTTTTTATTTCCAAATAAGTGATTTTCTCAGGCATGTTTGTTATTCCCTTTGGAAACTCTCAGTTCTGCTGTATGTCCAAGCTGTGCACAAGCAACAAATGGCGATAAAGAACAACCTATTGGCACGGCAATGCAGGGGCCAGCTGGTTGGAATGTGTGTTTATTGGACTGGAGATACAGGCAACATGGAAATACGAAGCTCTGCTGGCAGCTTAGGCTTCTCTGTCTTGTTGGGCCTGCTGCCCTTAGAAATAACAGGGAGCTTTTGTGTAATTACAGGAGATTTGAGAAAAGTTTGTTCTTTTGGTTTATCTGTTCTGAGTTTGCAGTTTGCATACCAACCACGTGTCGTTTGCCGTCACTTTTACCGCTTCCCCCGGGTAGCTAGTTCCTTTTCTCTCTTTATTTTCTGGATCTTTTGTACAGCAAGAGGAAAGAGGACCTTTCCAAAGGCACAGCACTACGTGACTGTAAAACCGCGGGAGGAGTCGGGTGGGGGTCTGTACCCCATAGAGTGGCCAGGCTTCTACGGAGAAGACAGGCCACTGTCTCCAGAAAGCCACGTGGCTGTCGCTATGTTGTCAAGCTCGTTTCAGAAGACAGTGTGGGAGAAGCGTCCTTTATCCTGAGATTGCTGGGCCTGCTTCCCAAGTCGATGCTGGCTCCACATCCAGAGCCAGCACTTGCTGTGTAGTTGGGACACTTGGCAGGGATTTCCTATCTGCAAATCGCAATTACTGGGACAGAAAAAAAAAACAACCCTGGGCCACTCTTGGTCTTATCTGCTGGGATTCTTAAAGAAAAGGCACAAAACTCCACAAATAATCCCCCCAGGAGATTAAAAATGGTATTTAATGCCTTCCTAAAATAGCCAGGACTCAAAAAAGCACCCTAGTGTTGTTTCTGTGTCTTGCAGAGTGTTTGCATAAAGCATCTTCCAGTAATTTGGGTACCACAGACAGTGCGGGGGCTGTTGCAGAGTGTGGCATCTGACTGGCGTGTTAGGGGGGAAACAGCGTCAGCATCAGAAAAATTGAAATGTGAAATAGGCAGATAAATCAGCCTTGCTTTTCCTATAATAAGCCTGTCTGGTGCACTGAAAAGCACGTGGGTGGGAAGGAAAACCTAGTTGGCGCCGTGGAGTGGCTTGATGAAGTTTGGTCCGTCCTCATGGGAAAATCACAGGGATTTCAAACATACCATCCAAATCTTGCTTCTTTTGCATTCACGGGCAACAGCCCAGCTTTGTCTGGTTTCAGACTAGTGCCCGCACTGGGCTGTAGCTGGAAGTGAAGGAAGCCCTTCCTCCCTTAAACAGCTGCTCGGTCCCTCCTGTCCCCTCCTAGGAGGGCCATAATCTCCTGTGAATTGAACCTTACAACTGGGAACTCCCTCTTCTTTGCTCTCCTTTCCCATGGCATTGCTCATTCCATGGGCTCTACCTTCTCACCTGGTTTTTCTGGACATCTGTGGGCTCACAGGACCAGCACACCACGTTTCTGAAAACCTCAGCTGCACTTCTGGAAGCCCAGCAGCATCTGTGGATCCTGCGGAGCATTGCTTCAGCCGGGAAGCCTTTCCGAGCCTGCGTCCCACTTGCAGCGTCCAACTCTCTCCATCGGAACAAGCCACCATTTTTTGGTCTTCAGCAGAGCAGCAGGTCCCAGGTCGTGGAGCCATTTCCAGTAGATGGCATCAAAGACAGTGAGTTCCTTTGCCCAACCTGGCTCCCCATCTCCAGCTGGGGAGGGCTGTTTCCCTGCAGTCCCATTTCCCAACAGGGCTGTAGTAGCAGTTCCTTAAAAAACGCAAGCTCCTTAAAGCAGCTGAACCTTAAAAAAAGCAAGCTGCGCGTTGCTTTTCTTTTGCTTCAGCGTTAGGTGACATGACCCGTCTCATGTGCCAGTGGTGGGGCCTGGTTTTCCACCCGGCAGTGGGGACCGAGTGCTGCTCCCTGTCTTTCGCTCGCATTTGATTATTCAGCCATAATCTCACCTGAAAAATACACTGGAAAATGCAGTGATGAAAAATCATCATAGACCTTCAAGTGCAGTTTTTGGTGTCTGAAATCAGTTTACTTTTTATACACATATATATATATATTTGCATATATATATTTTTACATTTTGAAGGGTTTTTGCATAGTACGAGGATTAAAGACATTTCATCTGCTTTTTCTTTCTTTCTTTATAAACCATGAAAATGGTTTCCATAGTTGTTGGAGGTCATTGATCTACTGAATGTGAAGAAATCCCCCTTCTCGATTCCCACGTGTAGGAATTCCCGCGATCAGCAGGTTTACAACACCAGGAGACTCCGCTGTGCTGGAGTCGACACATCACATTTGCAAATCTGATCGCTGACTCACCATTATGTCTTCTCTCTTTGGAAGCATTTCCAAACTTGGGTTCCCTACGTTAGCAGAAGGAGATGAGGAGGAACGGGTGGCTCTGCGGTGAAGTCTGGGAGGAGGGAACATAAGTGTAGTTTTTATTTTTAAACTTAGACCTCGGTGACTTTTAAATGTAATGCTTGTAACATACCCTGCCCTTGGGAAGTGTATTTAAGCTGCCTGTATTAGCCAATAGACTTAGCAGGATTTTATGGATCTATTTTCAATTAAAAGGAAGGAGCTGGAGTTTCTTCCTGCTGGTTTCTCCTCTCCTCTATTCGTAAGTTCAAAGAAAAAAAAAAATCGCCTTCCCTTCTTTGCTGGGCCATGGGTACCATATTTACCTTGGGCTTAACTCTTCAGTCCTTGCCGGCTCAAGGTAAGCTTGGCTTCAGTGGTGGCAGGCAGGGTTTGTCCCCTTGTGTGACATTCCAGTCCCTGGCCGAGCAGGAGCTGGGCTGTCCCGGCAGCGTGGCAGGCAGCACACAGCTGCTGTGCTGCACAGCCCAGGACAGGGCTACTTCTTTCACGCAGACAAGAAATTCCCTTGCAAAAGTGGACGAGATTGGAGAGGGAGTGCAAGTTTCTTTTGATGCCATATGGAAAAATTAACTTTCAGATGGTTTAAACAGTTGCATGCTCAGTTTCAGCTTGACTGTTCATATGCTCCTGGCTTTGAAGAATTGCATAGCCCTGAAAGAAACCTTTCTTATACTTATTTTGTTCCAATTACTTTGGAAGCGAATGTCAGAATCAGCCCTGAACACCCAGTGAGCGAGTGCAGAGGCAGCAGAGGTCCTGCCTGCCTTTCACAGCAGGAGCCTGCCTGTACAGAGAGGAAGGATCCTGAACGTGGTTGTAACAAAGATGTAATGTATATAATAAAGCTGCAAAGTAGAAACAGATCGTTGAACAGCCTTGGGGCCTGATGGGCTGTGTCTCTGTCACACAGATAGTTGTTTAGTATGGATGGAAGAAGATTGCAGCTTGATCTTTAACGTCGAAGGGGCTTTGGGGACCTGAAAATGCGGTGGGAGGGTGAGGGCAAGGCAGAGGGGCTCTGTTCTCCTTTGCAACATGCCCTGGGACAGCAGACAAGCTGATTTAGGGTAGCTGTTATCTGCAGATCACTGCTTGGGGCCTCCGTGTCGGTCACTCAGATGCTCAGGTGTGGAGAGGCTGGGAACCGGCTCCTTGAATCCAGCGCTGGAGCTCTTGGGCTTGAGTGCACTGAATGGGACACTGGCAGCTCAACACACTGGCGGGCTGCTGTTCGATTATGCCCATTAACATGAAGTTGGTGTATACCCAGATGAAGTCATGATGTGAAAAAGATATGAAAAAATGCAGATTCGGGTTTTTTTTCTGTGCCTTAGATGCCCTTACCTCTTGTGCGCAAAGGCTGTGCCCGATGGGCTTTGCTGAAATTTAATTTACAGAGCCTGTGGCAGGTAGATGGTCGAGCTAAATGTCCAGTTGCACTGGCTCTGCTGAAGCCACTGGGCCAATGCTGATTTACACCCTCAAAGCTTTTAAAACCTGTGCTTTTATTGTTCCGACTGGAATGACTTTTGCCGCCACACCGTCGATGTGAGGAGTGTGCACAAGCAAAGGGCTCATTTGCACTTGGCAAGGTCTAGGTGTGGGCTGCTGCTGGTCCCAGCTTGAGCTCAGCTCTGCCCAGCGCACTGGCCACCTCCTGCTGCTGGCTTGGAGGCAGGACTCCTCTGCCTCTACCAGTTTTCAACAGCAGACAGTTTGTGAAAAGCATACGGCAGCTACTGGAGTTCATATCTTGTGAAAGGACTTTCATGTACGTTAATAGACAGTCGAAAGAAAGCGTTCTTTTCTTCTCTGCAGGCCTGCTGCCTTTGAAGCACCATTCGAGTGAGTAGCACCAAGCGGGAGAAAGGCTCTGTCCATCCCTGCGTCTGGTCACCGGGTCAAACTGGGGATTTTTTGTGGCTGGAGGTCTTGCTGTAAAAGGCTGTGAAATTGCAGGATGCTCTTCTTACTTGAGGACTTTTATGCAAGCAGCATTGGGTTGTCATCCTGCTGAGTGCAGAATCGCTCCATCTCTGTGTTATCTCAGTTTTCCCAGGTTATTAAAAATCCTTGTGAGTGGGAGTGCTGCCGAGGGGAGTGCGCAGGTTCCTGGGGGACCTTGTCTTGGAACAATGGCAGAATGGCCCAGAGCTTGGGCTGGAAAGCAGTGCCTTTGGGGCTTCTGTCCTGCAACTGGAACTGAACCTTCAGTATTTTCAAAACTGATTTGAACCTGGACCAAAGTGAAGGCAAAGAAATACTTAATGGGTTATGGTTTGGCTAAAGGCATTGCCCAGCAGGGAAGGGTGCAGGGGTTTGGTTGACTCTCCCAAGAAAGATGCAATGAGAGCAGGGAGAGTTATAGCAGGGTGGTTCAGCACGCAGAGAAGGTGGTGGGCAGGGGTCTGGCCACCTCTGCCTGCACCTCACGTGCCCCAGGGCTGAACCTGAGCTGGGAGCACACAGGGAAGGGACTGGGGTGACTCTTAGTTTGCAAGAGTCCTGGAGACTTCCGCTTTCAGAAAATAGAAAAAGACTCTCCGTGGACTGTCTTCCCTTTTCATTTTGATCAGGCCATGGGTGAAGAGCAGGCTATCGGAGAGCCACAAGTGCTGTTGGAGTTTCTCAGCCTGGGGAGGTAACAAGGCACTCCAAGATGCAAAGTCAAGTGGTGGTTCTACCTACCTCGAGAAGGTCTGGTGGCTGTGCAGGAGAGCAGGTTGCTGTGCCATGGCAGCTCGTGGTGCCTCCTGCACCATTCAGGGCTTGGAGGGGACAGCCATGTGGTGCCAGAGAAGCACCAAATGTCATTTTTTGGTGTGTTTCCTGGGGTGACTTGCCAAGCCTACGCGCAGGCGTGCTGGAGGACAGAGGGCTTGTCTGGCTCAGGCAGTTTTTTGCCAGGATCTGTGCTCAGAGCAAGGCTGTTGCCACAATCTTGTCTAACAGAGGGAGAACTGACACAAAGCTTTGCTGGAGCTCAGAAAAAAAGCAAATCTGCAGAGGGATAATGCATTTGTTTAATGAATTAGATCTGAAAGCAGGATTAAGCCCTCCTGAGGGCTTCGAGATGGCAAATAGAAGGCTCAGCTGGGCCAGTGAGTGCTCTGGTGACGTGGTCACGTTGCACAGCTAGAAGTGGCCTTGGCACTGGTGGCACCTCTCGGTGGATGCTGTGCCCTGGGGGACCTTCGAGGCTGCAAGGGGCTGTCAGGCTGATGCCCACCAGGGCCAGGACCACCTGGGACCCTCCAGACGTGCCCTCGGCCTCCGTCTCTGGTGGGAAGCAAACAGCATCCTCCAGGACGAGCAGTCCAGGGATGCTCCTCTTAAACATCCAGGCTGCAGAGGGGTGAGGGAGGGAATAGTTATAAATTTAACGCATGACTTTTAAGGCATAAACTTAGCCCAGGGTGTAAGTGGATGCAAATCCGCCAACACCAGCGACTAAAGCCCTTTAACAAGATCGAAGCTGGACCGTGTTCTCCAGGTGTGATGGTACCGTGGTGCTGCCCAGTGTCACACAATGCTGCAGTGTCAGGGAGGGGTTTCCTTCCCGGGGAAAAACGATGGAAGGTAACGGTCATTTCGTGACCGGTTATCCTGTTCCTTGGGAATGTGGTGAGCAGAGCTTGACGAACAGGCATTATGGGACGAAGGGGGAATAGAAGAATGAAGGTGAAAGAAAACCAACCTGATGCTTTCCAAGAACATATCAGAGTGCCAGGGACCATTCAGGTGTTATCCTTAGTCACAAGAGCTGAAAAGCTGAGAAAAGTGCTTGAAATGGGAGACAAGAGGGACCTCTCCACATGGCACTTTATACCATGATGCATAAAGATTTGGCAGGCACCTGAAGTCTTAGTATTTTTTCTTGAGAAGGGACAGGTGGGCATGCTTTCAGAATGCTGCTGTGCGATGGTGAAACCTCTGTCCCAAACGTATTCCTCATTTGTAGCTCTGGGAAGGTTTATTTGCACAATAAAACAACCCACGCGACCACACCTGGGGAATTCACCCCGGTGACCGGTGCGCAGCCCTTAGCTCTCGCGTGCAGTCCCAGGAGACGGGCAGAATTTAGCTTTGCACGCGCTGAGGAATGAACGAATAAATAAATAATCCCTGCTGGCCTATGCAATTCACCATTTATAGTCATGCAACAAAATCCTGCATTCTGGTTTTCAGAGAGGTGGGGGGTGGCTGGGGGCAGGGAGAGGGGGAGCATCTCCATCGCTTGGAGGGGGGAAGCCTTGTCCCAGGCACGGAGCAAAGTCTGTCTGGTGGGAAAAGCTAAAAGGAGCCCGTGCTCTGCAAAAGCCACAGGGAAGCCATCCAAGAGCAGCTCCATTTTGAGTTATCCTTGTCTGGTTTCCATATCGCTCATATATAGATGAACAGAAAGGCCAGAAGGGCTTGGTTTTGTGCTGAGGCTATGTAGGAACAGCAAGGGAGTCTGTTATTTGGCTCACAAAAAGATTTGGCCACTGTCCCACGGGCTGACAGGGCTCACCTCATGTTTCGTAGGTTTGCCCATCGATTTCAGGGAAGTCTGGAAAATTCACCTGTTTGTTTCAGTGAAGGCAGCACAATACCTGGCTGGAGCGCTGGGCCCTGAGAGGATGCTGCTTTACAACCTAATTCGTGCAACTTGACTTGCATTTCAGATTTTGCAGAGATTTAGACAAAAGTTTCCTCTGTGGTTGTGCCAGCGAAGTCGGTGGTTCAGAGCCAGGCGGTACCTGACGGGGAATCGAGAGCACAAGGACGCGTGAGGACAGTGTGCCTGAGCTGTGCTCAGGGTGGTTACGCCTCCCTTCTTTGTAAAATGTCAGAGGTTTCTTCTAAGGGGCTGGGATGATCCTGTTCACTTGTCTTTTTATAAACTTTTCAAAAATAGCATTTCATTTCATCATTTTAGTAAAAGAAACATCAGCCCACATTCCTGTTTCACAAATACTTGACACTCCTGGGAAGGAGGAGCTCATTTTAGCTCGTGAGATGGCTGTATTTGCTTTTTGGGCTAAGTACGTGTGCCCAGGTTCAGTTCATCTCAGCTGAAGTGGATTTCCTTTTCTTTTTTTTTGGTTTTTCTTTTCTTTTTTTTTTCTAATACCTAGTTATGGGTCTGTGGAAACAGCCATCCATGGTTGCTGCAGTTCTGTTAAACACTTCAAGATATTTTTCAGCTCATCTGTTTTCAGTGAAGCACTTAAGCATGTGCTCAGCTTTAACAAAGCCTTAATCATGCCCCTTAAGATAAGGGAAGTTCAAGTATCCTGTTGAAAAAGGGAAGATTTGCTGAATCTGTGTGGAGTTCAGTGTTGACCATAACTCCCTGAAGTAGCCGTAGTACAGAATGAATTTGTCTGCTCCCCGCTTGGTTCTCAGCATAATCCATTTAGTACAAAATGCAATTAGCAAGTAAGGGCTTGACTCTAAATCATTTTGTCCCATCCTCTGCCCCAAAGCTGGAGGTGAGAAGGGTCTCGGGGAAGTGACTGGCTCTGGCAGCAGAGATGTTAAACGCAATCCCTGCTCCCTGCTGCGCTCCTGGAGGATGCATGTTCCAAAAGTGGGCGGCTTTAGCCACGAGCGCGGAGTATTACAGCCCTTTTGAATGCCCTGCGTTACTGTTCTCATACAAAAACCCATGGAAGGCTCTTGATCTAAAACCAAAATTGCATGAAAATTAGCTGGGGCTAGGGGGGTAGCATCTGTGTTATCTTTTTCTTAACCCCGCTTTACCATCTCAACATGTCAATCCTTTCGCTAATGGGATTTATTGCATAGAAACCTCAGGAGCAAAATCTGCAGCTTTTGAAGGAACATATAGCTTAGTTTTCTCAGTAAATCGTATCTCTTCTATTCAGGTTGTTTAGCTGCAGCGTGCTTCCACAATCGTGTGCCGGCTAACTTTCCTAGCTCTCACCAGAGTTATTTGGCACTATTTGTATATACGGAAATACGGACTCACGTGCATTTGAGGCTTCTCCTTTTACGTGCCAGAAGCAGAGGAGCCCAGCAAGGGGAGATATTGAAGGTAGCTCCGTTGTGAAGTTGACATTTCCTTTTTTCCTGGCGTTGTTTGTCTGTGCCCCGGTGGTTGTATGTGGGAGTACAACCTCTCCTCTCAACCAAAACCTCTGGCTTTGGGGCTGCCATGCTGGGGTTTGGCCGATTTCGGTGGCGGCAGTGCTGGATGCAGGGTAGAAACTCCCAGTAGCTTTCTCTCGCTTCAGGTCTTCGGTGTGTTTGTTTTCTCCATTACAAGGCAGAGCGGTCACTGCTTTGGACCCTCACTCACAGCCTTCCTCGCCATCCTGTTATGGTTTGAGGGACCCACAACAATTTATTGTCGTTTAAACAATTATTGTCTCACCCCATGACCCCTCCCCACCTGGGAAGGGGAACTGGGAGAAAACAAGGAAACTCGAGGGTTGAAATATAAACAGATTCAACAGAATAAGACTAGATAATTAACATTAATAATACTAAAGAACCAGTATTGATCCCGATACCAATAGAAAATACACAAGGACTACACTCAGCCCATTCTATCATAGGAAGCCGTGCACTCCCAGCAGGGGACGGCAAATGTGGGACCCTGCGAGCGCTGCGGCTTTGGGAGGAAGGGAAGGGCTCAGGGCTCCGGCACCGGGGCAAGGAGTTCTCAGGATGGCAGCCATCACAGAAGAGAAAAAATCCTCAGCAAACTTTCTATTGAATGTGACATTCATGATATGAAATAATCCTGTTGGCAGCTTGGGTCAAGTGCCCAGGTCTCGCTCCTCCTCATCCCTGCACCTGGCAAGGCTCAAAACCACCAAGACCTTGAAACCCCCATCCCATGGCTGGCTATAAAGTAAATATTTTCACAAATTCAAACAGTAGAGTCTTCTAAAAATGCAGTTTTCCCAAGCGTTAGAAGAGACCTTACTAAAAAGTAAAATTACTGAAACAGAAATTAATCCTGTGTTGCTCAAGGCAGGACATATCCCTGCGGTGATGGTGTTCCCAGCCTGGCCCCAGGTGTGCATCCCATCACAGCTTTCTCCCCACTGTTTCTTCTCCCTCCACTCCTGGTGACTACGCTTCAAAGTCAAACCCCCAGTGGGGATGGGACCCCTGAGGGGGGTCTTACGGACCTGTGCCCCTCCGGTGGAGCAGATGGATTTTTTTTGTCTGTTCTTCCTAAGAGGTGCTGCACACTTCTGTTTCTGACCATTGCTGTCCTGAAGTCCTGTCTTTGTCCTTGTATTAGATTGAATCATCTTCTCCTTAATCTGGTCTTTATTTCACAACGCATTTGCAGGGTGTTCAGTTGTTTGGACATGGCTGCTTCTGGCTGCAGGCTCTCTCCGTTCTGGGGCTGCCAGCCTGAGTGATGTTATCTTATGTTAATGCGTTTACTTTATAGCATCTTCTGTCCCTCCAGCTCCTGGCAACCTAATAGGCATGTAATTATGTTTGCTCGCTGCCATATTCATAGAATCATAGAATGGTTTGGGTTGGAAGGGACCTTAAAGATCATCTAGTTCCACCCCCCTGCCCTGGGCAGGGACACCTCCCACCAGACCAGGCTGCTCAAAGTCCCATCCAACCTGGCCCTGGACACTTCCCCTCCGTGCTGTCTCCTCTCTGCTCGGCCAGGTGGGTATCTTTCTTTTCAGAGGTGATGGTTGCAGTGCAGCCTTCACTGGGTTTCTCTCTGCCTTGCTCCTAAACTCATACCATGGACTTGTACCTGAGGCAAGCAGGATTTTTAAATCAACTTCCAAATTCTAGTGTAAACTCTCCTCCCCCTATTAATGCAGGGCACACCCAGGTGTGCACAATTGAGGACTCGATATACTGGGTAAATACCAGTTATTGACTGGGTTAACATGGCCAGTTAAGGCTGTCTAAAATGAGATTATTCTGGAACTGAAAAGCTCTCAGATGTGGTGCCGCTACCATGGCAGGGCTCAGCAGCAGTGGGGTGGTGGCAGAGTGGGATGAGAAGGTCTGCTGATCCCAGACTCCCCATTCAGGCAGTGATTTGGGTTGAGAGAGGTGACCAGACTGGCCATAAAAATACTAATAAACTGCTGTATCAGAGCCTGGGGGAAGACGTACGGGCATGGTTGTGGGTGTGGTGTGGTAGGTGCTGTGGCACCAAGACCAGAAGGGTTTGCACCATCAGACTTGTTGCAACAAGTCGCACATCTCCATTGTGTGTTGGAGGCGAGGTGTTGCTGCGTGGCTGTGCCGAGCACAGTTTTACTTCCAAGTGTGACCCAAATGAGATATTTTGATGGCAGGAAGCCTTTAGTTCAGACCGGTCTAAGTGTCACCTCACATGCTGCTTTGTGACACCTTGGCTCATAACCACAAGCTCTTCCTGAGCTCACATGTTTTCCTCCCCAGCCCTGTCTTTGAGCAACTGCTGCTCTTGCAGACCCTCTCCACCGCTTCTCACATTTCCAATTGCACATTTCCAGTTCTCCCCGCAGCTCCGTCTGTCCGTCTGGGGAAAGCCAGGTTAGAGAACGGATTCCTTCCACCAGCTGGCTCTGCTGGAGCTGGCGGTTGGGTGTCCAGCAGCATGTCTGGCCTGACAATGCTGGGGACACCTGGAGCAATGACACCAGCTGGGCTGTTTCTAAAAAAGCAAGCCCTGGCACTGAATTTAAATAAAAATGATGCACCAGCCTGTCGGTGCATTAACTGTCCAAGTCTGCCCAGTGGTTTTGGGACCTTGCTCCCCTTTGAAGGTAAGTTTGCATTTCCCCCATGCCTTTCCAAGCATCTCCAGGTGGTTTAGAAACAATGCTGTAGCAGGAAGGGTTAATGAAGACAGACAAAGATCATGGCGGGGAGAAAAGCGATCACAGTTGTTTTAAAATAGTTTCTTGGTGGTTGGAGAGGCCTCAGGAGCCTTTTTGAGTGACTTTTTGACTTTGCAAGCGTGTCGCTTCTGGTAGGAACTGGGTGGAGACATCACCTACAGCAAACAGCATTCTCTTGCCTTGGGCAGCATCCAGAAAAAAGGAAAGGGCCGTGTGTTTTGTCTTAAAGAACTGCAGAAACAGGTGCTGCCAAAGGAGTGGAAGAAATTAAGTCCAGCGCTTTCCAGGAAGAATGTCCTGTTTCCAATCCCCTCTTCATTTGGCATTAAGGAGTGGGATTTAAGTAGGTCAGTTCCTCCTGGGCCTGCAAAGGCAAGAGCCGGAGCTGTAGCACGGCGCGGACATGAGATGCGAGCCCTTCCCCTCTCAGTCTTGCCCTCCAGGACTCCTGGCACGTCAGCCCTGTGGTCTTTGAGCTCTGCTTTACTTTTCTGATCGGAGCTTTGCTTGGCTACTACTGATGTAGGAACACGGAACGCCTTTTCCCCATGGCTGCTGGTAGCCATATGTGGTGTTTGCTCTCTTACCAATCTATTGCAAGATAACGATGACCTCCCCGCTCTACACCTTGTGCCCGAGAGCCGGGTAGCAAATGGTACAACTTTTACTGCAGTGATGTGCAAAATGCATTTGCACCGAGTGGTTCAGAAATATGAGTTTTCCTTGGCTCTTCCCTGTGCTGATGGATCAGAGGAGACTGAGGAAGTCAGGATTTGTAACTGGGGGGCAGAGGAGGGGTGTCCAGATCTATATTCCAGCTATTTCTGAGCGCGCAAGAAAATCTTATCTGGGTGCATCATTTAAAGTATCATGAATTCCACTTGGATGAAGAATCTAATTAAGTGCTGCAGGCTTTAGACAACACATTAATATTTGCAACGTTTTGACGCCAAACAGCCATTAAAACTTTCTGATGGCTAATATATGTTACAGGTTTTTGCTTTAATTAGAGCAAGATTGTAATCCATACTTCGGTTAAATTCATTACACTTATAAACTTAATGCAATCAAAAGATCAATTGGTCATTAGCTAAGTAAGTCCACTGTAATTAACGTTTACAGAAAACTTTTAATTGTGTGCTTGTCCTTCACAGCAGGTGATGAGGGAAGCGAGGCCTTTTTCCCTTATGCCGCTGATGTTTAAATCAGGTTAGAAGCTCTGTATTGTGTGTCCCTAACTCGTAACCAGCTAAACTCCGTTTGTAGAGGCTGGTTAGGAAAGGCAGCAGCTGGACCAAAGACACCAAAACCTAGAGGGCTTCACGGAGTGGCCCATCTTGTCCCCAAAGCGCTGGCTGAGCTGGACAGGGCTGTAGGAGAATCATAGAATCATAGAATTGCCTAGGTTGGAAGGGACCTTTCAGATCATCTACTCCAACCATCAGCCTAACTCTGACAAAAACCACCCCTAAACCATGTCCCTCAGCACCACGTCTGCCTGTCTTTTAAATACCTCCAGGGATGGTGCCTCAACCACTTCCCTGGGCAGCCTGTTCCAATGCTTGATAACCCTTTCAGTGTAAAAATTTTTCCTAATCTCCAGTCTAAACCTCCCCTGGCACAATGTGAGGCCATTTCCTCTTGTCCTATCTCCTGTTCCTTGGGAGAAGAGACCGACCCCCCCTGGCTACCCCCTCCTTTCAGGGAGCTGTAGAGAGCGAGAAGGTCTCCCCTCAGCCTCCTCTTCTCCAGGCTGAACACCCCCAGCTCCCTCAGCCCCTCCTCACCAGACTTGTGCTCCAGACCCCTCACCAGCTCCGTTGCCCTTCTCTGGACCCGCTCCAGCACCTCAATGTCTTTTTTGTGGTGAGGGGCCCAAAACTTGACACAGCCCTCGAGGTGGGTGGGCTGGTCCAGACCATGATGGCGTGGTCAGCCCTGCCCAGATGGGCACAGTGGTTTTCTGGTGGAAGGTGGAGCAGTAGGGCCAGGTCTGCTCCCTGCCATCTGCTGACACCTTGCTTTGACCTTCTGGTGTGCCTTGGCTCTTGGGACATCCGTCTCTGAGCAATGCACCGAAATGTTTTATCAGCTTGGGACCAGCTGTGTGGGGAAGGGATGACCGGAGGGAGAACAGCACGAGTGCCAGCCAGTGCTGCTGTATTGGGGGACACATTGGTGGTGCCCAGGGTTGGTGTCACAGGGCTCCATGCCTTGTTGGGTGGGCAGGTAGGGACACCCACACCGAGCGATGCGATAGAAGCTGTTGAGGCCAGCAAGCAGCACTGGCTGTTAGCCCAGCCGTGGCAGCAAGCTGTGCCTTCTTCCACTGGCAGCCCCTAGATCTTCTCCAAAATTGCTTGTCTGCAGATAATAATGAATAGTCCCTTTATACTTAGTAACTGGGTAGTGCTGGTTTCGCCTCCCTGAGAAAAATCAGCATCCCTCCTCGAAGGGACAGAATTATGCTCCTTTTTTCCATATGCGGGCTGCATAATTCACTATAATTTTATTATCTCTGTGCACTCAGAAATACACCACATGGCTCTTCTGTAAGTGGAGAAGATAAGAGGCTATACCAGCGTGAATTTTCTTTAATAAGATTACACTATGATAATAGGCTACTAGAATAATTTAGCTCCTAATGATTTTGTTCTTTCTTGCTTCCACATGATCAAGGGCAGTATGCATTAAAGTCACAGAGGCTTTTTTAATTATGCAGTAGTAAGTGTATATATAACAGCTTTAATGATTCAAAGGGAATTTTTGTTTTTGCGGGAAATACTTACTTGGTGTTGCCGTTTTCAAGGCTCTGTGTGTGTGTAAGCACATGCAGGCGTACGGTCGAGTTTCTGCAATATGCTGGTGGTGGTTTTTGTGGGAAAAATCCAAGTGTTGAAACATAATGCAGCCAACCAAGCTGTCTGGAAGGGGATCAACCTTGTAATACTTTAATCTGATAAAAAAAAAAAAAAAAGGTAAAAATTGTAAATGATTTCTTCATGCGGATGAGTTGCCTAACATCAGGCATTCAAATTAGGAAACGTTGCCTCAGCTCCCTTGGGGCCTCAGTTTCCCTTTCTGTAAAACAAATGAGTTGTTGGGACTTTTAAACCTGCCTCACTGGATATCCCAGCAGTTTATATTGCACCCTGGGAGCGCCGAGAGATTTAGTTCCCTAATGTTTGTAAAACCCTCTAAGATCTTTAAAGAAAGAGTGCAAAGTCTTATTTTAACATTCCCAGGGGCAGCGCTGGGTAACGACTGTCACCTGGATTATATCCAGTCTTGGGAAAGCATAATTTTATCCGCGATCCTACCTGGCACCGAGAGCTTTTAGCCATCCGCGGTGGAGTTGGCTTGGCCTTCAGCGCGATCTGAACCTGCTCTGCTCCATGGCAGCCTCCCTCGAATCACCGCTCTTCTGGCCTAAATATGGCTTGATTTGGCCCAATTTGAACAATAGCTCTTCAGTTTAATTTATATCGACATAGTTCCTAACATAAGTGGGGAGGGTGGAGGCCCAGTGCCACGCATTTGTTAATCAGAGTCGGATGTCACTTTGCAATTCATAGATGGTTTGTGTGGACTGGAGTGGAAGGAAGCAGAGCTCTGCAGTGAAAGACTTTTGAGGTTTGCTTTCAAAAGACTTGTCACCAAGCGTGGCATGCTTCCCAACCCTATGGCCGTGTCTTTGTGGCTTATGTAGCGTCCAAGAGGACAGAATTCACCCCAGCTGGCGAGTTGTGGTCAAAATTTTTCCCTTCTTCAAGGACCTCTCTGGGTCCATATGGAGAAAGGAGAGAGAGAGAGAGAGAGATGTCCATGCATCTCATGAAGCTTTGGAGCTACATAGAGGATGAGGGATTTGCAGCAGATGGTGTTTGCACCAGCGTTGTTTGGTTTAAGGCTGCTCACCATTGCTAGTTGGACATGGTGGTGGGTATGGTGGTTTTCACTTGGGCATGGTGGTGGGAAGCTTAATCCAGGTGGGACTTCAGGTTCAGGGATGGATGGAGGGCACCAGCGTTTCAAACACCACCTTGCTCTGCTGGCTAGAAGAAGGGTTGTATAACCCAGGGCTGGGAAACTCATCAGCTGCCTGAGCTCTGCCTGCACTGGGTCTCTCACTCCTTTTTCAGCATGTGGGAAATAGTAGCAGAAAATTTCCAGCTAGATGAGTCGGGGGGTCTGGGGAAGGGGAAAAGGTCGGGTGGGTTTTCCTTTGTGGTGGCAAAAGCCCATTGCTGTTAACCAGGAGGATTAACCTGTTAAACCCAAGCTGAACCCTTGGGTTAGGAGCTGACTTTTCATTTTGGGACTTACAGGGCCTTATTCTGCAAGCTAAATCAGAGCCCAGATGGCTTAGAAAAACCAAGAGAGCTCCAACCTGAGAGCAGCTCTTGCCACGCACGTTCCCATGCTCTTTCAGCAGGCTGGGGCAGCTCTGCCAAGTGTGATTTCAGAGGAAGCTTGGAAAGAAAGTCCAGCCCCGTCTGTTGTCCTTTCTTTGGAGAACTTCTGGTGCCTTTGCGATGGACAGAACAGCCGAGAGAAAGGGCTTTTACAAAGCTCAGAGCTGGGCTTCTGTGTGTCCTGCTTCCCTTCTTCCTCGGACGTGTCCTCTTCCTCCATGAGTCACCCCACCCTTTTTAGGGCAAAGAGGACAAAGCAGCAGAAGCTGGCTCTGCAGAGCTGTTGTGCTGTGGTCGTTTGTTCGTGGATCCTCAAGCATCTGTCATCTCTAGCCCGGGGAGTTTAATCCCAAAGAGCTCCGGCGTAGTCCCAACTGACTGACTTCAGTGTGCTTGTGTGCCGGGGGGGCTGCCTGCCACCCCTCGCCAGAGGTGGACGCGTTTCAGAAGTGAAGCAGTTTGCACGTATATAAATATTCAGTGCCTGAGGGTGAGCCGCAAACTGGGCCAGTCGGCATGTTAAAATATTTCCTGAAATCGGCTGGGAGGGGTGGGCGCTTGAGGGCTGCAGGGTTTGCCTTGTTAGCAGTCAAACAGCATGCCTGAAGTGTGGAACTTCTCCTGCCATGGTGACACCTCTGCGTCTGGCCACATCCCTGCAGACGGAGGAGGTGTCTCAGCCCTCGGGCGCTGCTCTGACATTGGCCTTGGAGCCCCCGCGGGCTGGGAAGGGGCTTTGAGGAGCTGGTTGCTGGTCCCAGCTCCCCGCACAGCACTGTGTTTCCACACCTGAAGGATTCAAAGGTGGCTTTGCAGGTGTCCGTCCAGCCTTTGCCTCAGCACCCGGCTCCGTGCCCTTGGCTCTGAGCAAACACCCCTGCTGCTGCTTCATCCTTCTGCGAGCCGCTCGCTGGAAAACTTCTAATTAAAGCCAGATTATTGGTCTTGGCCCTTCTTGTTAGTGTTTCGGTTTGGGGTTTTCTTTTTTTCAGTCCCTTTAAAATGTCTGGGTAGATGATATCGAGGTTAATTTGTTTGTGATAGAGGAAACGTTTTCACACGGTGGCTAAATGTTGTTGGAAAAGAGCGAAATTAATAGCTGCTCACTTAATCCTGATTAAACTGGCAGCTGGGAGATATTGATCAGCGTGTTCACAGCAAACTATCCCTCTCTAATGCGCAGGGTAAACAAGCGTGTGCCTGCCGTTACCTTAACCCTTCCCGCGTCGGTAGCTTCACGTGCTGGGCAGGCACCTGAGCCAGAGCATTGCTTTTCCTGCTCTCCAGCAGAAGGGCTTTGCGTGGGGTTACCTTTCCACAGGAGGAGGCTATAGCCAGGCTGGCTTTATCCCAAAATCTCCTGGGATTGCGGAGGAATCACCCAGGTCTGGGTCTCCCTGGGCATAGCAGGGGGACCCCTCTCCGCTGGGGACCCTTGGTGGACCCCAATTGCAGCCGCTGCTGCAGCCATCACATGGGATGCTTGAAGTAGATCAGAGTGGTTCATATTATCCAAAAAAGCTGCCCTGAGAGAGTACCCAGAGGGTTAGCAGCAACTGATTTTAGGGGTTTAAATCAAAAACAGGGCTCAGCCAAAGTGGGCACCAGCTTGGACCTGGTCCCAGCTTTGCTGATGTTTCCGAATCCTGCGGCTTCCATCGCTCTCAATCATTTTCCCACCCATCCTTTTTATTTGTGATGCCTGTTTTCTGGGGACAGATGGCAGGGTAAAACCCCCTCACCTCCCAGCCCACCTGCTTGATCATGCTCTCACTCTCAAAGTCATAACCCAGAAAGCAATTTTGAGGCTGCCGAGAGAGGGAAGGAGTTTCAATGGCCCCAGCTTTCCTGCTCAGGTGCATTATTATTCTTACCCAACACATGTTCCACATTAGAGGCTATGCATTCTTAATGCAGCCACTGCCAGGGTGTCTCCAAACAAAACAAATTGCTCTGGGTTGGGCCTGCCTTCAATATTCACAAGGTCACTGCATTTTTGGACCTCTGGCTGCTGTGCTATGGTCGGGTTTCTTTTTTCCTCCAGTGCCCGAGTTAACACAGAGCAGGTCTGGAAATTCTTAGAACTGTCTTCAGCCTCCCAGGGAGCAAGTGGTACCGCTGGAGTGGATGGGTGGTAACGCGACAAGGCAAAGAAGCCACTTTCTGGAGGGCACCCAGAAAAGAAGATCAGTCGTGCAGGGGCTTAGTTCTATCCTTGGCAAAAATTTCATTTAAAAGAGCACAACTCCTGCTCTTGGAGGTACCGTAACCAATACCAGGTCCTGCATAGGATTAATTCTTTGTTGTAGATCTCAGTACTGATTCACCATTCGGTACTTCTGTGGTCAGTGGTTATTTCTTGAATGTCGGTTGACAAACTATTTTTCCACGGGGCAAGCGGGAGGCGCGACATGGAAGTGACCCCGATAGCACTGCCAAAACCAGCAGCTGGCTCTGCCCACTCCCTCCTGTCCTCACCCTTGCTCTGCTTCTCCACCCCGGTGCTCTGCTCACCTCACACTTGACGGGATGAGGGTTCCCCACTCTCTCAGGTATCCCAAGAAAGATATTTCTCCAGATGTTCCTCCTCATGGCACGTGATCGTCTTACAGGAATGTCCATTGTATGCTATAAAGATAGGTGCTATTATAGTCACTGTCCTTGGGCAAACAGGCTCAGGCTTCCGGTTTTCCTCGTTACCCTTATTCCACCGAATGTTCCTCTCTAGATGCATCCACACAATAGCTGACTTTCAGCCTACACTTGTATCCTCCACGCTCTGGTCCGGATGATTGATTGCTGTTGGATGGCATCTCCCCAGGATGCTGATCATCCTTTACAAAGTGTGCTGTCGGTGACCATGGGGCCAGCTCCTCCTCCTTGCACCCAAGTTTATGAGATACAAAGACCTGGCAGATGAAACCTATCGCCATAGGTGAGAGGAGGTAAGCTGTTTTACAGCTGAGGAAGCAGGCATAAATCGAAATGGAAAAAGCGATGGAGTTCTGGCTTTATCACAGGGTGCTGCTAGTCTTTTCTGTATGTGGTAGAGAGCGATGTCGTCTCTGAGCTTGTAGTTCAATTGTACATTCAGGCTTCGGTGCCCTTACTGCATTCCCTCGGGTTGGTGGCGTCACTCGGTTCTCCTTTGGGGACATGCTTAACTCCCAGAAATCGCCATGTTGGCAAACGTTCATTCTGCCGCTCCCCGGGGAACTCAAGCAATACTTCAGCATATTTGCATTTGAATTTTCTTCATTCCAGCCTGGGCACGTATGGGTTTTCTTTGCTAGCTTGTCAGTCATTGAGCCCACTCATAAGTGACCGCAGCATTTTTTTGCTCTGCAGAATTGTTTCAAGTCCTGAGGAGATGCCGGGGTGAATAGTGGGAGTGTTTGTGGGCATCCAGAGCACTTTCACGCCTCATGCTCATCTTTACTTCTGAGCGATGAACAAGAATCTGCATTTTTTCCATAACCCCTGCCAAATCTTGGTCTGTTCTTCCATCCTCCATATGCTGCCTTCTTGGCCTGAACAGCCATCTCTTACTTCTTAGTCTGTCTTAGGAAAGCCACCAGTTAGCAAAATACCCTCGATGAACCTTATCAAGTTAGTTATGCCTAAGAGCAAAACAGACCCACTGAGCTGCTGCTACCCTTGTGTTGGCGGCTGTTCCCATCTGTGAGGCAAGAGACGACACAGGTGGTGTTTGCTCCTCAGAAGTGGGGGTTTGATGTGCCCCTTTGTAAGTCCGACACCGATGCTGCTGGAGGAGGCTGACGATCTCCCATATCCCCATCCCTTTTCTATCCTTTGATTTGCAAGAGCCTTGCAATTACTCATTGTGTTTCCTTCTCACTCGGTTAAAACCTGAACCAGGTGAAGCTGCAGGGGCAAAATTGTTTTCCTGCTCAGAAGCAAGAAGCGTGGAAGGTCACTCCACAACAGCCCGTCTCTCCTGACTGGTAGGACAAGAGCCCCTTCTCTTGGGGTTACCTTGCCCCACACAACTTCTCTGTAGGAAATGTGGTCCTCTTCCTCTCCTCCATGTTCTGGGACAGAAACAGAGTCAGGAGGGAGGAGGATTTGGGAAGGTGGATGTGACTGGGGTGTGTAGGAACTCTGCAGAGTCAGAATGAAAGATCAGGAGTTGTCTCCATCAGGGATCCTTTACTCTTGTTCTCCATCTACACTGAGAGTGGAGAGAGAGGTTTGACCATGAAAGACAGTTGGAGTCATGGGGATGGAGCAGTCCCGTCCCCTGTATGGCATGTCTCTCAAAGTGTACAGTGTATTCACAAGTGCAAGCAAGACGTTCATCATCGTGTCCTGGAGTATCACCATAGTCATTGTCCATGCTGTAGGCACATGGGCGATTTGTGCATCGCGGGCATTGAACTGATGCAATGTTCTCATACACCGTAGGCTCAGATCTGCTTCCCTCTAGGTGCTTGTGTTTGGTTACATTTGTTTTCTCCATGTGGTGTGTGATTTGGACAAATAAATGAATACATGGGTCAGTGGGCGGATAGGGGGTTATTTTAGTATAATGCTCCCCACTTTTGTTCTTATTCCTAGAGACACAGAATCATAGAATCATAGAATTGTCAGGGTTGGAAGGGACCTTAAAGATCACCTAGTTCCAACCCCCCTGCCCTGGGCAGGGACACCTCCCACTAGATCAGGTTGCTCAGAGCCCCGTCCAGCCTGGCCTTAAAAACTTCCAGGGATGGGGCTCCCACCACCTCTCTGGGCAACCTCTTCCAGTGTCTCATCACCCTCATGGTGAAGGAACTTCTTCCTAACATCCATTCTGAATCGACCCATTCAGAACGAGAGACGTGGAGCAACAAACTTCATTGTTTAGTTACACATCCATGCAACCTCGAGGGTAGATCCTGATTCCAACTTACATTTGGAAAAAACTGGTGGAGCCACAGTGTGGATTCCTTCACACTGTAAATGAACACTAAGACGGAGGAAGGTGGTGGGTTAATTATCCGTCGAGCAGGACAATGGTTCTGAAGGGAAGTAAGGAAGCTGCTGTGATTCCTGATTTGTTTTATTCCTCTGCAACATAACTGGCACCAGTGATCTCTCCTCTGCCTTGGGCAGCACGTGTTTCATGGCCGTTAAGAGCAAGCAGCTCAGTCTTTCATGTTCCGTAGTGTGCTCGCGTTTCCCCCTTCTTCGTCTCGCAGCCTTGGTATCACTGATACTATGACAGAATGTGTTCAGCGCACAGAACTACTAAAAATGTAGCTCAGATGGTGCTGATGGGAGGATGACATCTCCTGAATAATTTATTATAACTGAAAAGATTTGTAACACTTAAGTGTTAGCAGAGCTCTTCATTTTAACTCTTTATGAGGCGGCTGCTTGTTGTGATTCACTTGTTTGGGAAAGAAGAGGCTTGGCCTGTTCCGGCATGGGTTGGACATCTCTTGTCAGCCAAAGCTACCACTTCCCTTAGGGACTCTCAAACTGTTGTTCATGCTGCTTTGGAGGCTGGAGGAAGGGGATCTCCAGAAGGACTCCAAAGGGAACTGGAGGTGTTGGAAGAGGCAGTCACTAACAGTTTGATTGCCCCTGCCTTAGGAACAGCGAGCTTTTTCCAGGGTGGAGGTTCGAAATAGGCTGTAATTACTGGCTGCAAAATATTTACAGTAAGCAAGGAATGGCTGGCTACCTTTAATTCCTGGCAGCAGCTGAGTTCCTTGGGGGCAATGACGGTAAGTACTGGCTCTCAGGAGTAGCTGCTCCCATCCCCCTGTCCAGGGGGAAGTAACAGATTTGTTGCTGGTCCAGGGGTTTGCCCAGGAGTAGGTGAACGAGAAGGAAGGAGAGCGGTTCGTCTTAATGCTTCGGACATCTCGAAAACATGTTGAAGCTTTGAGGGGACAGGCAAATGATGTCTAGGTGGGGAAAGGGGACTTGGAGTATGCTTAGGTGATACTCAGAGCATGCTTTCGTCACTGCACTGCTTCTCTCTCCCAGGTCTCCGGTGGTTGAAGGCTGGGTATTTTTGCTCTGTTGAAATTACAATATAGATTAATTGATTTGTGCAAGGTCACAAAGATATCGTTAAACGTGGGAGCCAAACACAGGTGTTTGGGGTTTGATTCCAGTGTCTATCATGGGGCTGCCACGAGGGCTACACAGCGCCGTGCAGTTACTCATGGGTTATGGTTTTGCGGGCCCAAGACTTGGTGCACTGGAAGGAAAGCGGGGCCGTTACTTTCTTGTATACATTTAGTGGAAACTTTCTGCAGGGGCCATCCTTGCAGATAAGCAAACGACTCAAATTTCCAAATTTATGCTGGCAGAAATCCAATCATGAGGCAGAGATCAGCTCTAGGGTGTTTTTTTATCAGTTATATTCTGTGTTAGAAAGGCCACGATCATTTCTGTGATGATTATCTAAGAGGTCTCTTCCTCCCTCTTTTGTTTTCGTACAAGACATTGAGATAGACAGACAAATCCTGCTCCCAGCTGTTCCCACTCAAGTCAAGAGATGCTGCTCATGGGCAGTAGAGACCAGAATTTGGCCCATACTTTATGAAAATTGCTGTGCCCGCACTGTGTGCCCCACAGATGGCTGCTCCAGCCCAAAAGGGCTCAGTGCTGATTTGCAAACGGCTTCTCCCTCCTCTTCTTCCACTTTGCTTCCTCTCATTGCTAGTCTCAGCAAGTACCAAGATAGGATTATATCATTGCCCTTCAGTAATTCCTTCAGGTTCCTGCCAAAATGGGATGTAGTGGTTTAGATAAGACACCGTCTGTGCCTGAGGAACACAAAATCTGTACTGGGGCGAGGGAATGGAAAGGCAGAAATCCCACAATTTCTGGTTTGCAGATGAGGCTCTGTGACATAGAAGGTGAAGCCCTGACGCTCTTGAAGTTGATGCCAAAACCCATTTATGACTCCCAGCTGGTCAGAGCATCTTCCCAAACAGTTTGTGACTGATCCGTCCTCCGGCCTCTGCTCTAGGGCTTGGCCACAGATTCATCCATCACTGAATCTTAACCCCACTTATTCTTGAAGGGACTGGAAACACCTCACTCTTCTATATGTGGCTTTTCCATACTGAATTTTATAGTGAGCTAAGTATTGTTACTCGTTATTCTCATGTTTCAGCTGGGGAAACCAATACACGGAAAGGCAAAGTGACATACCCGAGGTCACACACCAGGTCAGTGTCAGAGGCAGGAGTCATCTCACCACGTCCTCCGTTCCTTCCCAGCCTCTCTTGTAAACCCAAATGGAAATAAAATGAAACACTGGGTCACACCAGGAAAAATGAGATTTAGAGCTGCATCAACTCAGGATCAACCTTGATGGTGTGGCTCTGTGGAAACCCTGGAGTTAATGACCTCTGCAAAATTGATACATTTTTGCATAACTAAATTCCAAGAAATAATTAAATTCCTCTTAATTATCAAGGCAGGAGCTAGTAGGAGAGAAGAGCCGGAGTCATTAGGTCAGATTCATCTTAATTCATCACCAGGCTTAGCAAAAATTTGTCTTATGAATAAATATACCCGATAGATTAGTCCAATGAATTTTTCCTATTGAAATAAGTTGTCTTCCTGCTTTATGTATCATTTTAAAGGGAGATAATTGAAAAGGAATTTTCTTCATCTGCAGAGGACAGACATTCAAAATGAGTAACATAAATGCTAATACATCTGGGTGTCTGTGTGTATCTGTGTTTTGGGGATCCTGACATCTGTGTAGGGCATGTTCGACTGAGACTGGCTTTTTAATAGCTGTTGGAGACCGATACTGCTCTCCAACCTGGGGAAAATCCTCCTCAGTTCCAGTTTCTTTGTGTATTAGCAATTACTTTCAAATGTTTAACACTCAACAGCAGTTGCCAAGATCTGTGTTGCCTCCCAAGGAAATGCTCTTAATTTCTTTGGGTTTAGATTCCAGCTATGTGGCTAAACTAAGCTTGATGGTTTGGTTTTAAGCAAATTGTGAGTCCACGCACAAAGTTCGCGCATGGAGTATGCACACAGCTGGGACCGTGCTGGGGCTGCGGCTGTGGAAATGTAAAAATATTAGTCTTAAAAGAGATTAATCTTTTCCACATTTCCTGCGATGGTTGGAGGTGATTTCCACATTGTTTTGTTCTCGGCTGTCTCAGTGCTTTGAGTCCTGCCTGAGATTCACTCCTTCCAGCGAGTTTACGGCCTCGTGTATTACGTACACATAAAAAATGGTTGGTTGAGTAAGAGGTTTTTTAGTTTCAACCAGAAAAGAAATATATAAAGTCGTTAGAAAGTGGCTTTTATGAAAAAAGGCTCATATATATCGTAAAAACAACCAGAAGTGTCTCTGAATGAGACATAAAGGGACTTGCTGTGAGCCGAAGTAAACTGAAACGGGGTCTTCCTCTCTGATTTTAAGACTTCGTGTTTTAATACTGTGAAATACAAGTGCCCGTATGCACCTCGTTGGCTCTGCAAGCTTCTAGAGCTTTTTTACAACAGGGTGTGCAGTCTCGGAGTCACATAAAGTTGTCAGACGCACGAGGATGCTTCTTGCAGCCCTGGCCCTGCAGCAGCGATGAAGCGTGGCTTAGGCTGGAAAGTGAAGGAGAATATTGCATCGCTTCAAAACTGTAAGGAGAGGGTTATAAAATTATCATGCCTGTACATTCCAGCTGTGAACCATATGATTGCAAAGCCCTTCCCTCTGTCCTTGTGTACATCGGCGCTCTCCTAAGCCTCCTCAACGTCTGCCTACCCTGGAAGTTCAATTTTCCCTGTGCTCAATCACACACACAGTGTACACCTTGTGCTGGGATTAAAAGGTCTTTTGAAAAAAACATTATGCAGCTGATGAAGTGTTTGCTTAGGATTAGGTGCCATGGTTAATATAAGCATGAAAAAGTGTCCCTGGCCACTGTCTGGTGTCGCAATGGCCTCATATTTCCTCTGTTCTGAGGATGGATGTTCATCTGCTTTGAGTGGCTTTTGTCCTATTCCCTGGGCACAAAAGAAAAAGGGCTTTTAAAGATGGAAAGTTAAGCAGCAGTGCTAAATATATCAGTATTTCTTGGACCCGAACTTGCCAGGATATGCTGTTCCAACAAGACTTCCAGCACTAATGCCAAAGAGGCAAGTCTGCTTGTAAGCGCTTTGGTTGGGGGTTTGTTTTGAAATGGGGAGGTATATATATCTATATATATAAATATATAGATATATATATGGCCAGCAGGAGCGCAGGGGAGCTTACCTCTCCGCTGTGGGCTGAGCCCGTGCGAGGCTTTCGGACGTGCGTCCTCTTCCCGAGAACGATCAGGTTACGCGCCTTGAGCTTTGCCATAGTAGCAGAGGAAGGGAGAGTACAAAGGTTACGGAAAACGAAACATTAATTTTCTCGACCAGCTGTGTTACAAGCAAAGTGCAGCTTATTTATACCTGCGGCACACCATTCATAAATCAGGGCCGCTCTCCAGCAATGCATTTAACGAGAACTATTAAATGATTTCATGATGTACTCATCGTAACCATCTGATAAAAACCAGTGCTCCCTCCAAGGACCAGGACTTTTCAATTGCAGCTTTTTCTGCCGGGGGAAGGAGGTGGGGGGGGAAACAAAGCCCTCGGCAGCGTCAGACGTGTTCTGCCAACGTCTCTGCGGGCACATTGTGTCGGGAGGATTGATCGCTGGCTCAGTCCGAGCTCGGAGTCTCGCGGCTTTTAATTAGGGAGATGGGCCGGTGACGTGAATAGCCCTTTGGTTTTATGTAATGCCTGTCATGGAGAAAATACCTGATTCTGTTCTCGCCTCCATCCGCCAGCGTGAATCACGGCATCGCCGGCCGAGGTGGGTGTCGCTGGACCCCAGCCCGTGGTACAGGAGGAAGCCGGGGAGCTCCGAGGCATCCACGCGCGAGCCCCACGCGTCTCCCGTGCTTGCAAAACCCGCATGCATTTGCTGTTTGTGTGAGCGAGTTCCAGCCCAAGGGACGGATCCCGCACAGCGGTGGCATCCCGGAGGCTCCCCGGACCACTGGGACTGTGGGGGTGACCCCCCGTCCCCATGGGAGGGCACGCCTGCGGCGAGGGGGGCACAGATCCTCCTGCAGCCCTCTGGACACCCGCCAGACTGCCAAGCCCTTCGTCAAGGGCATACCCCAGCATTAAAATCACGGGGACGGCTAATTTATGTGGGAAGTTTTCTATGAATTGATGGGGAGGGCATTGCTGCCCAGAGGCTTGTCCCTCTCGACGTGTTTAATTGCTAATCAGAGGCTGGGTTCAGCAGCTCCCGCTCTCTGCCGCTTTTCTGTCTCGGTCAATAAAAGTGGAGAGGCTCACGCTTTGTAACAAAGATGTTTATCTTGCCCGAATTTGTGGGAAGCTCTAGGAGGCTGTTGTTTCTTACTGCGTGGCTTTAATGGGGTAAACAGTTGCTGTTACTTAGTTTCCAGCCAGCTATTTGGAATTGGGGGCTGGGAGGAGCCTTTGGGAAAGTGGTTGGGATTCTGGCTTGTTGTTTCGGGTTTGTATCTAAGTAGTTTCTCCTAGACCCAGGGTAGGGAAACTCAGGTCCAAATGTTGCCTCACATTTCTGCATCTCTCTAATGGGTAATTTTTCTTTCTTCGTCAAGTGACCTCCCCCATTATCCCAAATGAAGTTGCCGTTGCCAGCCTCTGAAGCTCACCTCTGCCAGTATGGCAGGGCATCAGCACTCTGCAAATATCTGTGGGACAGCTTAAATAGTGTTTTATTCCTCCTGTGCAGTAATGCATGGTGAGGGCTACAGGGTAGATAGTATAAATATCTCAACAGACTGTGGTCAACTGAAAAGAGAAGCTCTTTGTACGTCTATTGGCCGCGTTTGGCAGGGGCTATTGAAATTAGCTCAGGAAGGTACCAAAAGTTCATTTTTCTGCCTGTTTTTTAGTCATGCTGACAGTCTAGATACAGCAGCCCTATGGAAGACAAGAGGTAACGGGCACAAACTTGAACATGGGAAGTTCCACCTAAACATGAGGAGGAACTTCTTTACTTTGAGGGTGGCAGAGCACTGGAAGAGGCTGCCCAGAGAGGTGGTGGAGTCTCCGTCTCTGGAGACATTCCAAACCCACCTGGACGCGTTCCTGTGCCACCTGCTCTGGGTGACCCTGCTCTGGCAGGGGCTTGGACTAGATGATCTCCAGAGGTCCCTTCCAACCCTTAACGTCTGTGATTCTGTGGAGGACAGCCTTCAGGAAGGTGAGATGGTCCCTGCACAGCACAGTTGCCACAGGCTCTGGGCGCAGATGGGCTGCTGAGAGGCTGGGGCTCGCTAGTCCATGATCTGGTAGCCCTGCAGTGCTCAGCCCTGCTGCTGCCCGGCTCCAGGGGGACCCCGGTGACAGCAGTGCTGGAGGTTGGGCTCGGGGCTGGCTCACTGCCGGTTCCAGCTCCCAGCTGTGCTTGCGTTTTACAGCCTCGTTAGAGCTTATTGCGTGGGTGGGTTTGCCTTGCGTTGTCTTCTGGAAGCCTACCAGGCTCAGAGAGCAAATGAGCTGGGTTGCTTTAGCTACGCGGCAATGGAGACATCACTCTATTGATTTCCGCCACCCCAAAGAAGGTGGTGCCCTCTCTTGGGGAGAAAACAGCTGTTATTAAAATCACGTGTGTGAATGGCGGCATGGTTTAGCATTGATTTAAGGCTTGTCTTCGTCAGCAAATAATTTTCAGTGGAGCATGATTTCACCATAGTATTTACTATGATCTGCTCATAATTACCTGAGAACCCCAATTTACTCTGCGTTAATGCTATAGAATCATAGAATAGTTTGGGTTGGAAGGGGCCTTTACAGGCCATCTAGTCCAACTCCTCTGCCATGAGCAGGGACATTTTCAACTAGATCAGGTTGCTCAGAGCCCCGTCCACCCTGACCTTGAATGTTTCCAGGGATGTGCCATCGACCACCTCTCTGGGCAACCCGGGCCAGTGTCTCACCACCCTCAGCATAAAAAATTTCTTCCTAACATCTAATCTAAATCTCCCCTCTTTTTGTTTAAAGCCATTACCTTGTCCCATCACAACAGGCCCTGCTAAAAGGCTCGTCCCAAGCTTTCCTGGAGCCCCTTTAGGGACTGGAAGGTCTCCCCGGAGCCTTCTCCTCTCCAGGCTGAACACCCCCAACCCTCTCAGCCTGTCCTCACAGCAGAGGGGCTCCAGCCCTCTGAGCATTTTTGTGGCCTCTTCTGGCCCCGCTCCAACAGGTCCTTGTCTTTCCTGTGCTGAGGTGTTAATTAAACATTTTTTTCAGGCCCTTTTTCATGTTATCTGGTTTCTTGGAATTTCCAGAGCTTCATTATATTCTTTCAGAATTTGCTGGGTTAGCTGTGAAAGCACAAAAAGGCTTTGTCCGGAGTCAGTATGCTGACGTGTGAAAGACTGCCATAGGATACACGCTACCCTTAGCCATAGAGACTAATGAGTTAAAATCAGATTACGGTGATGCAGGCAGAGATAGTTTCAGAAACTGTAAGTGGTGACAGGCTGAATGGAAAGCTTTTTCGAAGCGCTTAGTCCTAGGCAGAAGATAAAAGCCTTGCAGCAAACCTGGCTGGCGCATCACTAACACATCACTTTCCTTCTAAAGGCTGGAGAAGTGACTTCCAGCGTTAGGAAATGATATTGAAGTCCCTGGAGCCAGGACTCAGGCTGATGCCATTCAAAGTCAGAGTTTGCGGATTGCCTCTAGCAATTATCTGTAGTTATGTTTTGTAATTTTAATTCTGCAGAATGTCCCACACTGTGTATAACTGGACTTAAGACCAGCGGCACAACAGAGACAGCTGCTCTCCCAAGCCACACACCCGTTTTTTTCTTTGTTTTTTTTTTTGTTTGCTTGTTTGTTGTGTGAGATTTTAAGGCTGGCTCATGCTTACCTGCTTGCCATCCATCCATCCATCCATCCATCCAAATTTTTCTCCTGTGAATAATTTCACCTCGAGGGTGTTATTTCCCATGGGTGCCATCAGGTGGGAAACAGCCTGCCCCAGCGTCCTTGCCCGCGGTGCCTCGGGGGCTTGTCTGATCTGACTTAATGACTAATCAAATATAGGTAACTACCAACAAAATTTTATCGGAGTCCATATCAAAAGCACGTTATTTAGAAACCCAGGGCTCTGAGAACAGGCACGTGGGAAATACACACCCATGGGGCACCCAGGAACGGCGACCCTGTGCTGCCCAAGGGAGAAGAGTCAAGCAAATATCATCTCCAGGCTGAGAGCAGCGTAGTTGTGGAAGCCTGAAGTCCACATCAGCCTAGAGTTGGTTTTAGCGACACTAAATTGGGCAAAAAGTAGAAGTATAAAAAAGGGGGGTTGGTAGCAAAAGAATGAAGGCAAGTGCAGAGCACAGGAAAAAATTCCTACCCCAGAATACCCAAAGTAACTGAGAAATCTCCTAAATGTGGGAGGAAACTCAGCTTATCCTCCTGGTGACTTCAGAGGGCGATTTTAAGATGGAGAAGTTTTTACTTTGTTTTCACCTCAGTGTTGTGGATCTCCATAAGGGAAGGTTGGAAAACGACTTCTTGCAACGTAACCCAAGTGAAGGGTCACGTGGGCGGCAGCTGCCAGACCTGTGGGGTTTAGGATTTGCACAGCCTGTGGGTTTTAACCCCCTCTTTGGACGCTGAATTAATATTTTGTTAGATTTTGCAGCAGAAGGACGCCTAGGTAGGGGTCTTTTTCAGCGCTTTTTCTTCACACTGAGCTTCTTCAGCCTGGGTTGGAGTTAGCACTCTTCCTCGGGATTTGCCCGCTCTTGTGACCTTTAAGAGGATTTCACACATGACTTTACAGAGAAAGAAAGCTGGCCGGTGGACTTTGTTACGAGGCAGGGCTTGGACTTCGAGAGGATGTGGAGGAAAGCATGGTCCCACTCATGCCTCCCCACAGGCACCAGCTTGTAGCTGTTCTGGGGGCACGTGCGCATCTTCTCAGGCATTTATTTTTAAGCAATGTTATAAAATGCAAGAGGATGTAGAAGGGAGACACAGGTGGGACATGAAGGTTGGAGGAAAGCCCTTGTGTTTGGGTGTGAAGAAGTTCTGTGCCTGTATTTGGGTGTGGATATTGTCCAGCTGCAAACAAAGAGGGTTACTGGAGACATCCTGACCCACTGTTGTATTAGATCACTACAGGACATCTTCAGCCTGTACATAGCTAATTATTAAATTCAGATATATGAAGTCATAAAACCTGCAGAGTATTGCATATGTAGTCAGCTACTTGAACAGCTTATACCAAACATGTGCGATATTCTTAAATGTTTATTGCTTTCTCGAGACATGCCCATTTGTATGGAATTTGGACAACTCCAGGCTGCCCTGCTGTTTCCATCCAGGGTGAATGAATGAAATGGGAGTGAGGTGCATGAGCAGGTCTGGAGGAAGGTTTTCCATTAGCTGCTGGTAGTAATTTATGGTGGGAAAGTAACAGGCAATTAAACCCCTTACATTGCTGAGCAATAATGTATAGTGCTGTAAGTTAGAACATTTCCTTTAATGTTTTACTTAATGAAGATGAAGTCTCCCTCTTCATGATCTAATAAAGTCCTTTCCACACAAGGGCTTGCCTGGTTTGTTTGAAGAATTTCTTTTTTATACTTATATACCCACACAGCACACAAACACCAAGCCTACATTTAAAGCTGCTGCTTCATCATACGCTGGGGAAAACCAGCAGAAAGGATTGATTAGCCCTCCACAGATTTCTCTGTGCTGTCTTGAATGCAATTTGAAAGGGATTGGGTTTGTTGGGTTGTTTTTAACTTCAGAGACAGGTATCTCCACCCTAAGATGCCTTGTAAGAATTTAGCAATATGTGCAGAGAGTACAGTCTTCTTGGCTGTTCCACCTCCAGTACAAAGTGATCCTTTGAAGTATTTTGAGTAGTAGATTTTCTCAAAGGTATCAAGCGTGCTATGTAAATAAACTTCATTGCAAGCCAGGTTACGGAAGCAGCTGGTCCACAGCTAAAACCAGTATTATGGGCCTTTCATTCTCTAAAGGATTGCTCTTCACTTGAAGCTGTTGCAAAGGGGGGAAACTAGTCTCCACAGAAATGCTCAGATTAAAGCAAATCCTACAGATACCAAGAAGGTAAAGCAGCCTCCATGCCACTGTTCTTGTTTATTTGGGTTTTCTCCTCCTCTGTTTTAAAACAGTAAGTCTTTTTTATTGATTTGATACTGAAGAAATGTGCCAAGTTCAGTCTGATCCTAAGAAATACTAAGTACTGTCCCTGAGCGGGTAGTGCAGAGTGGAAACGAAGCTGCTACAATAGCCTTCCTAGTGCTCTGAGGCCATTTGTAGTGCCCTCCCATGACTGGTAGACTCCTCCAGTTTTCCCTAGTGAGAGGTCAAACTGCAGGTCCACCTGCAGTGGAAAAATCTTGCATCCTGCATTGCACTGGAGGTGGAGGTGTTGTTGCCCCTGGACACCCCTTTCATTCTCAGCTCTCCTGGGCACCTTGCACAGCGTGATCGGTGGCTTCTAGGTCTTGGAACTCATGAAGAACTGACTCGAAAACAATTTTAGCCTTATGAGGATGAATGTGGCAGGGTCTGAAAACAAAGTGACGGCTGCAGTGGTGCCTGGCGACATTGCCCTGAGTGTGCTAGGTGCGGTGTGAAAATAGTAACGTCGGAATCCTGATGATTTTGTGGTTTCGGGCTCTGGTTTGCACGTATGAGTAACAGCTAGCAATAAACTGCCATGGGAAGCATCTAGTCAGTCCCACACAACCTAATTTACAGAAGCTATTTGGAGGTGGCCACAGTATTTATTAGCCATTATGTTTATGAAAGTGGCAGCTGGGGACCAATGGAGAAGACGGTGCTGGAGGCTGTGCAAGTTCAGCACAGGACGCAGACCAAATGCTTTACTGCTCAAACCTGAGTATTCATCATAGAATCATTGAATTGTCGAGGTTGGAAGGGACCTTTGAGATCACTGAATCCAAACATCAACCTAACGCTGCCAAAACCACCACTAAACCATGTCCCTAAGCACCACTTCTACCCAGCTTTTAAATATATCATCAGTCAGTTGTTTCAAATCTGGGATTATTTATTTGACAGCGTAGAGCAAAATCGCCGTTGACTTGACTGGGACTTAGTATTTAACAAAACTCTTGGAAGACTTCAGCGGGGCCAGGGCTTCGCACGGAGCCTGCACTAGGCGTGTGCTGTGGTGCACAGCAGGTCGGACACACCAGCAACCTTCATCCGCGGAGCTGGAAGGAAGTGGGTATAAACCTGGGACTATTCTTGTGGTCCAAGCAGAGGGCTGAGCGCCAGGAGTGCTGGGGATTTAATCCTTACACTAACAATGTTAGCTTAGCATACTTTCCCTAATCCATTCTTAAGCACAAACGTAGATGTGGTTTGATACCTTGACAAATGTGCTAGCTGGCTTTCCTCAGCCCGGCGCTCCCTCCTGCATCCTGCCCGATGCTGGGACTGGGTGGAGGAGAGCCAGGAGGAGAAGGAAGAGGCCGCGGCCATCCCTGCTGGCTCCCTGCGTGGCTGCAGTAAGCGCGTTTCCAGGGCAGCTGTGCTGCACGTTTCCTGATACGCTTCCGAAGAGCTTGAGATACTTAGACGATGCATGGTCCATAGACACAGCATGTCGTCATTCTTTGAACAGCGTCCCGTCTTTGTGAACGTAATCAGCAGAGGACATCCTGCATTTCTCTGGAGGGAGGCAGCCTAGCCTAAGATTGCCATTGCCAAATAACAAAAAAAGAGGATCCAATGTGAGCTTCCTATTGCTGGTCTATACAGAATCATAGAATCACAGAATGTGTTGGGTTGGAAGGGACCTCTAAAGGTCATCTAGTCCAACCCCCCTGCAGTGAGCAGGGACGTCTTCAACTAGATCAGGTTGCTCAGAGCCTCATCAAGCCTGGCATTGGATGTCTCCAGGGATGGGGCCTCCACCACCTCTCTGGGCAACCTGTTCCAGTTGCCCTGTACAGTAGCCCAGAGGCTGCAGGCGCATGGCACAAGGCTGACTTCAGTACCCGCTCAGCTGCCAGGCAGACCTGGCTTTCTCGTTGCTGAAACAAAGCAAAAAGGAAAGCTGCTGATCGGCTCTATCACTTCGGGCAGCTGTTGCAGACTCTGAAAAATAAATAGCTCTGCCGCCTTTGGGGAGTCGTGTGCCGGAGGACCAGAAGGAGCTGCTGTTTGGGTGATGTGCACGGAGCCATTTTCCTTCCTCGTGCAATCCCTGCTTCTATAACAGCCGCTGGCAGAGGCTGGAAAGAGTTCAGAATAATCCGGGGAAATGTGTTATTTAAAAGATGAAAATTATGTTGTAGTAGAAGTTCAACATCAGCAAGTGAAGGCTGGATTGCTGTAGGCGCCATGCAGATAGAAAAGGATACTCCCTTGTCCAAAAGCTCCTTGCCTTTAATGCAAACGGTGCTGTGTGGATACATCTACAGGTAAAATACTGGTAAAAATATTCCCTAGGCAAATGAAATCTCATCTCCTTGGCACTGTGGTCGTGGAAGCAAAGGTAGGCAGACATTCACAGCATGCAGATTGCCAAAGAGAATATTATGAAGATCTCATTTATAGAGTGGCTTAAGCAAGTGAGCCATAGTTTGGAATAACTGTAGCAAAGTTTCTGCTTAAGAAGGGGCAGAAGTTTCTGAGGAGCACATCTGAGTCATTTGGGTGGGCTCTGCGTGCCCAGGTGGCTCTGAGCCCTTTCAGAAGGCATAAATAAGGCACTGACTCAAAGCTGAGGCTGAACTCTTGCCCGTTAGTCCAAATATGTATTCCCTTTTGTTGTATCAGTTATATATCATTATATATATATATATCATGAGCATGTTTAGAAACAGGTGAGCTCCTGACATCCTTGAGCGTAGTGAGGTTGGATGTAATATTCCTATCTGGTCTGGCAGAAGGAGAACTCAGACAGAGACCCCTGGAGACGTCCTGCAGTGCCGGCGTTGCTGGGTCACCGTGCCATTGCCTTGCCCAGGCTGAGCAACTTCGCAGGCAAAGATGCAGAGTGTGCCTTTATTTTCCAACGTAGGTGCTTTTTTGGCTTCTCGTATGAGAAAGGTTTTGGAGCAGGGAGGGACTGGTTCCCAACACGTGCGTGAGTTGGCTGTTCCTGCCCTTTGGAAGGAGAGCTGGCTCCATGCGTGTCTGTCTGCTTGGGTTTCCTGGGAGTGGTACAGATAGTCTCATAGTTTCATTCTCATTTAAAATTAAGACTGATTTAGTGAGCACCATCTGAAGACAAATATTATTCTCCTTAGGGTAGCTCAAATTCTTGTTTGGTGAGAAACAGTCTTTTAATGCTGTATCTTGGAGTGTCTTGTTTATGGGGTTACATTAGCAGTGCAACTTCAGCCTGATACTTTTAAACTTCAAACAGCATTCCAAATCTGAAATTAAAACTTCTTTCTTTTATAATCTGCAAAGCTCCTTTCTTGCTGGTATCTGGATCTACCAGAGTTCTGCAACTTAAATCTCCATGGGATGCTCTGCTAATGCAGAAGCCAGCATTCATTTTACACCTTTCATATGGATTTTGTAAGCAACATATTAAAGGAAAGCAATGAAATATTCTCTCAGGTTAAGGTCTTTAAAAGCACCTAACAGAGTAAGATGCCTGAGTGCTGCTGAGCTTCAAATTCAGCCCTTGAAATTAATCTTTCCCACTCTTCTGCAGTATTAAGCCCCTTTAATAGCTAATGCATTGATTGCATTTAAGATGCACATCTGTTTGTATATATGCACAAAGAAAATATATATGTCCAATTTCTTTCTCGGGGGCATTTAAAAATTACTTTCTACTGAATTGAGTAAGGTCATTTGGCAAAGCCATGCAGGTCATCAATAATTAATCCAAGCAGGCAGAGCTGAGTCTCACGGTGCTTGTTAGAGTGGACAGTTTGGCAAGGCAAGGGCAGTTCTCAGATTTTCTCAGCAAACAGCAAATGTGCGTTTAACTTTGGAGGGGGAGAGGGAGACTTCCTTTTATTGAAAACAGCTGTGCTGTACTTGCGTTGCAGCACGAGGTACATCCACATGTACAGTGCGGAGCTTCTGATGCCCCCATCCACCCTCATCCAACCCAGGGACCGTCGCACTCACAAATGCACCTGGCATACATTGATCGTTTCCACCCTGTGCTTGCAGACTGCGGTTACGCAAGAGATGGGATTTATCTCCGTTAACTTTATCTAAACTTGATCTAAAAGCTAGACCAGATTCTTTGCACCTAACCCTCACTGTCAAAGAACTGCTTCTGGAGAGGCAGTAGGAAAAAAATCATCTCTTCCAGAGGATATTTTCTATCTGGACTTGTTATCTAAGAAGATGGGATGGACATGGGATGAATACCCTTCCCTTTCCACTCAAGAGGACCTCTCAGTCCTGAGGAGGAGGCTCCTGAAGAGGCTTAGATGACCAGCCTGGGCACAGCATCTTGCTTTTAGACAGACAACGCTGGGCGAAATAGGTCTGGACCGGCATGATGAGGGAAACCCAGGTGACCAAGGGGTGAATGTGCACCTCTGTGGAGGCTTCCCATTCCCCCTAGTGAGACATTTTGTGTTCTCAAAAGTTTATCTGTTTCTCCTAGCTGTATCACCCGGCCTAACAGAATTTGTTGCCCATATATTACCAATACTTCCTTCACAGCGCGCCCTCACTGCATGAGATGGATTGAAAGATTAAAACTGTTTCCATGAGGCTAAGGATGGCAGTCAGGAACCTACTTCCACCTGAGTCTTCTCGGAGGAGTCCCATCAAGTATCCATCATCCCAAGCACGGAGCAAGACTGATTTTTGAGCTATGATGGCTTGACCTTTGGATTCAAGGTCGGATGGGACCGCAGCAGGTCCCAGCTCAGAGCCCACATGATGCCTTCGGTATGGGCAGAGAAGGAACCAGAGCCCTGTGCAGCCGAGGGGGACGGTTGAGTGTCTCACCATCCTGATGGCCACCAGGTTTCATCTCTCCCTGCAACACTGGCTGTCCCCAAGCCATGTGCGTTCAGGGACAGGCTGGGAACCAGTCCAAAACCAGGACAGGTATGTGTGCTGCTCCCTCTGCTGCACTGTAACGCTGGTACGCACACTTTTAATGCCTGGCCTCCTCTGCTGAACTGCTTTTGCTTTACAAGATGAGCGAGCTCTGCAGTTTTGACAAGGAAAATTGCTGCCCAGATGCCTTAACACCAGCGTTCTGCTCGTTTAAATATTTGTTCAAACCAGCTTGACTTTCCAGTGCATTTTTGCGTGAGGGGTTTTGGAGGTGGTGGAAAGAAGTCAGTTCTAATAAAATCTCATGCTCTGGTGTAATCGCATGAGAGCATTTAGTCAATAATACCCTCTCTCCTGGCGGCAGCACTTCTCATCACATCTCCCCATCACCGTCCTACCTTTCTTCATGCCTTTTTCTTACTTGCTAAGCACATATGTGGATGAATCTGTAAATGTCCTATCCACAGCCTGTACAAAGACTTTCAGGACTTTTAATCTCCAAAGCTCTTAATCAGGTGCATTCACATGTGCTGTATTTCCTGAGATAGAAAATAAATAGGGATGGGTGGAGGAAAAGCTGCCTGCGTCATCCGCTTCCTCAGTGTTGTATGTTCAACGGCCGGTTGGTGCGGTGTATCCTGCAGAAATGGCAGGAATTGGGATTATTCAAGGGATAATTTACAACTGGCACAAGTAAAGGTTGTGCCTGTGAAGAGAAGTACTGGAAATATTTGTGTTGACCCTCTCCCAAGCTTTATGTGTAAAATCCACAGCAGTTTGCTACTGCTACTGCCAGCCTCCGGCTTGTGATCTGTCCTGGTCACCTCTGCTCCTTTTACTTCTTTATTTTGACAAAGCCCCACTTGCTCCCTATGAACCTGCACTTACGATCACCATTTCCGATCTCCTCCTTGCTCCCTGGTGTGATGTCCTGCATTGGATCTCAGCGCTACAAGTGCCGGTTCAAAAAGACCTGGTAGAAGACCTGGTGGAAGACCTGGTAGAGCAAAGCACAGCGTGGGCACCACATGCTCCCCCATGCATCTGTTCTAGCCCTACCAGTACTCTCAGCATCCTCTTCTGAGCAGTTATTTCTGGAATTGTGCATCCGAGCTCATTAGTTAGGGCATCACCATGCAGCCAACTGATTAGAAACAAACAAATTACCACAACGCTCCAAATGAAATTTTCAGTACGTGTACGTTTGAAAAGTACAAGTGTTCACCCCAGGAAATGCCTTGAAATTCAGAAGAACAAAGATCTTGGGAATGTTTACTAGCATTTGCCAAGCTTTTTTTTTTTTTTTTAAGGTAATTTATGCAGGAAGATAACTCCCTATCCCCTCAATCTCAGCATTTTCCTCTCTATTGCCTGGAGAAGTGTTGCACCTAAGCCAGTTTATTCTGCTCAGTTAAAACTGTAGCAGTTTAACACAAGTGGGAACGATTAAGAAGAAAGCCCACAGACTTCCTTCAGATGTTAGCAAACAATTTGGTTGTTAATTTTTACCTGTTTGTGGATGCTTGAATTTAAATGAGTCGCAATTAAACGCAATTAGCTGTGTGCGAAGTTCTGGGAGGCAAGAGAAGAGCAGTGGAGGATTTCTCTGGTTTTCTCTGACGTGGGTTTTCTTTCCTGAAGCTCTTGCAGGCGTGTTGGCCAGGAGGAGATGGCATGGCAAGGTCATCTCCAGAGGCCACCGACTTCTGCAGCAACGCAGAAAGCATCCTCAGCCACATGGCTTGTGGTTAGGAGTTTCTGTTGATGGTGCCCACCTCTCCGAGGAAAAACATCTTCCCAAATGATGGCAGGAAAGCAAAAGAAGGTGCTAGCTGCTTCGTGAGGGCAAACCTTCTGCCACAGGTCATGCACAGCAGCTCTCCAAAATCTCGTATTTTAACCGTAAAAGCTGCTCTTTCTGTTCCGGGGGAGATCTGGGTGTGACATGAGCTATGGGGTCCAGAGACGGGGTTTCCTGAAGTTCTGGGACCTGCTCCAACATTGGGTGCATTTATTGGCTTTGGTGCAGGTTTGTCTCTCATCGTAATGTCAGGAAACGTGCTCTACAGCCATTCATCAGCTGCCCATCAGTGTGCTGTCAGTCACTGAGATTTATTTGGGTTTTTGGTGCCAAACTGATTAAATTGCACGTTTCACCAAAAAAAAAGTTTCACTTGTGGCACCAAGCAAAATTATTGCATCTGTCCAAAGAAACTAGCAAAGGTTACAGTGTCTGTTTACATTCCTCGTAAAGAAAATCTTGTTAAACTCTGTCTCACTTATTTTACAGCCACAGTAAGAGCCCCTGAAGAATACGCTGTCGGGATAAATGGTTTCAAGGTTTTTTATCTAATTTTATGCAGCAGGAATATATGCTGTTTAACTGGGGAGGCGGTGGGAAGGCTGTGTGGTGGCATAGAGAGGTCCCTTGTAGAAACAGAGGGAGAGTTGGTGGGATGGGGTTTGCTGGCTCACGGAACGCCGTGCTGCTGGAAAGGTCAGCGATCGTGGGACACACCGCGTTACAGATCAGGTTTGCCAAATGACTGCAGCCCTGTACGCTGGAATGTGAGATCATTTGTCTTTTTCAAATTAACTTCTGTGCCTTGCTTTGGCCCTGCATGGTGTTTTTCCTCCCCACCCCTATTTTTAAAGAACTATGCAAAAGCTAATTTTAACCTGGGATACTAATCATGTGTTGATCAATCCCCATCTGCTCCTGTTCTTTGAAGTCAAGTTTAGACAGGTCTCAGGTTGAGCTGGATTCTGGGGCTGTTTCCATCCCTGTGGCCATGACTATCCATGTAGGCTACCTCCACGCAGACTTTTATCTGCTAAATATTTTGTCCGCGCAGTAATCCAGCTGTTTCCTTTTTGCTCTCCATATGTTTTGTTGGAAATGAGAGCAAGCGAGGCGCTGAGAAAGTCATTCCAACGGGTACGTGAAGAAGTTTCCTAGGACAGCATGACGTGAGGGTTTGGGGCTCAGACATCCCCTCCTTGTTCCTGGTGGGGCGTTTGGCTCCCAGCTCGGCAGGACACCCCTGGCACCCAGCCACCTGTTTGCCTTCTGCAACTCCAGTTCCCTTTGCAGAACAGGTCCCTTATGAGAGCACTGATCGGAGCCGGCTGCGATCAGCATCCCATGCCCTCCCCGACTTACAGACTAAACGCAGAACCCCAACTGGTATGGGGAAGAAAGGGGTTAACTCAAAGTCTGTGTTTTTAGGGACATCCTTTTACATTGTCCCTGGCAATGCTCTCTTCTGCATCTGTTTCATAGAATCACAGAATGGTTAGAGTTCGAAGGGACCTTAAAGACCATCTCGTTCCAACCCCCCTGCCCTGGGCAGGGACACCCCCCACCAGCCCAGGTTGCTCCAAGCCCCGTCCAACCTGGCCTTGAACCCCTCCAGGGATGGGGCAGCCACAGCTTCTCTGGGCAACCTGGGCCAGGGGCTCACCGCCCTCAGAGTGAAAAATTCCTTCCTAATATCTCATCTAAATCTGCCCTCTTCCAGTTTGAAGCCATTACCCCTTGTCCTGTCACTACCTGCCCTTGTAAAAAGTCCCTCCCCAGCTTTCCTGTAGGCCCTTCAGATACTGGAAGGGGCTCTAAGGTCTCCCCAGAGCCTTCTCTTCTCCAGACTGAACAACCCCAACTCTCTCAGCCTGTTCTCCTCCAGCCCTTGGATCTGCTCCGGCCTCCTCTGGACCTGCTCCAGCAGATCCCTGTCCTTCTGATGTTGGTGGCCCCAGAGCTGGACACAGCACTGCGGGGGGGGGGGTCTCATCAGGGCAGAGTAGAGGGGCAGAATCCCCTCCCTCGCCCGGCTGGCCACAGTCCTTTTGATGCAGAATATTTGCTCATTCACTTTAAAGACTCTTAGTAGTTCCTGCAAAGGACTACTCACACCAGCGTAGATCCCTTCTTCCCTCACAGATACTCAAGTGCATCTGGGTGAACCATTGCAGAAAATGACATAGCAGGTCGGGGCAATTCAAGACCATTCCTGATAGCTGAGTGTGGGTAGGGAATTGAGCTTGTCAGAACAGACCTATCCAAGTGGAAATCTGACCCAGACAGTAAGTGAACCTTCTTATTCTTGCAGAAGCTGATTTTTCACTGTCCCTTATGATCTAGGATTTGGTTTTATGCTTCACCAGGAGGAAGCTATCGCTTTCTGCTAGTCAGTAGCCCTGGTACCATGCTGGAGCTTCTCTTACCGAGTGACCGAGTGAAGAGTTAAAATTGCAGAGCCAGTTTTCTGCAGCGCCCTGCTGCTTCCTTGATGTCTCAGACTGAAGCATTGATCTGAACTAACCAGTTTAGTATGGGCGGAGGATCTGGCTCAGAGCACATGGGGCTATAGATAGCTGCTCGGCTCCTGCAGCACTGACAGTGATAAATGGTCCCTGGGAGAGGAGGATGTTTAGTCATCTCCTGAGGATGATTTGATGGACGTGAGTAACTACCGAGCCTCAAGACCTCTGTCGGTGTTGCATCACGCTCAAGATACTTCGTATCTTTAATGTGTTGTAATGCACGGCTCTGTTTGGGTGGCTTTTTCTTTTGAAGAACGTACTCTGCTAACATTGCCCTGTGCACGGAGGCACAGATCATCGGCCCCTGAGCCCTCACAACGCGGTAGGGACCAAGAAGGACCACCCGGATTTCAGAGGTTCCTTGTGCTAAGCCACTTCTTTCCCTGACCACTTCATACACCTGCAAGGTGGCCACCAAGAGGCAGTGCAGAAATGAAGTGCCACATTTCCCAGAGAGAGCAGGAGGCTGCCATGGCCAACTTGGGTTGGAAAATGTTCCTTGTGTACGCATCCGGGCTGTGGTGGTGCTCACCCGCTCCAAGGAGTCCTGCTTTGCTGAAGAGAGTGTTTCCCAAGGCTGTAGTTGATTTTTCACAAGCGAGTTTGTGCGCTGGCCAAGACTGCTGACAGCTCAATATTCAGCTGCAGAATATAATTTGCTGTCATTTTGATTTATGTTCTTCTCTGCAACCGGAGGTCCCATGTAAAAAAAAAATAAAAAATCTGAAGAAGGAGTTTGTCTTAAAGTTAGCTCAGTGCAAGTTTATTCTTCAGCTGACCCAGCAAATTAAAGATATTTTTAGATTATTTTTTATTGATTTATTTCTGGAATATGAAAAAGAAAAGTTCTAACATGTAGGCTCTACTGTCAGTTTTGGGACCTGCTGTTGTGATGGCTGCCATCGTGCAATGCAAAAAGGGTCATCGTCCCTGGAAGAGAAGCCAAGCTGAAACCGTGACAGCAAGATCTGCCCTTGGTTGAGGTTTCCCACCTGCACCTGGTGGCCCCGTCCAGGGAGGCTCTGATGCACCAAAGCAACACCCAGGACATCGGGGCCGAGCTCCAGAGCAGTGTTCCACTGAAGGGTCTCTTAAAACTCTCAGTAACTGGGGGTTTCTCCTGGGAAACAGCCCGAATCCCCCGGGGAGGAGGCTGGCGTAGAGCCACGGTCTCTGCTCCCTTCGGACGGCTGAAGAAGGGATCATCCTCCAGCATCTTGGGTTTGCCCGCAGGTTTTATGGCACAGCTCTCGCTTCTGCCTCTCTCCTGGCATCCACATTTGGGCTCCTGAATTGTTTCGCTACATTTGGAGCATTGCTTCTTGGCATTAGTATGTTTGGGGATTATTGCTTGCAGTTTCCTTGTGACAGATGCTTAAAAGAGCAATACTGAGCTGAGGGAGGGGGGAGAGCATCGCTTGGCTATTTGTGCACAGTTGTGTGAGCTACAAAGCGTTCTGCGAGACAAAGGAAGAGGCCACATGAAACAGCTCTTGGGGTGGCACTGACAGGAAAAACGCTCCTCGGCACGGCCCTAGGAGAAGGCGAGAGAACAGGGAAGTGTGTTTTATTCCAGTTCCCTGCTTTCCTACAGAGTTCAGACAAGCTTATTTATTGCATTTCCCCCCACTTAGCAGCGATGGGCATATAGGTAATCTAAGACATATGACATGTCTCAAAAGTATAACTCCAAAATGTGCCGTGGGCTGCAGTGAAGAACACTTTCCAGCCCAGGGGTGGGGATGGACGGTGTGGGGACAGCGCGGTGACATGGGGCTGGTCCCCACCGCAGGAGGGAAGCGGGGTCCTGGCTGGAGCTGGGGCAGGCAGGGGAGGCACCACTGAACCCCTGGGCTGTGCTGCACCCCGTCTGCTCTAATGGGAGACATCTGCTGCCTAAAGGCTGCGTATTCCTCTCGTTTTCTTCTGGATAACACTGGTAAAGTATTAGTAAAGTGATTGAAACCTTTGTGAGTGAGGTCGTCTCTCTGCAGCACGGGCAGCAGAAGAACATTATAGGGTTCCCAGCTGTAACCCTGTAGGGTATTGGACTGCCAAGCAGAAGACAAATAGTCAGGTTCGGATGAATATTAGGGGTGCAGCAGACAAAAAGGAAGCCCAGGTCCACCCCAGGAGGGCTGGGGGCAGTTGGGCAACACGCGGGGGTGAACTTGAAGCTCCCCGGGAGCTAAGGTGGGTTTTAACATCAACCTCGCTGGAGCCAGGAGACGGTGGTTGGCCGGTCTGGGTGCTGTCATCACACGTTGTTTGGACAAATGGGTAAAAATACCTTATTCCTTAATTTGCTTTACTGCAGTGTATATTTATATACACATATATATATATTTATATTTATATGTACCCTCACTTCTGCAACACACGTTTGGTGTATACAGGGCATGTCCTTGATGAGTGGCAGTTAGCAGCTGAGTTACAGGTGGATTTCTGTATAGTCAGCACAGATCTCAATCACAAAATCCTTTTAATAGATCAAAGAGGGCTGTGTAATTGAAAATTTGTTGGAGAAGCATTCGTTGCAAGCTGGTCTTAAAACTGGGTGTAATGTGGAAAGAAGATTTTGTTCGTTACTTTTTTTAGATCTCCACTCAAATTACGGATTATTGACAAGAAATGAGTGTTTTACCATGCTCCCCAAAGGTGTTTCTGTATTCATAAAAGCCTCTTAGTTAAATCAGAGGGCGAGCAATAATCGCCACCTAAGGGATGGATACGTACGCAAATTTTACTTGCTTTATATTCGAAGGTTTTTTCTCCATTGTATATTATAACTTGCTTTACCTTCAGCAATCTAAATTCTTCTTCAGTTGAGGAAAACCTAAAAACCATCATAATAACTGTTCTTATAGCTCCCTAGCCCTGTAACGAGGTAGAACTTGGATAATTAAATAAAGACCCATGGAATAACCTCCCGCCTTTTAAATCAGATGCTTTTATGGCAGTCAGCACCAACGTAGAATCTGTTTAAAACGGAGCCGTCATCCTCGTGCCAGACGTGGCTTTGCGGGTGATGGAAAGCTGAATATCAGCGTCTTTTATTTTTCCTAGTTGGATGCTGTAACTTTGCAGCACGTAAAATCTCGAGCAGTGCAGGCTCCCGAGAGAGGCCTTTGCGAGGAGCTGGTGTACTCGGCCGGGAGGAGCGCGGCTGAAAAATGAACAGAAAGGAAATAGCCCTGGGGGGTTTCAGTGCTGGAACTGAAGAAATCATTTGGTACTTGTACAGGCAAGCGCTCACCAAATTCTGCACATCATAAATAATAATAATAATAATAATAATAATAATAATAATCTCTCTGCCTCCCATGCATCCGATGGGAAATGCATCTCCCCCGCTGAGAAAACGCCCCGTGCTAAATAAAGGTTTGCCCTTTACAGGCAGCGAGAGAGTTGGGAGGTGGACATTCGGGCTTTCATCCCTTTCCCAAAGGGAAGCCATTAAGCGTATAAAATACATATGTTTTCTCTTCAGCAGCTGTTGGGTTTCTCAGCCCAAGAGCCATAACAGCACCACGAGGTTTGGAAAATTTCTGCCTCCCACATCTGCCCCCCTCCCCACCAGCAATGCTGCTGAATCAGTAAAACAGGGTTGTGCATCTGCGCCTCGTTAGGCCAGTACCTTTAATTAAATCATTGGCAAAAAATGGCTCCAAGCAGCTCTGCTTTGGGGTGGGGACTTGTGGTGGAGGGTGAGTCTGACCCTTGTCATGGTAGCGTCTGAGAGCACCACTGTTAGATTTACAAGATGATGGTGGTCCTGCAAAATTAAACCCTGACGGAGCTTTCCCAGTCACTGAAGCCATGACAGACCTTCAGTGTTTCTAGGTTGGAAGGGAGTTCTTCATTTCTTTACTTATTTCATCCTATTTGTTACCTATTTCTAGAGAAAAACCATGGGAGAATAATCATTTGCACAGTTTCATGGGATCCTAGGCTCGCAGTGAAGTGTCCTCCCAGAGATCCCTGTCTGCGGCTGCTATTGCCTGCATGAAGAAGGGCCATGTAAAATGGAGTGCGTTAATTTGGGTTAGTTAGTTAACGAAGTAGATTGTCTTTGTACGAGGCTTTGCGAAGTTTTGCCCAGCCCAGTTGCACAAGGACATGGGATCTACCGTAGCACCCGGGAAAGACCTGGGTGTGGGGGACGTAGGGACAGGAGAAGGAAAAGGAGAAAAAAAAAACAGAAAAGGGAGGAATGTGAGACCCAGGCTCAGCCAAGGGCGCTCCGTCTGGGGCCACCTTGGTGCCGCCCTGGGCTCTGTGAGGGCAGAAGCAGGATGGCCGGGGACGTGGGACCTGGTTGGGAGCCCTTGCTCAGCTGTGCCCTTCTGTCTCCTTTGCAGGCCTTGCGATGAAAACCACCCCCACGTGAAGCCTGATGCGTACGTGAACAACCTCGCCGAGGCGGTTGACATTATCCTCCAGCAGCTGTAAGACCGATGGTGCCATGGGTGATGGGGAGGAAGGAGGAGGAGGCCTCACGTGGAGCCTCCATCCTTGCCCACCTCCCATCTGACACTGACGGACCCAGACCCAGCCTCGCCCGGGGTGGTGAGCGCCCATTCCTAAATGTTTCACGTAACGGTACTAAAATGATCTACTGACCTCATCAAAGGGAAGATGGAACCTGGTCTCCTCCAGCACGTCTTCAACATCTTCCCCTTGCTGCCGTGCCCCTGCCAGCGCAGCTGAAAGCGGCTCTCCCAGGATTGCCAGGCTCTTCCCCACATCGGAGCCCAGAGGGAGCTCCCCCCGAGATCGGAGCCCCCCAGAGGGGGTCTCTGCCCCCTTTAACTCTTTGCCCACCCTGGGGACCCAGCCCTAGGTGGGAAACAGGGGACCCAGCACCCCTTCGCGGACCAGCTTTGCTGTTTAACTTGCCCTTTCTGTGCCTTTTTGGGTGCCTGAGAGGGGGTGGGAGATGTCCTTGAGGGGTGATGGAGGCCACCAAGCCCTGGGTCCCAGCTCTGTGGGGCCCCTTCTGTGCCTCTAGCTGTGGGCGGCAGGAAAACCCTGGGGAGGGGGACAAGCCCCTGTGCCCTCGGCAAGCCGGTAACCGCGTTTCTGCCATGATTAGCCCCTGTCCAGGTTAGCACTCGGGAATGCAGTAGCGCTGCGGCACGTGACGGAATAACCATGCCATTATGTCGGGAATAAACCCGGTTCGGTAAATCTGACCTGTTTGTTACTGTGTTCAGTCGGATCAGTGCTGGCAGGGATGTTTTAGAGGATCTGAAATGCTTTTCCCTACCTGGAGTAAGTGGCGAGAGCTGTGGGACCGATGGGCTTTTCCTCCCCTCCGTGGGGGTCTCGCAGGCAGACATGGCTGGGGGGGACGTGCAGGTTTTCTGCCTCTTCCGTTAAAATCCCAGCCGTGCCCCATGCAGCTCCAGCTCACCCGGCAGCGGGTGCTCCGTCGGGAGCAGCACGGCAGAGATGGTCGGTCCTGCCGTGAAAGCCAGCGCGGGCAGCTCGGCTCTGGCAGATTCTGCTGCTCCTGGCTTTAAGTTGCCAGTCCCAACTGGGAACCAGTCTCTGTAAAGCACCAGCTCCATCAGTCCTCCTGCCACAACTATAAATTCTGCTTTATAAATATTACGTGGAAATGTTCAGCCGCTTTCTTTCCTTCTCAGTAGTCATTGCTAGACCGTCCTCCAGTTCTGGATACCCAAACCCCACAGGCAAACCCTACTCCCTGATGGCTGTAGCTGCCTGAACGGGACAGACCCAGTCTGCTCGCTGGACATCCCCTGGGACTGATCCTGTGCCAGCGCCGTGTGCCTGCCCACCACCCACCGCATCAGTTGGGCCCCAGCTCAGCCCCATCCTGCTGCCAGGGAGCGCTCAGCAGGTGCAGGGCTGGAAAGTGATGCTCCATTGAGCAGAGATGGGCGTAAGATTTGTCTTTTTTTTTTTTTATTTTTTTTTTAATCGGGCTAAGCGTCGCTAAAATGGGCTGCTCCCTGCCGCTGGGCATTGCAGTACTCCCGCAGATCCCCGGGGTTTTTAAGTTCCTCTCACCGGACAGTTTTGCAGCGCAGCTGTGGCAGCGTGGTGACGTCTGGCCACGCTGCACGTGGCAAGAGCGTGGCAGGACCAGGGGCTCAAGCCAGGGAGCAGAATTAGAGTTTGGGGATGACTCCATTGCGTCCTCTGCCCCAGGGAAGCAGGGGCTGCCCACCTTCACCGGCGCTTGCCAGCGTTTGCAAGGGTCACCTTCACAAGGGTCACCCTTTTATAGGCAAAAGTCACCTTTCAATCGGCGTGTCAGCAGCTCTGCACCTCGTGGGTTTTGGGCAGGACTTTGTGCTTTAGACTGGAGCAGAATACAACGATTTGGGCTTTAACCTGCTTCAAACCTCCCATGGGACCACGGAAGGGTATGCAATTATGTACGTGTCATATATATTTATATATACATACGATCGGGCAGCGTGTTGTGGCCGCAGTCTGCATTCAGCTACTGGGTTTTGCATTTGCAAGTGGGAGGTAAACGATAACTCCAGCGGTGTTTTCAGCAGTCCCAACAGCTGAAGACGACCCTGGTCACTGGAGGACACCGAAGTGATGCTCCGTGTTCCTGGAGCCCCCTGCGAGTGCCGGAAACCCGTGTTTTTCAGAGCTCCCAGCTGGCCGCTGAGCTGCACGGCACCCCTTGGGGACAGTGGGGGGAAAGTGGGCTAGGAATTAAATTATAATAAAATAAACCACATCTGGGAAAATGACCTTAGTGCAATTTTTTGGGTCTGTTTTTGTATCTTTTTATCCTCTGGGTAGCGGTTCAGCCAAAGTGTACGGTGCTGTGTGCATCCGCGCGCACACGAAAGATGCCGCAAACCCTGGTCGAACGTTGGGGCTGTGACACATCGCTGAGAATTGCTTTTTTATCCTATAAGTCTTCCTTTTTGTTCTAGTACCCTAAGCCTATCACTTCAATCTGATTAAGTTTAGGCAGATAAACATCCTGCCATCTGTCGTGAAACTTTTTAAACTGTTTGCTCACTCGAGGAAACGCAGCCGTTTTCCTTTCTGGTTTACAAAGGCTGTAGGGAGATATTGCCCCGTTTCCCCAAGAATTTAACACCCTTGTGTGCCCTAGCCCTGCCCTGGGCTCTTGCCATGCTGGGGTTTAGATTTTATTTTTAAGGGGTGGGACATTCTCTCTGTCCTTAAACACAAAGCACAAGGCACTTTTAAATCATAGAATCACAGAATGGTTTGGGTTGGAAGGGACCTTAAAGATCATCCAGTCCCACCCCCCTGCCCTGGGCAGGGACACCTCCCACCAGCCCAGGTTGCTCCAAGCCCCGTCCAACCTGGCCTTGATTTGCAAATGTTGATTTGCGTTTTGCTGGTACCATTTTCGGCTGCATTACAGCTAAATAACAGCTAAATACAGCTAAGAAACAGCCAGCGTCAG
>VYZM01024085.1:226897-311185 GCA_013398915.1 Dromas ardeola | reverse complement strand
ACTGAGAGAGTTGGGGTTGTTCTAGTTTACTAGAGTCCTAGCTTCTCCTAGTGCACCTGGAAAGTCCTGGTACCAGCTGTGGATCCAGAGCTACTAGGATCCCCACTGGAAAGCCATCCTCCTGTATCCCCACTCCCTTGCAAGGAGCTGAAAGACCCCAGGATGTTGAATACCAAGGCAAAGTTGCACAGCCAGGAAGGCTGAGGTTTTCAGCATCTCATCAGGTGAGTTGGCAGGAAACCAGTTGAGTTTCTACCTTCCTGTTTCTGCTCAGAAGTTTGTTTGAGGCACTTCCATTTTCAGTGAATCTGGTTTTCCAAGAAAAAAAACCCCAAACAACTAGCAACATTTACAACAAGAGAGATTTCTGGCCAGTTCTCTTGCAATTTTGACCAGCAAACCAATGTGAGAATTTTTTAATTTTTATTTTTAGCTAACCGCAAAGGTACCTCTGTTACTTTTCTGCTCATTCTTCTTGAGACCACACTGAAGCTGCAGCTTAGATGAGAATTTCCCCCTTAGTTTATTAAGCAGGGCTAGACAAAGGCACTGATGCCGTACTGCCCTTTACTCCCAGTTAAGAGGAGGGATAGCTTACCCTCCAATACCTAAGTTGTTATGTTGTTACTAGGAGCATCTGCGCATTAAACGCAGCACTTCTATAGATTCTTTTAGGTCAAGCAATCTTTCAAAAGCCACTTACATTAAGCAGACAATTGGTTTGTAAATTATCGGAGAGCTGTTTACCCATATTCCTGTAAGGATTTGGAATAATGTGCTGGAAATAACCGCTCTGCTTCGCAAGGTGTCTTCCAGTCTGGTGGAAACCATCTAACACCCAGTAGGTTCGGTGTATAAGTGGAGGGTAGGCAGAGGCAGGTCTGAGAAATGAGAAAGAAAAGACACCACAAAGAACACCAAGTCATCGAAACCCTCACAACTTAATATTCAGACATCGCTTTTCTCAGCCCGCGAGTCCGGGCTCCGGAGGGTTTCAGCAGTGGTGTCACTTTCCTTCTCTGCACCGAGGCAACCAGCATATGTCAAGCCATTTGTACCATCTGCCACGCCAGTGTCAGGGAAAGCAAGAGGAGTACAAGGGGGACGGATACTCGAGGACTTTAGCGGTAAATTATTTAAACAAGAAACACCAGGCTTGGAGTTGAAAAAGCTGCATAATCTTGGTGAGCCTGGCTTTTCAGCAGGCGGTCAGGAAAGCGAAGCACAGCTGAGCCGCTCTTGCCAGAACAGCAGGATATTGGGTTGGCCCCGTCTGTTCGTGTACCTGCACTCCTGAAAACAAAATGGTGAAATAAAAGAGTGATTCAAATGCATTTTGTGAGATGGCTAATCTACAGCATGTTTTGCTCTATGAGAAAAGGAGCCTTGATACAAATATTTACAAAAAGAGGCTTGAGGATTTTCTAAGTGTGCTGCTTAAAAGTTTACCAGCAAGGATTTTTTTTAGCTTGGCCATGACTAATTACCTCACTTTTGAGAACTTCTCAAGCTGTATCTCCGGGTTTCTTTGTTGTGGTTTTGGGGTTTTAGTTTGCACTTTTCATAAATAGGCTTAGCAGGGAGGCACTAAAATGTGGGGTGGGTCTGTTTGCCGGGAAAATGCGAGAGTTGATTTCCCACGTGGCCTTCTTGGCTGGCAGCTGCAAGCTCAAGTATATTACTCAGTTGAATTATTATTATTATATTTTTTTTTATTTATTTATTTATTTAAGACTACATCTGCTTCTGTTCACCGCTTTGCAAAACTTGGACCCATTTCTTGCCTGGAAAGGGGCAAAGAGAGGGCACAAGAAATAGGTCCATTGTGTATGAAGAAAAGCATGGGGGTTAAGGGAGACTTCTGAAAACCTATCGTCTTGCAGCTCTGCGCCATCTTTTTCTTGGTGTACAGTAAGAAGGACCGCCCCAAACAGTTTTAGGTCTGAGAAAAAAAAAGAAACTGAGGAAAAAAATTAGGGACTGTAAGGAATCTGATTTATAGGGGTGATAGCAACAGGTGAGGCGTCTGCCTTTCCACCCAAGAATCCAGCTGTGATCGATGCAAACCGGCTTGTTGTCGCAGGACGGTGTGGCTGTCACTCACCCTCGAGCACAAATTACCTCTGCCTGGTCGGTAATGAATATACATTTCTTGTTTTGCTGTAGCCACACAACTTTGATCTTAATGAAAGCTAGAAGCAAATATAGATTGGTATATATATATTTGTGTGTGTGTGTGTAGAAACGAGGGCTGAGATTCTCTATTTGCCTTTAGACACTGGCATTTAAGAAAACTTTCCCATGTGGTAAATTTTGTGACAAAAATTAGGCGCGTTTACTCCGATGTTTCTCCAAGGTCTCTGGGTTTAGATCTATGCAGCAATTTTCCTGCTTGCTTCCTCGCACCTGGCTCCTGCTTTCCCACTCCTAAAAGTGAAGAAAAAGAATTTGAGTGCAAATTCTCTCCCAGCCTGGCAGATAGGCTGTTACACGGTGGGACTGCTTGCTTGGTTGGTTTTGCGTATTCATTTTGCTTTGTTGCCAGTCTCCTGTGTAGAAAGCTATTTGTGCTTTAAGAAACAGAAAATGACAAGTGCTGCAGAACCTGGTGGGCTCTCAAAGCCCTGAAATGGAGGAAAGCGGGAGGTTTGTACCAAGTGCCGGTGTGCTGACTGACCTCAGCGTGTCATTTAAGTGTTTTAACTACTCTTTAGCTCATGTCAGTGCAAAAACATGAAGGTGTTCACATACAAATTTCTGGCAATGACGCTACAGAGATTAAAAGAACAGGACAGTATTTTATTTGTCATCAGTGTACTCAAAGCAGATTTGCTGAAAGAACCAGCATTAGCGACAGAAAACAAGCTTTCCCAAATCATTAGTTTTGAATAAATGGTGTTTGAGCATGTTGAAATTTTGCATGAACTTACGAAAAAAAATTAACGCTTTTGCAGTTATCAAACATACACCTTAATTTACTCTGCTAATGAGAAAAATAAATGCCTTTTTGGAAAAACATGAAAAATAATCATATTCATTTTCTTATGTCATCTAAGAATATTAAGTGATTCCTTCTATGACTTCCCTGTTTTCATTCTGTTATAGGACTTAATGTACATAGTACATAGTCAATGAAAGGACAGTTGTATTATGAATTGTCTGTTTCTTAAAACACAGAAATCCAGTTCCTTTAAAATACTTTTTCTTTTTTACTGATTACATAGTCATGACTAGCACACCTTAGTGCAAAGTTCCAAAAGTTGCATCTTCTTTTGAGGCCTACAGTTTCTTTAATGTATAGTATCTGCATGCTGAGGAGGTAGAGACAGTTGCAGAATCCAGTCTGCTTGGTGACAATTGCACGACAGTTACTGCCTCTTAAGAGCTTTTGTCTTTTAAAATTAAGACCTTCCTTCTTCTTTGGAAGAACCTTACTGGGTGAGGAGGGTCTCCAAAGCATTATTCTCCCATGTTGTCTGCTCATCTTGACTGAAGCAGCATGACCACATGTTTAAATGTAGCTACTCACCTTCTGTTTCTGAATCATGTCTAGTTAGAAGATTTATTTTTAATAGACACCAGTACAGAATTCTGAGTGGGACTGAAGAAAAATGACATCTGCTCCAACTCCTGTTTCTGTAACTGTGGTATCTAAAGCAAAAAAGTAGTAAAATATGAAGCAGTGGTTATCAGTGAGTATATTACTTTGGGGTTTTTGAGGAGATAAGATATGATTGGACAGTTCACTGTATAAAAATTAAATGTGTCAAGAATTAGTTCTGTTTTGCCGCTCTTGGCTCATGTTAGATCAGATTGATGACCAGCCTCCTATGTTGGACCAATTCTGTGGGCACTGCCATGAACTATCGCACTCTTCAGAGAAACACTTCATTAAAAACTTTGAAAGAAAACATTTTATGGTTTGCTAATAGATCACAAGTAGTTTTTTGTGCAGATAGTGCTAGGCTGTGCTAAACGGCTTTAGGTATTTTATCACTGGCAGTAGAAGCTGTTTTGTTCCACGGCTGGACATTGATATGTTGGCACAAGAGTATTTGAATCCCTTTCCAGTGTCTTTGGCCCTGGAATAACATTGAATGTTAGGTTAATTTCCAGCACAATTATAAACATCCATGAAAATTTTACATGAAAGCTTAAGATTGGAAGACTGTACTTAAAAGAAAAGAAAAAAAAAAAAATCAAACCAAACCCCACGCCCCCCCGAAAAGTAATGCCGAATGCTTAGCAGGACATAAAGGAACATGCATTTGGGTTTTACATTAGAAGAAAATTATTAACCCGGGATGTCAATTTTTCTTTATAATATGAATCTTTTCTATCTGAAAGTACATTGAAATTAATTTTTAAGTATTTTTTTCCTAGAGTGCTCTTGCCATATGTCATAATTAATTATGGTAATTTCTGTCCAGTATGGCAGGATGGAGCCAAGTCTACACTAACCTAGCTTCACCTTTCTTTCATCTTTTAAATTTATACCTCCTGAGGGTTTCCAGAGGGGGTGGGAGATTTTTCTTATTTATTTTACTGCAGTTCTCCTGAATCTTTCTTTACAGAAGAATCGTGATGTAAAGAATCTTTTGAATTTTGTTATTTCTTTTATTTTTTCCTGATTTTGTGAAAAACATTCTCTTTTCTTGCCTTTCCCTGCAGTTTCCTCATTTCCCATCTACCTTCCTGAATGAAGGCATAGCTTTACTTTTTTATCCATAGGCTCTACTTCCTAATTGACCCCCAATCTGGAATTAGTGGTTCAGTAGATGTAATGTAAACATAGGATCAGTCTTTTCTAAATTTGATGCTTGGAAAAATGAAATGTTATTTCTGCAATGATCATGCTTTGCATTCTCCTTCCTGCAAAAGAAGTTGCGTCAGCTCTTTAACTTCATTGTGGAGATACGCCAGGGCACTGGCTGGCGCAAATGTAGGACATGCCATTGATTTCTGCTAGGGAAACTCAGAACGTGCCACCAGCTCTTCCTACTTTCCGAAGTGACTCCCAAGCCAAGCCTGTGAAGAGGTAGCCGTGTTGGCACCCTACCCCTGTCTTCTCCCCCACTGCTACCTATATCATTTATTACAACTGTTGGCAAAAAGAAAACATAGAAAAAAGCCCCCCACCCAACAAGTAAAGATTAATACCTGGTTTCTGATGAGGGTTTTACACAAACCTGCCTATTTCTTAATCAAATATAGAAAATGCATTTTGTATGTAATACAGCTTTTATTTTTTTTGAGCAGAACGTAATTTTTCCCCTTGCTTGTTCCTCCTAATACATCTTTCTGTGGTCTTCATTTCATATCTGAATATTTTTTCCGTGCATTTTTGAGCTTTGATTTTCAGGGGCAGATGGTATCTTTTATTAGCTCACCTGATAGATGAAAAAAATGGATGAGCTTCTGAAGTTCATCTCTTACCAAGCTCTTCTGAAATTATTGAGTTACTCTTCTCACCTGTGTTGCTTTACGTTGGGTCAGCAGACAGCAGTCTGTTGGCCGAGTGCTTTATCCTCTGCAAACATTTTGGGATGCTTTGCTACTCTGGGATTCTCTGAAACATATTGTGCAATTCTCAATGATCCTTGACAAAACAGAAGTGAACATGCAGTTTTTCAGTGATTTCTTTAGTATTGGAATAATGAGGAAGAGAGATGTTTGTACAGATCTCGGCATTTGTGACTGAATTATTTGGAAACCAGGCAATAGATAATAACTTTGCATTAAGAATTTTGCATTATTGTATGTGACTTTATTAAAGGAGAAATGTGATGATCCCGTCATTTTTAAAAGTCGATAATGAGACTGTAGCTGGAGAGTGTGCTGCTGCAGGCTCTGGGTGCAAAAGTTTTGAAATTGTATCCTGACAGAATAGCTGCATTTTTATATTCATTTTGTCTGGTGGCAAATAACTACACAAGGTGAAATTAGTCCAATGCCTCCTAATTAGGACCGACAGCTTGTAATACAGATGCTTTGGATGTATGAAAAAAACAACCTGAAAAGGAAAGGAGCTCTGTGAATCAGACTGTGCGGTGATTACTTTATTTATAGCCTAGTTCATTTACGATTGTAAGTAAACTTGACTTCCACACACAGCAAAGTGTGAAATATCCAAATTAATCACAGACGTAAGTGCCAGGGGAAAATAGATTTTGAGAGGATCAAAGGTATGAAATGAGAAACAGAAAAGAATGGGAAACAGGCCATTTATGGATTAACAGGCTAAAGGGTCGCTTAGCCCTCAGAAACAAGGCTCAAAGGCACAGCTGCTATTGATTTTTTTCTTAACTGAAATCCCATTTATACTGAAAAGAATTAAAGCATAGACACACTAAACAGATTAAAATCTTCTAGATCCCCCTTGCATGTGGCCTCTGAATTTACCTGGCTAGTTGTAAAATGTTAGTGCCATAGTGTTTCCACCATGAAATGGGTGACAGCACAATGTGCCAGTCAGTCGATCCTGTCCCACCATGTGGATCCCACAAGTTCAGCAGAGCTCTAAGCAGCAAATTCAAACTAGGCGTGTGAAATACTCCTCAGATTTTAGATGGGAGTGACCAATGGTCCGGTCAGGCACTACAAAGAACATGTGGATTTTGGACAGGGCATACAGCGGGAGAGAGAGAAACCATGATGATGGATGAGCGTCCTGCAAAGCAACTGAACAATGAAGACCCTCTTTCTGGATCTGCCATAAGCTCTGTTGCTCCTAGTGGAGTTGCAAAGAACGTGACATCTGACAGACGTCACAGTGATTAGCACGTCCCAGAAAACCCACATGGCTGTAGGATAATCCACTCCTCTGTTATATGCTACTGATAAATGCCTCAGTAGTATATCGGGACATATACTTCCTATTTTAGGACCTTAAGAGGCAATGGGCACTAACTGGAAATTCCATCTGAGCATAAGGAAAAACTTCTTTACTTTGAGGGTGACAGAGCATTGGAACAGGCTGCCTAGAGAGGTAGTGGAGTCTCCTTCTCTGGAGATATTAAAAACCCACCTGGACGCGTTCCTGTCCAACCTTTCTAGGTGAACCTGCTTTGGCAGGGGTGTTGGACTAGATGGTCTCTGAAGGTCCATTCCAACCCTACCACTCTGTGATTCTGTGATTGATTCTGTGATTATCTTTTGTCTCAGGGGAGAACAGCTAAGGAAAGAGTAGCGTAAGTGACGTGGTGTCATCTACAGTGAAAATCTGTACCTTCGGTGAACCACAACCTCTGACAATGCCCTATGGCACTCGATGTCCCACTGTTCTCTTCACAGCAGGCACCTTGCATCTGAAGGGGAATGAAGCTAGACTGAAGTATCTGACTTACGAAGTGATGTGCATCGCACCAAAAGGTTCTGGAATATTCTGTCTGATTCAGTTTGGTTATATTATTGTCTGTTGGGGACTTAATGGACTAGATAAGTAGACAGTGAGGTGAACTGGAAACTGGATGAACTGCTAAGCTCAAGGGGTTGTTGTGATCAGTTGCACAAAGTCCAAGTAGAGGCCAGTAATCAGTGGTGTGCCCCAGGGATCGATACTGGGGCCAGTACTGCGTACCATCTTCATTAATGACCTGGATGATGGGACAGAGTAAACCCTTAGCAGGTTTACAGACAATACAAAATGGGGAGAAGTAGTTGATACAACAGTGGGTTGGAGCTGCCATTCAGAGGAACCTTGATAGGTTGGAGAATTGGGCTGACAGGAACCTTATGAAGTTCAACTAAGGGAAGTGCAGAGTCCTGTGATGACCTGGTTTTGACGGTGTTTTACAGGATGACTTTGGATTAACAGGTAGGTGAGGATTTTCTGTCTCATGACTTAGTTGCTCTGTTGCAACCAATAGACCATTCCCTTCTCGAGCTCAGTTTTCATTCTCAAGGGTGCCAAAATCATAGCCGTGCAGTACAGCTTACCTGGTGCTCATCTTTCCCAGTGCAAGAGCTTTATACAAAGTCAATCAATATTTTCACCACAAAGAGGTGAGAAAAAAGTTTGTGTCTGTTGGCATTCCTAACCACTTCAAGCAATTAACTCTTGAAGCTTTTGACCACAAGTGAAGTATGTCCCTCTGCTGGCTCATCGTGACTTGAACTGGTGTCCCTCTCTCTGTCTCTCTCCCTCCTTTTTTAAAAATCTTGTGCACTCAAATCCCTATGGAATACAGATGTTGAAGGGCGTTCTGTGCCCTCACCAAGCAGGCTGGGAAGTTTTGGTAGTCATTCCTGTTAGATTTACATTGCTGTGCAATGGGAAGGAGCGATAAGCTGCTGTTCAGTGTCAGAGCTTTCATGGCTCACTTCAGGGAGGCAGAGATTTTTAGAACTGCATAGCCTTTGTATTTTAGAGTCTGGTTTGGATAGGACAAGAAAACCTTGTCAATAGTTGTAATTCTGGAGATAGATGACAAAAACGAGCAGAACACTGAAAGAGAAATGCTTTTGCACGCAACGTTTATTTGAGTTATAGAATTTTTTCCCCTTGGGGGACAATGAATGGATGCTCTAAGTTTTTAGAGGTTTGAAAAGGCATTGAACAAATTAACAGAAGAAAAATCCCCTGAAGCCTAAAGTTGCCCCCTCTGAATTAAAAAGTGCATGAATCAAAAGTTGGTGCATGCTAGGAGCGTATCCATTCTTACACTTAAACTTCTCTGTTTGTGACCTCCTGATACTGAGCCCTGCGGACCCTTTGATCTGACCAGTATGTCTGTCCTTGTGCTGTTCTGTGAACTGGTCCCACTCAAAACCTGAGTCCTGGCTACCCCTTACAGCTGCACACCACGGCAGAAGGTGCTGCTACTTGGTCTTGAGCGTCGATACAGGGCCCCAGAGCTCAGGGTCTGGGGGAGAAGTTGTGAATAGGCTGGAGATTTCTCCATGTGGATGCTGGGCACTTTCTGGGATTCAGGTGGAGTGTACATGGACTGTGCCAACTGTGCAATGTGTCAGCATCTGGTCTTCTTAGGTCAATAAGGTGCAATATTTTCAGATCATGATCAATTTATTGAAAATAGGATGGTTCCCAATGTCTTTTAAAATATGTCTGCTTTTATGGAGGCCATAAGCTTAAATCTGGAAGAGTAATTTCAGGCAACACCATTGAAAACATTGGCTGCTGTAGCTTCAGTTTTTTACAGAACAAACAGAAGAAAAATTGCAAGCAGAAAAAATGTTTTATGTAAATACCAAAACATCTCGGTAGAGCCAGCACAACATAGGTAAAAATAACTTTCTGGTATTCTTCCAGATTTGCGTTTGCATTTTGAATCAGTCTGTACACTTTAGAAACAAAGTAAAATTACAAGACTGGAAGTGTAAAGCAAGGTTTGAGGGGTTTAGTTCGGATAACAGTGTGTAGATGGAGTTCTTTCAAAGTGCAATCAACTCCTGTTATACTGTCAACGTGATATTTGACTATACACAAACACAGACTGCTGCAATGACAATTTTATACCCTATTGTACAACTCCAATCAGCCTGCTGTTTCAAAACAAGACAATTTGTCTTGCTGTAAATACAAAAAGAATTATACAAATGTATCTTTCTGCTTTATTATCCTGGAAACCTCATAGATCATATGAAATGTTTGGTGTGTGGCAGTCCAAGGAGAAAAACAGAAAAAGAGATGGCATTTAATTTGGCGTCTTGCTATGTTTACCTCTATCTGATGTGGGATTAAGTTGTCATTTATGCAGCTTTAACAACATTTTTATTCCTTTTGAAGTTTGTGAAATGCAGGTCGGATGAATTGCACTATATTTCCTGAGTTTTCTCGGTGTTAGAAGTCATTAAAGGAGTGCAGCAACTACTTTGGAGACGAAATGCAAGAAAAATATTATACACCTCAGGAAACTGAAACTCCCCGTGCTGAATGTGACATAGAGAATATCACAGAAACGTGTTTAAAAATCATGTTGGCTTCTGAATGATTATGGTTTTGTGTTGTTTTTTTTCTATTAGCAATCCAAGAAGTTTGGTCAAGTGCACAAAGAGTTATGCCCATGGCGATCAGCAGCTTAGCCTCAGCTGACAGAGCAAGTGCCAGTTCATAGAGGAGGTGCCTTAGGGGTGAGCTTGAGGGAGGTAGAAGGGTGAGATGGAAGTGCCATTGCAGAAGTGTTCAGGGTCAGGTATTTCTTTATGCATCAAGGAAGAAATGGCTTGAATGAGGAATAAAAGGTGGAGTCTTTGGTTGTTGCTTTGGTTTGATTTACTGTTTTCTCAGTTTTGTTTGGCATTACGCTATATTGTGTCTTTTGCTTGCAGCTTTGCCTTCTAATTTCACTTTGGCCCAACACAGACTGTACCTGTGTTACCAGCTGCTCAGATGCTTGAGAGGCAGATTGCATTTGTCCTCCAAGGGGTTGAGACAGGGAGTTTCTCATTCCCTGTTGGTGCACAGAGCAGTGTGAAAGAGATTATTGAGCTCAGAGCAGCGGCAGCTCAAGGACATGTGCCTGTTGGCCACAGAAACAAAAAGCCCACCCCAAAGTAAAGCTAGGTGATCAGTAATCACAATGGAATAGATCTGGTTTTTTCTCAGATGAAATTTCATCTCTGAAAAGCGTGGGTCAATCCCACGCACAATCCCCCAAGCACAGGGCTTCTGTATAAAGCTCCTGTCGGTTGTTGGCTTTTCTTTATACCAAGAAGACTTTGTTTCCACACAACAGCCAACTTTTAAAAGTATACTGTTCTGCAAAATTCCTACTTGCACTCTTCTGTTATTTGCAAGTTGCACATAATTCAGTAGCATTTGTAATGTGTGCATAACTGTAATTAATTTTACTACTATAGCATTTCCATATCATAAATACTCATTTTCCTGTCAGGCTTCAGAAGATGTGTCTGTAGGAATAGCAATCTTTATACATATCATCAACAGCAAAACAGAGAGATTCTTGTTTGCTCTGATTGCTTTTTGTATCAGCCCTGCCTGACTCGGGCTATGGATAATGCTTTGTTAATAAGTTGAACAAGTAACTAGATGGCAGTTTTACTCAACTTCTATGGTTTGGAAAATGTGTTCCATCCAGCTTTTGAAATATACTTACACAAGAGCAGAAGGATGGACAACTTTAAAATAAATAACCTTATGTCCTATAACCAACATAGGAATCTCTCACGGTGTGGGCAGGATGTGTTAAAGTTTTACTCCCTTGACTGTGGCTGGCTGTCGTCTGCATATGAACTGCATTACTGGAATCCAAGTGAACTTCTAGCTATATTTTATGTTACAAGAGTAAATGAAGAACTGGAAAGTATTATTTTATGTTGGTTTATAGTGCTGTGAAAGATTACTGCCACTGGTTGCCTTAATCACATGCAGTAATCAAAAGACAAAGCTGTGCAACATTAAGACACTGATTTCAATCAACAACAGTTAAAGAAAAGGAAAAAAATGGCAAATTAAAGCTCTGAAAATGAGCCCTGGCCCTGCTTGCATATGTGTGTGTGTGTGTGTGTGTATATTATACATATATATATAAAACCTAGTAGCTATATAATTAAATATGGTAATGCATAGTCTAAGTAGTGAAAAGCTGTGTGCTCCATTCATATCTTCATGCTTCTTCAACATTAAGATAATGATTTTATTCTGGGGGGAAAAAAATCCTATTACTGTAGGACTGATTATAAGCAGAACTGTAAAATAGCTTAAGAGATCTTAAAAGACTTCAGGTTACAGCGGTGACTTTGCTTAGTCTTTCGCCTGTCATCCAAGAAGGCAGTTTCTGATTTTTGACAGACGGACAGGAATAACTAAATAACCCCTTACAAATGGAAAGAATTGTTCTTAAAACCTTACCTTTGAAAATTTGGAAAGGTTTACAGTTGCAGAATATCAAAATAAGTAGGGCATTCTTGTAATATTTTTCATAGAGCTGGATGAATTTGTGAAAGCACTTTGACTGTAAGCTTGCCTTATTTTTCTACTGCTGTCAAGTCCATCAAGTGTGTGAGCTACTGCAAAAGGAGGAAACTAAAACAGAGTCAGGAAAAGGGAGGGAAGTAAATGTACAGAAGTGTTCTGAGCCCTACAAATTAGGAATAAAGTAGATGTAATTGTATCTGTGCCACTTGGTCCTTTTGTAAATCTGCTAATGTTTTTCTATTACTCTTTTTTTTATTTGTTATATGGCATTTCTAATAGAAGGAAATATTATAATTTGGGGGGGGGTCTCACAGAAACATTTGCATATGCTAGGTCTAATTTTTCTTTTGCTTAATGCCCAAGCAAAATTGCATAGCTGTAAGCAAAACCAAAATGTAATTGTGTTAGTGTGTGTGTTTGTTACTTATTTATATTTATAATACCTCAAAGGCATAGTCATGATACAGTACTCCAATGCAAGAAGCGCTGGATAAATGCAGAACAGAAATATTATCTCTGCCCCTAAGAATATGTGATCTAAATTTAAGACGAGAGAAGGATTTCAGGAGAACAAGGAAGGGAACAATGCAGTATTGCTATGGTTACTAGTACAACACAGGATGTCGCTCCGTACTCGGAATGGTAATATGATAAACAATGACCTTTGCACAAGAGCAGAGTAGCAAGAGTAGCATCTGCATAGCTTTTTGAGGTTGGGGGCAATGGGCAACCATGGGAGGAGATTTGAAGAGCAGTTTTGCATTAAATGGAAAGCACGTGCAGGGCTTAGGGTTCTCCTGAATAGGTGCATCTTAAAAAAAAGTTAAGTCTGATGTACAAGTTGCAGGTCCAAGATATGCATTGTGGTGGTCATGAGAAGAAACAAGAAAGGTGGCATGACATGCTTGCTTAGTCACGTTGAACCTGCGTTGGCAGCTGTAGGGTAGATAGAAATGCGAGTCGGGAGTTTGTTTTGTTGCTTGACTTCAGCCAGCTACACCTGAGTTAGTTGTTCAAGATTCCTGTTATAGACGATGCAGAGAAGCAGACACTTTAAGGGCACAAATCATCAGTCCTCTTTTAAAAGCTGACTTGGGGGAGGTGAATTGTGCCCTAAAAGGACATATTTCTCTGTTGATGAAAAGGCAAAGAGTGACCAACTGAATCTAACTGTCCGCATTGTAGACATCTACATGCAGATATGTCTAGAGTGAAGTGAGATGAATCCCAGCTGATGAGACAGGTGGGAAGCACAAGGTTTTATAGGAGAAGGAGAGATGGGGATCATGACAGAGCCAGGTTGACTCATTTCTCTCCACGGAAAGTAGGACTGAAGGGGAGAAAAAGGCCAGAATAATTTTTCATTAGGCATTTTTCAAAGAAATCAGCAAGATTCTGTGTGGAGAGAGAAGTAGAGATGGGAAATGCTTTGGGATTTTGAGGAACAAATCCTGGACATTGAAAAGCTCTCTGGGACTCTCTTCTCATCACCACCACAATACATATCTTGGACCTGTGGGATTCCTTGAAGTTAAAATGAAGGTATTAAAAGGAAGTAGAGGATGGCTAAGCTGAAGGAAGAGTGGATGAATCACTGATGGTGAATGCCACTAGGGATACTTTGCAGTGTATACTAAAAGTGCCTTGTAGAGTAAAGACAGGCGCAGGGAAAGCAAATATTGGAATGATCCAGGCACAGGGACTGGCAGGATGGGCTACGTATAGGGAACAAGAGAGACATGATTGAAAGATGAACAGTTTCAGCAGCTTTGTCACTGGAAAGGCATGAAGACGACTTGAATTCTGCTAAAAAGCCATCAGACCTCACGCACTATAAATCACGTACAAGTTGGATGCCAGGATGTAGGTAGGGAAGGGTGAGGAGCTCGGGTGGTGGCTGGAAAGGGAGAGTGGAGCAACAGAGGCTTCTGAGAGAGAAACAATGTATGTGGTGAAGAGGAATGGGTTTTTGTGGATAGAGGAGAGAAACCATGGCTGCAGGTCAAATGAAGATCTCATGGTGATGGGAACAAGGAACTAAAACAGGTCAGGCAGGTGGAGGTTGAAGTCATTAGGAAGGCTGTGGGGCTCATTAATGCTTCGGGTAGATAAATCGTCTCATTGCTAAATTTTTACTGTGATTTCTGCTCCATAGTCATTAGTGATCACAGTCTGGATTGCAATGAGTTTCCAGGATTTATATAACTAATAATAACTCTTACACAGCTTTTTGGTTTGGAAGAACTTTAGGAACAACACAGATGAACCTCATTTTATTTCTATGTCAAGATGAAATTAAAAATACATTTTTCTGTAACTTGGTTTATTTTTGGTTACAATATTGGAAGCCAGTTAGGAACGCTTACTTGTTCTGTTTCTCTCAGCTTTAGTAAGTGTTCCTTGGTTGAGGTATTCTGCAGATACATACATAAAACAAGAAAAAATCATACATACCAAATTTACAGTTTTTTTCCAGCATATCAAGTTCTCCTTATTTTTTCCTTACAACTTTTCTATATATTTTTCTTTATATTTTTCTTGTGCAGAAATCTTTCCTGTGCAGAAGCTATCCACCAACTTCTGAAATTAAGCCTTTATTTTTTAGCGACAGAGGCCTGGAAGGGAGATTACATCCAGAATGAAAGCAAGGAAGATTGACAAGTGCTTATTTCATAATTAAAGTGAAGTATTTAATAATATAGCATTAACTACTGGGATTAGAGCTGAGTCTTTTTAAATATGTTAGGCAAACATGCCTGGTAACAAAAAGGCTTAAAGTTGGGCAGAGAGGTTTTCCTTCTGGAAGCCTTCAGGGACACCTGCACCTTTCCTCTTTGCTTTGAGGAGTGCTCTTCTAGGCACCTAAAATGAAGTTTGCAAGTTTGGCAGGATGGATCCTGAGAGGTTTTTTGGGCCTCTCAAACCAGTTGAAAGCTGAGAGTAACTTTCATTAAAATAAATCGTTGTCTCTATTGTATTAACCGCTATTACAGCTGGCTGCAAAGTCTTCATTTTCCGTAGGTGATATTAATCACAGGGTGCCTGTAATGTGCTGCTGCTTATCCTGAACAAATACAATTAAACTATATTAAAATTCCATAAGGAATTCTCTAAATGCATCTATTCCTATGTGAGTATTAATTATTTTTTCCACTTAGGAGCAGATGTTCATCCTTCCTGTTTGAATTCCTTTTTCCAGCACAAGCTGTGTGACATTGAGGTACGAGTCACGTAACGTAGCGCATGCGTTCGGAATGGGTTCGAGCTATTTAGTGAGTTGTCACTCGTGCCCCTCAGGTTTTGCTTGATTCCTTGTCATATAGGACTAGAGTTGTATAGGTTCATATAGTCACATATTGCTAGTTCCTGTGTCACTAGCACCAACACTTTCGTGTTGGGAAGACTCATCATGTGGCTTTGCTGACTGTAAAAGGTGACGTTTTAGAATGGTGCATCCTTAATGCTTGAACTAAAAGCAAATAGCAAGGCCTGCGCTTTGTTAAGCCAACATTTTCCTGCTGGGAAAAGGCCACTCAGGGCCTGAAGGATATTGGGGCTGCTCTTCAGAGAAGCTCAGTTGCACACTTATCCAAGATGACATGCAAAGATTTAAAATTTTAGGCTGCTGCTCAAGGAACCTTACTTCTCTTACCACAAACCTGGATTTGTCATAACGTCTCCTGCAGTGGAAAATAAGAGATTTGGTAGTTTCAGTGTTCTGTGCATGGAACAATTGCATAGCCTCATAGTTATGGGGGTGTGTTTCTTTTCCATTATTCTAATAGAGGATGACTGTAAACCTCCTTGGAAAATGAAGTACAGCTATAAAGATTTGCATAGTAGTTGTGAAAAAAAAGATCATCATGTAATCAGACTGATGGGCAAATCATAGAATCTAAAAACTACAGTCAAGGAATATTGCCTGGGTGGGGAAAAACACAAAACGCTTTTAAATAATATATAAAGCCAAAAGGGAGGAGAAAGCACCAGTACATTCACAGCCGATGTGTTAGTAAAAATGTGACCATTCAGACTCTTCTTTTAAAAGTTTTTTTCAATCAAACACGAAGGAAAACGTAGCTGGCACACAGCAGAAACATTTAAGAGGATTGGCCTTAAATATAAAAAGAAAATACAAAATTCCTGGCACAACATAATCCATTTAGCAGCTTAAAATTATAGCTTGATAACAATAGTTTCCTCATGTGAAGCAATGAGAAAGGTGGAGAAAAGCTAAATCCATCAAAATCTATCAACTCTCAGTCTTCTTAAGGAAAGTACATGGAAATGGCTTTGGTAACATATTTTATAGCCACAGAAAAAGGACAGACAAACTGGCAGTTCTTGAACAGTTGGCTTCAATCCCCTGCAATATGTTGATGGTTTGCATTCAGGAAGGGGGGATGATCACGTCCAAATGTGATGAGCAGCCATGCTGCTTTCCCCAGACCTTTTCTCGGGGTCAAATATGTCTTCATTCCCCTCCTTCTCAATCAGAATTGAATATCAAGATGATGTGGATGGTACCGTTGTCACCTGGATGTTGCATTGCTCCTGAAACAGCAGCCTGGGCTAAATCGCTGACTCAGACGTGAGCCTGATAAAAGGAGATAATGGATGTGTGAAGAAATATTTTCAAGAATTAGCTAATACGCTTTCTCACCCTTTGTTGCCAATTAGTGCTGTACATATGCCTTATGTAAGGAAGACTGAATAATAACTCAGTGTTATTTTTGCGAATGTGAAGATGAGAAGGGGGACAAGTGAGTGAGAACTCTGAGTGAGAACAGTGGTAGCAACATATGGAGCTTAAAAGCGTTTCTTATGAAAAATATGCTCTAATGCTCCATTTTTATGTGATGTCAATGGTATTACAGTGAAGTAGGTGCTGCTGCTCTCCAGCTCCGCCATGCCATGTGGGAAGCACAGCGCTTTCTCAGCTGGCAGCACCAGCAGAGAGTGTCCACCAGGAGAAGCTGGAGTGAAGTGGGGTGGAAGGGATGAAGGCCATAACTGCCAGCTGAACGCTTCATCTGAAAGTTGTGGCCTGGCTCAACTAATTATAACTTTCCTTCTCTGTTTGCCTTCAGGCAATAATCATTAGGGCTGTATGAGTGTGTTTATATTTACTGAGAAACAGCAAATTTGCTGAACAGTGTGATTTAAAGTCTCAGAAGCATTTGAATGCATCAAATAATTGTGGCTGGAAAAAATCCAAGGCTTAATTGGAAGTTTTCTCTTTGTTAATCCCATAACTAATTTGGTGATTAGGGCATTCACCCTTGATGTGGGAGAACTTTATTCATTTCCTCTCTCTACCTCAGGAGCACAAACCCAAACTTTCCAAATCTGAAGTGCACCTAAGCACCAGATCTTATCCTCTGCCTTTCCTACTGACATGCTTTCACTTTGGATAAGAGAACAGTCACTGGGACGATGACTAGGACCCAGATGCCTGCAATCTAATCACCTAAATTAGAGAGTATATTACTTCTTGCTGTCTGTTCCGTTTGCTGGTAAAGCTTTTTAAGCAAAAGGGAACAGCTCCAGAAAAATATTAAGGACGCTATTTTAGGTTCTCATGTAATATTCTGCTCTGGGAGAGTTCCTAAGAAGGGAGACTTTGGCAGAAGTTCCTGCTCTGAACTAGTTAGAGAAGGGATTTCAGTCCAATTCTTTTGCTTTTAAACAAATTCACATTGTTGACAATACTTTGACGTGGGTAAGGTTCAGAGACATCTTCAGCTCCTTCCTAGAAGAGTGTAAGGGGCAGTTCAGAGGCTGACTGGACTCGAATACCTCTGACTTACTTAGTAATTCCTAGCTGGTTCCTTGATGATCCTGTTTAGTTGTTAAAAATGGATTAATTAATTTGGGGTGGAGAAGAATAAATGACTGAAAGAAGGTAGGCACTGAATACTGAAACCTTCCCTGCATCATCCATTATGTGCTCTCTTTTCCCATTACAGAAATAAATTCTATTTCTCTGTTTCCCTTTCTATTTTTTCTAACTATTAACCTTTTTTGTTGCCTCTTATGTCCCTTACAAACTATAGCTTGTCCTGTGTCATAACCTTTCTAGTGTTGTTCCCACATGCTGGTGCTGTTCCTTTGTTCTTGTCCTTAAATAGGTGTCCTTATTTAAGCTTTCTGTGTAGGGTTGGGTTTTTTTTATTATTTTTTATTCTGAGGTCACTGAAGAGCTCTAAATGTGATCATATTGTTTTATCACTGTTCTCTGTACCCTTCCTCTGCAATAGCATAGTTCATTGCTGTTGTATTTAATAAGACTCTTTCAGGTCTCCAGGACACTTCTATCCTTTATGCTTCTCTCCCAGGAGACCCTTTCAACCTATTCCCTGGGTAGGTTAAATTCCACTTTTCAAGTCGATTGCCCTTCTCTTCTGTTCTCACTGATTCCTTTCCTTAAAATAGCAGGTTCTTTTGCTTTATTCTCAGCTTCACTGAGCTTACTTCCACTTAGTTTTCCCAATTATGCCCCTATCAAATCTAAAATTTTTGCTTCTCCAGTAGCTTCCTTCTATTTTAGAACAGTCTCCTGCTGTACTTCCCAAAGCTTGGATTGTACCCTGAGCATTTCCACTGATTGTAGAAATCAATCCCTTGCCTTGTCCCAAAATTGTAGCCCCCACACACACACACCCCGGCCCCCCATGATTTTAGCCATGTTCTTCAGGGCCTTTATCTTCAACCAAGTCAAAACTCTGCCTTCCACCTCTTCCAGAAGCTGAAAGTGAGAACATGTGTTTGTTTTTTTGGTTTTTTGTTTTTTACGTAGGATACAACATCCCCTTTTTTTCCATATAGTTTCTTTAGGAGATTGCTGTATGCTTGGGCTTTTTACTTCACTTACGTGTTTGCTTTTTGTGCATAGAAGAGTTGTGCTGCTGGACTGTTGAACTAGTTCTTCATTTGGAATAGATAAGGATTTTAGCCAAAGAAATGCTTTACTATTAAACACTGTATTCCCTTACAGTTTCTAGAATAGCAGTTTATTAAAAGATTCAATTTTAGTTTGGATTTCATATGAGTGGTTAGTAATTACACTCAGTTTAAGAGCAATGAAATGTTATTTAAAAATCTGAATTGTAGGAGAAATTAGGAAAAACTGGCTAATTAAACAATGTGATCATTTGTAATAGTTCCAGTTGCACAGTAATGTAATTTAGAAAATAAATTGTTTGAGAAGTATTTTAAATAATTATGGGAGATAACTATGTGTTGGTGTTTGCTTTGCAAAATGTGCACCACATAGTGAAATTATTTTTGAAATCACTGCACCTAAACTATATATGAATGGAAAGAACCGTTTGGGGCTTACAAATGTGTTTGGAGTGGCTATCCCATTATAAGTAAAATATTTCATCTTTCCCCTGGATGAAATTGCCTTCTCCAAGTCCTGCCTTCATCCTTGATGCATCTTACAAACTATTCTTCTGAAAAACAGACTGAGCTCTTCCCCAGGACAAGACAGGCAGCAGAAGGATACTGTAGTTAATGTGACCGTCCCCAAACTGCCCTCATGTTTCTTTGTGTCCCAAAATGGTGCTGTACAGGGGAAACGAGCTACCTGGAAGTCTCAACTATGAATTATTCTGCCAACATAATTTCAGTTATATATACATTCTGGGGAAGCCGACAACTCTGAAAATAGGTGGAGACACTATCCGACAAAATCTCCTACCAAAATAATATTTAATATTATGAATAAAACCATAGACTGAGCACTTTATCCAGTGGTGGATCCTTTTCCAAGTGATTGAGTGCAGAGCAGTCTTTTAGCATGCCTTACTTCATGTCGGAACCTGGCCCATTGTGGAAATCATATCCCTTTTACAGGTTTGTTGAAATGCTTTTGTCTGCTTCTTGAAAACACAGAAACCAAAATATTTTTTCACTGTATAGAAGCTGGTAGTGTTTTCTTCTGATACTGAGCCAACAGCAGGTGTACAAGTTAACACAGAAAGCATCAGAACTGTCCTAGCATGAATTAATTTGAAGAGAGGTAAGGCAAATGCCACATTAATTCTCTTCTCCCCTAAAGAGTGTAATCTGTGATGACTGATAGAAGTGTTTTGAAAAGAGCATTTCAGATAACAAAGCGCTGAAGAATACTGATGAGAAAGTACTTCACCTTCTCTTTATTACTATAAATTCTGTGAATGCTTCCATTTTACAATGTTACAAAACATACTTTGGTAACTTGGCAGGTATTTTCTTTTTCAGCAGAAGTAAAATTGTCTGGAGTTTTTGATAAATTTTTAATGAGGAATCTCAGTATTTTTCCCCATTCTGCTGCCTGTTTATGCTGAGATTGATCTACTAAAGACAAGGAATCTTTCCAGTCCTGTCCTTTCCAACTCTTTTCCTACTCCTCCAAGAGTATGATCATCCTTGGGCTTCTCTGGGCCAAGAAGTATTCCTTCTGCAGTCCTGGTTCTCATTAGTTGCATTGCTTATGCTTTTTATTGGAGAGTAGGAAGTTCACCCTGTTTAGCTTCAATCATATCTTCTAAAGCTGGGAGTCGCTTGTGAGAGAAGAGGATTGCCATTTGCTCGTGTATCCTAAATAAAAATGAAAATAAAATTTCTACAGAACAAACGAAAAGTGTGAAATCTGAGACTCTTGCTAGTCAAAAAGGATGGGTTCAAAGAATGCAATACTCAAAGACTTTTGATTAAATAGTATTTTATGAGAGAGACACAGGAATTGGGTTCATTAGTATTTATGTCTACTGCTAGCACTGGAAAACAGGTGTCAAGCAGTCCATCCCCCTACCAGGGCAAAATCTTATGGGATTTTTCGGCCCCTTGTTCTCTCTTTGCCTGAATCCCTCCTGCCCCATGCATGGGTGTGACGGCCTGCCAGGAGTTAGTCCTTTATGATTTAAATCAAAGCTGTTTTTTCATTATGTGAGTTAAGTCAATCTATTTGAAATTTGTGATGCTAATTTGCTCTGGACTCTGACTTGATAGCAGATGCCAAGTTCCTGCCCAGAACAAATTTTACAGCTCAATTCCTTTTTCCCCAGCTATTAGAAAGGGGATGAGCACAGGGTCAGAGTTGATTAAATTTATAGGCAGTCCTTCTGAACCGCATGTTTTGTTTTGGTTTTGGTCTTTGTTTTCAATTCAAGGCAGATGCACCCAAGATGCTTTTTTTACATAAGATATGTTGTATTAATTTAAAATAAATAAAATAATGTCATGATCAGAAGCCCCAATTAGTTAAGGATTCATGCTAATGAGAGGAAACAAGATTTTTGCATCTTGCATGCTTTCCCCCAGGTTCCAGTAGACGATGTTTCTCTCCTAAAAGTATTGCCTTTTGCACAATTGTTTAATATTAATTGAGGTTTAGGGAACGTGGCAGGTTGTCATTCCCAACCTCCAGTTTTTCTTCAGACAAACCAGTGAGAACTCCAGCCATCTTCAGTCCTTTAGTCTCTTCCAGGAGGGTACCATATTCTATGGTACTTTTTATAATGTAGTTACTGGTCTGGGGAACTGAGCAGCAACCCCCAAATGTGTCAGTATGGTCCCACTACTTTCAGGTACGGAAAATAACAGCTAATTGCAACTGGGAACTTTTTGGATCATGCTGGTGCGCTTAGTTGGGTGGGTGTAATTCAGGCTTGTTCAAATGACTGTAATTACTCTGTCTGAGTTAATGAAGCAGCTATTACATTACACTTTATGAAGCAGAGATTTATAATTTTGGAGTAAGTGATACTTGGGAGGAAACTTAAGAATGAATTAAGGACATTTTTTTCTAAAAATGTAGTCTGTATACATAAATGCTGCTGCATAAAGGAAGGGTCAGGGTAGCAAAATTACAAACATCATTACCAAAAAAAAGAAAGATTTGGGTCAGATATTAGGAATATCTTTCAACGGTGAGGGTAATGAAACACGGGAACGAATGAGGTGAGGCCACAATTTCCACAGGCAGCGCTGCAGGTTTTTAAGAATATCTGTCAGGAAGGCATTTGTGCATACTCACAGCTAGGTGACCTTTTGAGTTACTTATTGATTTTATTCACCACGCTTTATATATACAGGTAGTTCAGGGCTACATGGGCAGTTCAAAGCCATAGATTTCAGATCATTTCTGGTTTTGTGGAAATTCAGCTGTGGCCTGGATCGTGAGCTGTTTATGATCCATCTCCTGTGATTTATAGATGACCATGAATGAGTATGAGATTCTAAACCCTGACTATGACTATGTCTCCTAAACCCTGCTGTGTTAAGCCTTCAATACCTAGAGTTTAAGCCCAGACAGACACCCAGTCTGATGACTTTCAAGGGCTGCCTAATTGCATTCTTGAACTCAACACTTATTCGCTAAGATCTCTACATGCTTAACTCTAGTGGCCTGGGAAGGTTCTGGCCAGATGAATTTAGGAAAGTGACATATAAATCTTCAAGAGATGCCCAGGAAACAAGATATGATCAGGTCTGAAATGGATTTTGATAGTAGCCACTGTTACATTGTTTTTCATGGTTAGAGCTGTCAGCCAGGGTGCGGGGGACACAGGTTCTGGTTGCTGATCAGCCTGGAGAAGAATGATCTAACCTCCTGGTAAGGGAACTGTCCTGACTATTAGGTCTTGAGCTGTTCTCAACAAGAGCTTTCACCTTCTGTGCTGTGGAAGCTGGGCCCAGGAAGAACGCAGGCAAGAAAAATGCTGGTTTAATGGGTGAGGAGGATCCCAGCTCAGGGATCCCTAAAATATTGATGTAAATTACACAACTACTGATAAAAGCTAAATCCAGTTTTGGATCTGAGTGACTGAAGGTGCCTCACATTTCCAGGTGGTATCCTGTTCTCTCACCGAAGGAAACAGATGCACAATTTGCGCAGGTTTAGGCTCCCACTGGAAGTGCACAAGTTCCTTGAGAGTTAATAAAGGCAAGAAGATACTCCTGTTACGTGGAATTTCAGAGGAACTTATTTGCTCCAGAGAAGAAATATCAGTAGTTGTGGGGGGCAGACAGGATGCTCCCTGCTCTCCTGCTCTGGTCCACATGACTAAGGCACGTAATTATTGTAAGTTGAATTCAGCCCTTCTGTTTCTTAAAAGAATATTGTTATATGCTTTTCTAAAGCTGGAAGGCAGTGGATGTAAAAACTGATGTAAAATTATCAATTAAATGCCTTTCCAGTATGGGCAGAAAGTTCAGGTCTTCAAGCAAGCACTGATGATCATCACTAGGAGGGACAGCCTCATGCTAGTGAGAGACAAAAGGCAAACTCTGATCTATTAGCTGTAAGCATAACAAAATTAAGGAGTGTTGTCTACTTGGTCTTCATCTGGCTGACTTGAAAACAAGCTAGGTGAAGCATATTTGCCTTCTGTAGTCATTTCAGGCTGGAGGTAGACACCAGAGAGACAGCAGCCAGTCATGTGGGAAGTGGTTGGGTGGTGGTGCAGAATGGTGCCTCAGGGATCTGGAAATGTTGTGTACCTTCTGTTCCCAAATATCGGTCAGTGCCACCTGGTTTCCATTTGCAGGCCTTGCTCCGGTGAGGCTTGTAACCTGAAATGTAACAGAAAAACACTAACTTTCTCAAAATCTCCTGACCACTTATAACTGGGGTCCTCACTGCTACCTGGGGAAATGGGTTTGCAGATGCATAGGAAGAAGCACAATGTGTGTCTGGTCCCTGGACTTTTTGGCTGCGTGGCAGTAGGATAAATTTTTAACCAATACAGCTCCTATTAAGAATATTTTTATTCAGTTCTGCAAGGAATAGTGTCTTTGAGTGTTAGTTAAAGTTTAAGGCCTCAGTCAGGCATGCACTATAAAGCAATGTACGAACTGTCTCAAGTTCAGACAATTTTGACTAGGCAACAGATGAGTAAAAGGACAGAGTGCAGAGAGAAGCATAGATACTAAAAACAGAAGTCAGTTTTCATAAATTCAACATCAAAGTAGTCATATTTATTAACGCATATGCATGACAACAGAAGACTTGCTGTTAAAGAAGGCACCGAAAGAGAACAGGAGCTGGTAATTTCCATGCTGAGTTCTTCCCAAGCCTAAGAAGAATGGAGGAAATTAAGGAGAAGCCTTAAAAAATAAAAACTGATAATTAAAACGCTTAGCCAAAGCTCTGGTAGTAGAAAGGAGGTGAGAGCTCACAGTAAGGACACATTAGATTTCTTTATTTTTTAGCACACAAAAAATCCTTTTGCTATTTTCACATTGTTTTTCTGCTCTCCTGTGAATATTTATAACAGCAAAAGAAGAACCGACAAACTACATAAAGAAATAGTAAAATTAACTGTCTTTTTCACTACCTTGTTTCAGTCATTGTCGTGTAAGATTTTAGTTGTAACGATGTCTAATATTTTCACACAGCTTTATGATTTTTTCAAGTTGACTGAGCCCATTGAGCATTGAAATTCTGTAAGCAAATCTCTGATATTATTAAATTTGTCTATTACGTATGTGCATCTAAACAAGGAAAATATGAACCTGTATTAAATTTGGGTTGAGTCATGCATAATTCCTCAGCACTTCGTATGGAGATGCCGTACCCTTTTCTCTTCTCTCTCCCTAAACAGAGTGCTGCAGCACCTGTAGTTCTTTGGCATAAATCAGTAGATCAGAGCAACTCTGGCTGTGGTACCTCAGGGTGAAAAATTAAGACTCATTTGAATGCCACATCTGGAATCGAATTGTGTGCAAGTTAGATTAATGAAACTGATGTTTTCTTAGTATGCATTATTTATGTATGAAGGTGCTTCTAGAAACTGTGCTGTACATGGCAGTATAACATACTGTAAATATTACACAGATCTTTTTGGCATTCATTTTTAGGGAGCAATGTGGAATTCAGTAGCATTCAGGGCAATGCCACAAAGTCTGGGAAACACAAGAATTTAGGTTTCTCCAAATTTATGGATGATACTGGCCTCCTGTGTGAGGTGAGTGAGACCTGCTTCAAGTATTAAGATAAATTTATTAAAGTAATTGAAAAGTAATCAATATATCCATTTAGTTTAATAGAAAAGAAAACTAATTAGGTTGGTCTGTATTATTCCTACTGTGGTCCAATTACCTAATTGTTCTTTGGCCATGACAGACTTCCACCCCTGCTGGTACTAAAAACTGGTGTTGACCACAATGCTTCTGGTAAAAGCTCTGAACTCTTCTTTAGTTTCAAAGCAACAGATGAGTGGGATGCTGCACAGGACTTTGGGGAACCATTTTTACTGAAAATTAGAATGAAATGATGGAGGAGAAGGCAACTGAATGGAATGATGTGAGGACTAGTACCAGGGCTGCTCTAATGCATTTTGAGGGCTTTTCATGTTTAATCAAGGCACTAGCAGCAAAATCATAGAATCATAAAATGGTTTATGTTGGAAGGGACCTTAAAGATCATCTAGTTCCAACCCCCCTGCCATGGGCAGGGACACCTTCCGCTAGACCAGGTTGCTATATGTTGAAATAAATATAAACTCTTTTCTGGAGTGCAGGCCCAAAGCAAAGTTTTTCTCTGTACTTTGGGCCAGGCACTGTAACCGTGACCTATGTGCACTGGCATGAAGCCTCTGGAAACCATTTCAGGTTCCTCAGGGACCAGCCCGAACCTGAATGATGCAGCCTTTTGATTGCAAAGCTTTGTTCAGATAATGTCAGCGTTGTTTGTGGAAGTACTGCTATGATGCATGTAATCACTATAGACAAAACCGTATAGAAACTTCTTCAGAAGGTGCTTTTCATTATGTTCAGAAAGGATCAGAACAAAAATCATTGCAAAACAGAACTGAGCCGTGCAGGAAATAGCACAGAAATGAGAAGAGTGAGCTGGCTGAAATAAAAAAGATTTAAAGTCTTTAATGATAGCTTAAGGTAATGACAGTAGTGATAAAATAAGTATGTTTTAAGTGGTTTGTTTTAATCTTCTTTTGTATTTGTTTCCAGAAGAAAGACCAAATAACAGGGAAAACTGTAACAACTCATATCTAGTTTTTTCTAATTGGAACAATCTTTCACACTCAATTTTGAGTCCTCCCTTTGCAAACCCAGAATACTGTTTCTGCAGAACATTAATTCAGGCAGTTTAATCATTAGCAAGCTCCAATCGAATTACTCTGTTTAAGTTTTATTATGCAGAAAATGTTGTTTGACGTATTTCGTATTTGCTTGTTATCTCACTCGTGATTTGTGCCTTTCCCACTTGGATGGAAATGTGTGCTTAAAAACCAAGAATTTTAAAACAGATTTTTAGTGATTGCATTTATTTTATCTTTATTACTGTAGTTCTGACGATGTCTATTTTTCACTTCAAAGCAACGGATTTACTCAGTTTCAGTACTGTTTCTAGTCACTGCTGGACTGAGTTTTCTTGGTATCTAAGCAGCTATCAATGTAGAGATTTCAACAGTGTGTCCCAGCAGGTAAAGTTTCAGGGTTATGCTTGCAGCCATTCAAAGGAGACAATGTTCTGTAAATCTTACATCTTTGGTAGCCTTGTTGTTGTTATAGTTATCAGGAGAGCTAATAAAACTGGCTAGCAGGCAGAGCTTAACCTCTTCGAGGTACAGCCTGTGAGAACCTTCGCATCCTAGGTTTTTCTCTTTTCTTCTGGGCGTGCCCCCTGACATGAAGCACCAAACAAACCAAGGACTGCGATGGCTTTGCAGCTCAGAGCCTGTTGAGATGCCTCTGAAAGGTCTATCAGCTACCTACCTGTACTGTTGCGCACCCAAGAATACCTGTGCATGTCCTTCAGCTTCTGTATTCACTAGGTCTCCCGTCTTACCATGTAATTTGTATGCATGTGTTGGGAGAGGAGAACAAGCTTTTCAGCTTTTTCAATTCAGAGCTGGTGTCTTAACTGTCGATGAACTTGTGCAATCAAAGAAAATAGGCTCTTGACACCTGCTAGTTCTGCCGAAACCAAAAGTAATTAAGGAAAAAGCTCCAAATAAAAACCAGAAATATGTAAATAACAGCTTTTCTCCATTCTAAACACTAGGTTAATTTAGCAGCTTAAAGGATTGTAAGATACAGGGATATCTATGAAACTATAATGAACCCCCAAATTTTGGATTTCTCATAACTGTCTATTTTTTAAATCAGTGTTATATGATTTATTCATTTGTACATGATTCAGCAACATATGTTAACTTTTAAAACACAGTTGTGTTATTTTAATAGAGGGCTTTAAACTTGAGTAGATTGTCAGAATTACCCATTTATTTGTCAACAACTGTATTTTAAAGAGAGAGGATATTTTACAATGAGATTTTTTAAGTCATACATTTTTGTCCATCCTGACATCAAGATGATTTGTGGAGTGGCTATTATGCTTCGGGCACTTTTATAGCACTTTTCAGTTTATGGGCTGTGCAGTGCTTGTTTTGTGACTTTAAACAGCATTATGATTTCTGTAAGCATTTTGCCTTCATGGATATAATATAATCAAATTTGTATTTTGAAGCCTATAAAGTGATTACAAGAAGAAAATGCAACGTTATTGCAATGGAAAGAGAGCTGTCTCTGATAGATGGCTTACTGAAACATATTTGTTTGATTTTGGGGATGAGTTAGTGCCTTCATTGAGCACTCCTTTCCATACACATTGAGCATTCAGGTTGTGCTTTTTTTATTCACTTAAAGTCTTCTTTCAGTTAGCTGTGCTATCGTAGATGGTGAAAGAAAGTTAACTTCATGTGTTCTGCAGTTTTTTGAAGAGGGTTTTATTCAATAGCTCTGATTTATGATCTGTGACCTGCTTTGTTAGATGCTCAGAGTTGCTTTGAATGCATACTTAAGTTTAACAGTTGTGATCCTCAAGGTCTTCAAGCATTTGGTCTTGTGTTAATTTACCTGCAGGGGACTATTAACTTGTCTTATTAGCTTGAGGTCATTATTTCCTGTCTGAATGAAGTGAAACCCAATTAGCATTCTCAAGTGTTTCAAATGTTAATTTGGAGAAAAGGAAAGGGGAGAGAAAGGCAAAAAAAGAAGAAAAGAGGACAAAGAAATAAGAAGGGTTTGGCCTTTAAAATATAAAGCTGCAGTTCCATTTCTAGTTACAGTGATGCAAAGCTACCATCAGAAGTTTTATCTTCCAGGGTTGATTTAGGTGCACTTACTCCTGACTTCAACAGAGATGAGAACCTGTCGATAGATGCCTGTTTTCCAAGGGGGTGTCTCTGCTTCTTGTAGCCATGGCAGCCAACGCTGTATTTTTGATTGGTTTCAGGAGAGTCAGGAAGAAAACATCCAGATCCTGCACCATGCAATGGATGATGCCATGTGCATTTGCGTTGTAGCTGTAAAGCACCTGTTCATGGTGGTACTCAGCATTTCCAGGGCTCTGGAATAGCATACCTGTGGTCTTGGTGCCTGACTTTTCTTTATAAGATGTTGGGAGAGTTACACACAGAAGAGATCCACAGTGCAAAGCAATGCCTTAAATTAAGAAACTTTGGTGGTGCAGTTCAGGCTGCGTCTTGAATTCTGACCCTTTCCAGGCCTAATTGCTAGCATTGAGCCATCCTCCAGGATCCTCTCCGCAAGTCTTATACAGGCGCAGTTCTTTGGAAACAGATAAATGGTATAATCTTGATGTTCGTCTAAGGATTTCCAAACTGATGGGGAATTGGCTTGTTTGGGTTTAGGGGCTCTTTGTTCCCCCTCCTTTCTTTGCTTATGAAGTGTTTCAAAATAACGCCATATTAAAGGTTGAGCAAAAATGAGCGAACGGTCGTAACTCTGAAAACCAGTGGTCAGGTTATTTGCCCAAACAAAATTCTGGGGTACAGTGCCCAGTATCAAAGTGGGTGTTTTGTGTTAACAGCATAAAATACGAAGACGTAGGTGTTTTGAGGACCTGGCCTTCAGGCTGAGAGCTGACCTACTCAGAAGCCCCGCTATAGAGGCCTGAATCCTTTTATGAGGCTGGTGTCAGGGAGCACAACCAAGAACCTGGGCGGCAGAGCAGGGGAGGGCACTGATGCGGTTTGGGTGTCAGGGCACGGACGGGTGTGCGCCTGGAAGGAGAGCAGTCAAACCCTGGCACACCTCAGTCTGTGTACGTGTCTCCTGTCCATGTTTTTCAGCATGAAATGTTTGGAGACAATATTGACAGATACAGGTCAAGTTGCTAGTTATGTAGATTTGTAACACCTAAATAATTTTTACTTTCAGCTTGGGTTATGAAGCTGAGTTGGTGGTACAATCTGTTTTAGGCAGCATGGTATCAATAGTTTAATCTTACAGCTACAGTATTCCTTAGCCTTGTGTTCTTGCTTTTTCTGTAGCAATTGCTTGTCCATGGGGATTTACAAACACAGGAACAGTCTCCCACTACCAGATTCCTAGATGGCTAGCGTTTCAAGGTTTCTTGACCAGCAATATTTTTGCTAATTCAAATATCAAACGAGAAACTCTAAATAAAAGTTAAATTTTTTGGATCCAGAGTGAAGGTTGATTTTTAGGTTATGGTCCTAGTGGATTATCCGCGAAAGGCCGATTCTGTTCTGGAGCATGTGGAATTTCATGTGGAATCATGTTCCTTGGATAAAGAGCCTGGAAAACAGCAGTTGCCAGTGTATTGCCAGTTTCTCACCATGCAAATTTAGTCTGGTAAGAGTTCTAACAATACCCTTGCTGCACACACTTAAATATTTTGTGTTTAGTGTTTAATGTCTTGGTTTTGTTCAATTTTGTAGGAAAGAAAAAATGCGAGCTGAGGTTCTTTTCTGTGTGACGAGGGGGGAACAGGGTTAAAGGTCTTCATTTCTGTGGTGCTGCCTTCAAGAGATTGCTCTCAAATTGTTGGATCTGATTTTCATTACTAACTCAACTGCTTTCACCTCTTCAGGCAATGGAAAGTTTCCCATCAAGTTGGAGTGATTTAAGGCAACATTCGGTATCCTGATGTTAGAGAATCAGTTGATTGTGTGTAATTAGTCACTCAGGAGTGCATCAGCAACACTTCAATAAACACTGTTTCTCCCTGTCATCAGCTGTGACTTCCATGTTCAAAACTGATGCATGATTTTGAGGCAGAAGTGCTTATCTGGAGGAATGAGTAACAAATGGGATATGTAACTTCCCATCTTAAGGTTACTGATTTGAAGCCAGCCTTAATCGTGAATAATGTTCTAAAGTTATCTAAATATCAAATGGGAAACTGTAAATGAGAGTGAAGATAGCTGGATCCAGAGCAAAAAGGTATATTCCTCAACTACCTGGCAGGCACAGTCATTGCCAGAGGATTTTGCTGTACTTTTGTTTTGTTTAAAACTTCAGTGCCAAGGTTGAAAAGATCCTAATAATAATTTTCTTGGGATGAGTCTTCATTTTCTTGTTTTCTAAACTTATGTGAAACTACTCAGCAAATGCATAATTTCTGTATTAGTATGTGTATGGTGCTGGGCTGAGACCCTGTAAGGAAAAGAATGCAGAGAGCGTATCTGGAGAAGTAGAAAAAAGCGTGACGTGGAAGTAGAACAAAGTGTCTCTCTGGACTGAGGGTACAGAGAAGGCTTTGATACTTCTTGAAGTAATGCCACGGATACTATTTTCTACAATCCTGCATCCTCTGTGCATTTACAACCATGACCATTGAGATGCTGGCTGTGCAAAATTCTCCAATTCTGGAAACTGCTTTTTCACAGCATGCCCTGGTCTATGTGAATATGCCCCATCCCTGGAAGCATTCAAGATCTGTCGGTAAAATGCTCTGAAGCAGTAAGGGAAGTGTGAGAGTGACATATGGTTCAGCATCCCGTGCCAGGTCTTTGCATGCAATGAACTTTATAGAGCATACTGTGAATGAAGAGAGGTAAAGATGTCCACATTCAAGGAGAAAGGTGTGCCTATCAGAATTGTTGGATAGAGGGCAAAGGAGGGCAGAACAAGTCCTGACGATGCAGATTGGATAAGGTGTGGGTTCATTTTTTGCAAGGCAATAATAGGATGGGAGCCTGGTCCCAAGAGATACACCAGAGGAGCCATGATAAGACCGAATCTTAGGGCTTATCCAAACTTGGGAAGTCCATTGCCCATTGGCGCAGTGAACAACTGCATGATTACATTCAGGTGAAGTGCTTCTATCAAGGCCACATACATGACTGTGGCATCCAACGACAGTATCTCTGCGTGCTGAAAATGAAAGCTCTGTTGTTATTCTGCCTTTGTTTGGTCTCTCCAATCTGTTGTGAAGTTTTTCTCCTGAAGTAACATCCAGAATAAAGGGAAGGTAACTTCTGAACTCCTTTCCCAGTAGAAGCTGTTTCGCATGTGTCACAGTAGAGTCATTGAAAAGGGGAAAAAGATGTAGTGCAAAGATAAAAATGGAAGTAAAGGCCTTAAAAAGAGAATTAATGGAAGACTGTACTTAACCTAGCACCTGACCATACAGTGCTGCTTCCTTCCTTTATTATCTCAAATCAGTTCTGTACATGTTCGTTGTTACTTTGCTCCTTCTTTGTGCATTGAATACCTCACTGTATTCAAATGGATCTATAAATGGACATTGAACTGTCTAGGTGAGAGGAGGACAACTGCTGAACTCCTTCTTGATAATATAAATATGATACAGTAGGTTGGCTTGAAGATAGCATTTAAGATAGGAAAGGTATCTAATGTATCTTCAAAAGCTACCTGCTATTTGCATTTTGTCTTACTAGTGACTAATGCGTGTTTCCTAAATGAATTCTCTTTGGACTGTCTTGTGTCACCATGAAACATACTTCAATCTAGTGATACCAGTTAAAGTCTCAGTTCCACTGAGAAGGAGACTGAAGCACTGGTGAAAGAAGAAAAGGGTTTAGGTGGAACACTATTGAGCCTATAGAGAATATCCTTCATCTGCAACAGAAAGCAAAAATTTCTTCCTAAATATAAGAACTGACCTGTTCTGCAGCTGTGCTGTCATCAAGTGCTCAATGAGTACTATTTCATTTAGTTCATGAATATAGATGGCTAATTCCTTGGGGCAACTGATTCTATTAATACAAAGCATATGCACAACCACCACTAATAGCAGAATTCTGCTCAGTTTCTGGTGGTTTGACTTTATTCACTAGAGGGAAATGGCAATCTCAGAAGGAAAGGATGCTGACAATAGGGTTCCTAAGACTGCAGTAGTTTTGCTTTAGTCAATATAGACTTTTAAAGAGAGTGGTAATGAATTTATGTACTTGGGCAGTTGATTTGAGACCTTCCATGTCTCTTAATTTTGAGGCAGCTGGTAAGAGAGTTTTTACTCTGAGTTCATTATGGAAATTACTATACAGTAGGATGATTATCATGCTTAAAGTTAAGCATTGCGCATAAGTGCATTCTGGGATGACTGACAACAGGAGAAGTTGGGAAACTGACCTTGAGAAGATAATCTCAAAATAGACACAAGTGTATTTCCTTTGTCTGTACGGTAAAGTATGGAGTAGGAAAAAACACTATATACATCCAAAAGTAGAAGAACATCACCTATAACAAAAAAACACGGCAATGTAAAATATGGAAATAGTGAATCAGGAAAGGAAAGAGTCATTAAAATATCAGGGTGTAACCACTGCAACACCCTATCTAGTGGGGCCAAGAAGCTTTTAAGTCTTTTGGCACTACAAAATACTACACTTTTGGCAAAGGTACACAAAGCTTCTTCATACATATAAGAAAAGTTAAAAGGTGTAGAAATGTACCAGCAGGAAAGCTGGGGGAAGAACTTTCACGCTTTCAGTAGGAGCAGGAGGAATTTCCCTTGTGTGGCTCTTGAAGATCTTTTGTGTTTTTCTCACAAGTCAGAAGAGGTTCAGCTTCCCAAGGTGTTGTTGAATAGATTCCATCTTGAGTCAGCAGCTTGTGGAGAGAAGACAGAGTTAGCATCTCTTTTATTTGAATAGACCATCCATTTTAGCTGCCTGAGAATTTTATCATTTGTAATTGTTGGGATCTTCTAGTTTAATTTTCTACAACGTAGTTGTAAGTGATATAAATTTTTCCTCCAAATGTTCTTGTCTGCAGCAGAGGTCCCAGTCAGCTTTTGAAATGTTTTGCCTATTGACTGGTAAAAACTGAAAAAGAAACTTTTCAGGTCATCTCTTCAATTTCCCTCTTTATGCAACATTACTTCCCAGCAAATATTCCTTAGTAATTTAAATTATGTAATTGATGGTGTTTTCATCAGCTGTGATTACATAACACATTGCTCATCTTATCTTCATTATATATCTTTGGGGAGGGTTGCTTTAGATTAGATATAGCTTGGTCTGCTTGGCTGGACGTCACGACTAAAAATGTAGTACGAAGCCTTCTGAGGGGAGACTGTCCTCTGGAGCCCTTTAAATCCCTCAGGGGAAGGACCACCATGCCCTTTTGTCTGCCTAGTGCAGATGACATGGACATGATGCAATGCTTGTGTCAATGCTCACGCCACCATTGCTCACATATCGTTGTGGACCTAAAACCTTAATTACTGCTCATGTTGTTCCTCTGTGATATTGTGGTACTTGCTTGACCAAACTCACCACTTCCAGTTCCAATAACATGCACTGCAGAATGCTGTAGTGGCAAAATAAATCTTGTGCTTGCAGCAGGTGTGCTGGGAGGAGCCCTTTGAACAAATTGATGTTGTCTCAGCCATGCTGCTTTTCCTCTGGAGAACATGGCAGTCAGGACAACTTTTCTGCCAGTCCTTCCCAGTGAGGCTGTATTGTCCACAGGCAGCCAAGGCTCTGGCCCTCCAGTGAGCTGGAACTGTTGGGACTATATCATCCCATGTTGGGACATCAGGTGACTACTGGTGCATGGAGAACACGTAGATGAGGAGGCCCCTTTTCAAGGTCTGCTCAGGAGAGTTGGTGCCGTGTGCTTGCCTCCCTTGTATGACCTTTTGGATTTTGTTACTGGTGCATTGTGGTGGCTATCTTATGGGGTTGGGGTGGCCAAACTCTTTTAAGTCAATGGCTGCCTAGCTTGGTGGAAAAGTAGCAATAGGGATGTTCAAGGCGTGACTTGATGCCTGTGTTACCTAATCTCTTCGAATTCATAGGTGTTTTCTGGAGCTGTGCAACTTCTGTGTAGAGTAGAAGATCAATCCAAACTGGAATAGGATGGACCTCTGCAACCCCTGTACATGCGTGGGTCGTGCTGTATAGCACTGTCTGGTCACCAGTTGGTGATGGCTGTGAGTACCACTGTACCTCCAGGATCGGACTGAATGGGACCAAGGGAACACACTTAAATGTCAATGCCTTACCATATGTAATTATTGTAACATGAAGACTAAAAAGTGTGGATGCCCCAAACATCCACTTATCATGTTTTCTCCCCAACCCTAATGAGGGATGGGGGACATTGTCGTATCCCCTACATGCTGCTTGTTTCATCTGCCTGGTGGCCTGGATCCACCGTCCCTCCTGGCCAGAATGGCTGCTCTGGGTACGTCTTTCCCAACCCTCTGTACACTGCATTTGGTGTGTGACACCAACACAATCTCCAGCACCCTCATGACAACACTCCTTACCTTGTATCTTGAGGTACAGCCACTTCCCACAGAGGCTACTTGTTTGTTTACCAGTCCTGGTGCATTCAGTGCAGGGGAAAGCAAGGGAAGGTCAGGAAGACATTACACTTTTGATATCTGTGGCTCTGCAAGGAGCTGACAGGAGACAGTGGGAGGAAAGGGGAACTTCATGGGGCTGTGAGAAGAGCAGCTGCAGTTTGGGAGGGGGAAATGTCAGGTGTGAAGGAGGCAATGGGCAGAACTGGCTAAGGTGGCCCTAGGGGATGAAAAGAGGCCTTGAAGTAACTTTCTAATCCTCTGCAAGTAGATAAAGCCTTCTTTCCTGTCCCTCTCCCTGTCTTCCAGGTGGCTCTTGGGAGAAGCCACCTATCTGTCCTATTTCTGGGCTTTGAGCTGGAGTACTCTGTTCAGAGGCTAGCTTCTCCTTCCCCACCTCCCTCTGGGCATGCAATGCTCCTTGCCCCAGCTGGTCTTCACAGCCAGACCTTTTCAGTCCCAGGCACTACCCCAGCTTCCAACACAGAGTGCTGGGGCCAGGCTTTCCCCATGCCTGGTTCTGTGTGAAGGTTTCAGCTGGCTCCCACGGACCCACCACAGGACGTACCACAGGAGCCCCTCAGCCAAGCTGCCTGGACAGGCAGACAAGAAAGGGGGAAAAAGTGAGAAACAGCAGGGGGAACACCAAGGTTAGAAAAGGAGGGGGAGGTTCTCCATGGTGCCAGATCAGATATCCCCTGCAGCCAGTGCTGGGGCAGAGGAAATGTGAGAGTGGAAGGAGCGGCAGAGAGAAACTGGTTTGTATTGGTCACCCCACCCATCTACCCACTCCTACATGCACACACTGCCCCTGTACTGCTCAGGGCAGGTAGAGAAGTCTGGGGTGAAGTTGAACATGGGAAAGGGGGGAAGAAATGTGTTGGTTTAATGTTTGTCTTCCTTCTCCCTACATGAGTATTTTATTGGCAATAAATTTTTTTTCCCCAAGTTGAGTCCATTTTGCCCATGACAGTAATTGGTAAGCGATCTTCCTGTCTTTATCGCAACCCACGAGCTTCCTCATCCTATTTTGTCTCCCTGTCCTGCTGAGGGGGGAAGGTGAGTGAGCGGCTGGGTGGGCATTTGGCTGTTAGCCAGGTCTAACCCACCACAGAGCTCTTGTGTAGGTTGGAAACAGGAGGTGCTGATGCTGGCTTTAACCATATCAAAAGACATATGATTCTAGTTATTGTGTGAGACCTGCTGATCTGTGTGCGCGGTGGACTCTCAAACGTGTTCTTGTGGTCCTTATAGAAGGCAGACTGAACAGTGGGTAAGGTGGCAGGCATTCGTGGTGGTCTGATCAGATATGGGTTTGGCCACAGAACTCGCAGTGTTGGCTCTGTCTGTGCAAATTGGCAAGCTCGCTGTGCCTTCGCTACAGCCACGTTGCATGGCAAGTTAATCTTACTTTGTTGTTCTCTGCCTGCCTCTACTTTTGTTCCTGCTTTTGCTGTCTCTGTCTCCTTTGGTATACCAGTCATGCTTCTCTCTTGTATTCTGCCTAGGCACTGTTTTCTGCCCATTCTTTTCACTCCCCCCTGATCTAGCTGCTTCCTACTCCCAATTTAATATGTCAAATTAGAAATTAGTGTATTATTTATTGTTTTAAAGTTGCAAATGAGGATGTTACATAAATCCAAGACATGAGCATCATTCTGGACTCTTCTTTATTTGTCCTTCTTTCATACTGTTTTCATTTATTATCTGTTATCAATCTTCATTTATATATGTTTTTAAAGAGAGTTTTCAGTGCGCGTGCATTTATTTTTCAGGTTTTTTGTGTGGTACGGCACTATACTCTGACTAAATTCTGAAAAGATTGTTTCATTCCCCTACTGATTCTTTAACTAAAAATAAAATCAAAATTAAGATTCTTCTATTTGAACCAAGTTTAAGTATTTTTTAAAGTAACTAACTTTTTTTTAATCTAACTCTTGCATAAATAAAGTTTCCTTTTTAGTCGTGTGTCCAGGTAAAGTAGGTAGATCCTTTAAATATAAAATCGGTTATCTTCTTACTTGTAACTCTGGCTGAAATCAGCCTGAATTAAAAGTCTGAGTACGTGTATTACAATCTGGGGTAAATGCTAAAATCTTGAAAATTGTTTCATCTTTTACAGAATGTATTTATTCAACTTTGTAGTTTCGGTCACATTTATTTCTCGAAATACGGAAAACACAAAGCACTGTTTTGAGCTCTCAGGACAGGCTATTTGGCAGTGCTAGATACTTTGTATTTTGATCTTTAATTTGGGAAAAGGGTGAGGCTATTTTGTATTTGTGTGTGCTCATTATGGTTTTAATAATAATAAGAGATGGCCGTTGCAAATTCAGCCTTTCTTCTCTATATGAAGGTAGACCAAAAGAGCAGGGTGCAGGTGGCATCGGGCAGGAATGGCATTTCTATCTTCTTTGGAGGATAGAAATTGAGTTCAGTAGATAGAGGATAGAAACTGAGTGAATTATTGAGTTCAGTAGTAAAATTTGTAGTGATTTTAATTCTGTAGTTCTGAAGCCCGGCAGAGGAAGCCACTGAAGGAGATGCCTTAGTGGAAGAGCCTGTGTGTTGCTCCTTCTCTGCCAGGGAAGTTCCTTAATGAATTAGGGATACCTGTGTGGGATGTCTTTCTTAAATGCTTAAGCTTTGCAAGCTCCTTGTTGCTCCGGTCTGTCTTCGTGTTTGACCAAGTAGATTTGGGCGTGCCTGGGGCGAGAGGGCATGTCAACTGTCACTGTCTGTAGCTGGGAAAGGGTTTTCCAGTAAAAGAGGGATTCACTTTGCAAGCAAAAGCCTGTGAGCTGTGGAGATTGGGAGTAGAGTTTTATACAGAAAGAAGGTTTGTGCCATGTGGAAGCCTTTGGGGATTACAGACACTCTGAAAGTAAACAATGAGGACCCTCATTTCTGTAACATTCCCCTCGTGGGAAAGGGAATGGCAGCTGTAGTTGCTTTACATTGTTCCCAGTGTAATCACTATCACATCAGCGCATTGAGCGTTCAAGTGCCTCAGCAATGTCTTCCTCTACTAACACATATTAGACCGGGAGACAGATGTTTATGTCATGTTATTTTATTCCTCATCAATCAGCAATTTCCCAACTATCTTATTTTTAACTTGATTATTTACTAATGAGCAATAAAAACCACAGTGCCTAGAGCAACGTTTGCACAGTGGGTCGTGAAATAGCAACACACACACTTAGGTTTATTTCTTTTCATGTTTACCACAAATCAGATCCCTTCCTAATGTCTATGTCCTTGTTTAAACCTAAGTCTTAGCAGGGTATTTGTGTTCTTTCAGTTTTCTTTCAGTTACAGTCACAACATTTTGTCCACTGAAGTCCTAGCAGCTTGTAGCAGTCTTGGAGACCAAGCCCAGTACTTTCCCTGGAGGCTGTATGTTGGGATGCTGGAAATTAATTTCTGATTTTTTCTGGCTTCCTTAGCCTACATTAATTCTGATTTGTTATGAAGTGGATCAAAGCTAATAGGAAGTGAAGCTTCTTTCAGCTAAAATCAGTGAAGGGGTTGAGGTGAAGGGGTCCAAAGATGCCATGAGGCGAGATGGCTGTTAAGTTTCAGAGTGACACATGCACTGTAGTCTTGAAACACGCTGCCTTAGATCATCTATCCGGACAGCCCTACCCCTACAGAAAGCCAAAAAAAGCCTTCCTCTGTCAGTCTTACACAACAGAATAAAACATTTTGGCTTTGCACCAAATATTCAAGTTTGCAACAAGAAGCCAGAGTTGTGAGAATTGAAAAGAGGACGTGATCCAGGATGTAAGAACGATGTTAAGAGGAGTGGGGAGTAAAGACAGACGCTGTTAATGTGAATGGCTGTGGGGAGGGGGATTGTAAAGCTACTGTTCGTCAAATCCAGTGAAGAAGAAACAAAGAAACTAGTCATGTTTGTAGAAAGACCAAAACGCATGGAACAACAATGTAATTTTCTTGAAAACTGATGTAGGTAACACGAAAACAGGGAGCGTATGTGAGTTAAGAGGGAGTGAAGACCAAGAAGCCAGGTTTGAAGCTATAATCGTAAAAACGCAAATTTGCCAAAACTGCCAAAACTGCTCTGCCCCTTTCACGCAACAATTGCATGATAGTGAATTAAAAATAAAGCCTTGTACAAACTGGATTGTGTTTTGCTCTGTTGAAGCTCCAGTGTTACAAAGGTATGGCATCTGAATTACAGCACCCGAGTACTTCCCAGAGTATGCTGAGCTGCCTGTACCATATCTCACTTTTTCCATGTTCCTTTTCCTGGTGGAAAAATTAAAGCCTGCTGTGGCTTGGTTTTCTTTAAGAATTCAGTATGCTGTGGCTCGGTGTGCCTGCTGCTGAGGGCAGTGTCAGTGATGAGTACTTCGCTCCTGCAGCTGAGGGTGGTGTGGGATGTATTCATTCGTGGGTCTTCCTGCAGTTTATTTCACAGCTCCTGATTTGCTTCTCAAGAAAATCCAGTGGTTTGCATTGGTCGGCGTTATCCTCGTTGCATTGCTTGTCTAGACTGAAACATTCAAGTGGCTGCATTAAAATCTGTCCAACTTAAAGCTAATTTAAACTCTTCCATGACAAGATAGGTGATTACGGTTTCTGAGTGAATTAGTTGAGAGTAACTGGAAAACAGTGGAGAGAGTAGCTGATGGTTATTTTCAGTGCAAGTGGCTGCTCCTTTGTTGGCTGTGTCAGTGTTAGGGCTTGACTGCAGAAACTTGCACCACTGTAGCTAAATGTTTTGGGTTTTTTCCTGTGTTAGTTAAATTGATAAAAATGCGGCATATGGACTGGCCTTTATTTTGCATCTTGCATATTCTTTTCCTCCAGCCTGGGATCGAACTGCCTCTGCGAGAGATATTTCCTCTGCTCAAGGTGTGGTCCCCACTGTGAAAGTCTGAGGACGCCTTATCAGAGAAGAGTTATACCTGCTCACCTTCAGGGACTCATTATTTCTCATCTGTATCATTGCACATTTTTAAGATGCGAGGAGGGAAAGAACACCCGGCCTACCAGAGCTCCCGTGATTAATGTGGGATTAGCCTCAGTAAGTGTAACGAGGTTTCATCTCCTCCTTTGAGGAAGAGATGAAGGGGCAGATTGAGGCCAGCAGATGGATAGCCGGGCGCTAAGTGGATTAGCTCAGCGTAACTTGCAGCAAGGCCAGGATGTAAAAAGGATACTTGATCAACCTGGTGCCGGATACCAGCAGGCAGTCTATCGAGGGAGGGTAAGTCTAAACCATAAGGATGTACCTATGCAAGGGAAGTATTAAAGTTGAGGGAGTTTCTTTCTTCTCTTTTTTATAAAAAGAGATGTAACTCCCCAAGAAGGAAAAAAAGTAGCTTTTTCATTCTATTTTTTCAAGTTTTGAGGGTTTTTTCCCCTGGCTTCAGATACATTTTGCAGCTATGGTGGAAGATATTCTCACAAAGTTCTGTATTTTTATTACCTGACTATAAAAGACCATGAGAACCACTTTTTAGTCATTCTTATAAAAGTGATCGGTATAGCAAAATCCCAGTATTTTACCTGTAATATGCCAGTGTCTCCTTGAAATCTGCCTTTGTCCTCTAGCAGGTAGTAGTTTTTTCAGCCCGAGTACACTGCAGAGAGTGCATTACACTCTTTGCCTAATCTGCAGGAAAGATCCACCAATTCCAGCCTGTCTCAGTGCAACGTGTCTGTTACTGGCACCTTGCTCCTCATTACCAAGCTCTGTTCTAGACTGGGAAGAAAAATGCTTGCACTTCAAAATATTTCCCAGCCCATTTGCAAGCTCTACAACATTTATTATTTTCATCATGTTTAATAGCACAGCGCCTCATTTTCGTGCCCTTTTATTGCTGTTATAGTAATGTGGGCTATGACTTCATTTGCCTTTTCTAAGTAGGCAGTATCACCTCTAGTTAGCATTTAGATGGGAAAATGTCTGAGGGTGTTCGGGAAGCGTAATGGCTGTTCAGAATGTGACATGTATCCATCTAAAACAAGACTGAGAATATGCTGGGAAGTGATTTATCAGAAAATGTTCGCTCATCAAAACCGAGTACTTTCAAGTGAAAATAACAGTTCCAGTAAAACCTTAGTAAAACAAACAGTTTAGATCAAAACAGGAGAGGCAATCCGTGGTGTGTGTGATGATGTGGTACCCGATATCCTCACTGGGTAAGTGCATGAAGTCATTAGTCAGATCTTCCTAACTCTGTTCTTCCACACGGCAGGAGACTGTCCAGGCCCCCAGCCTACCGGCTGTCTTAGAGTGCCTCTTCCATGCTGGAGCTCTTTCACCACATACCAAATTCTTTGGTCTAGCAGTTTGACCCTTGCAAAATCTACCTGAATAATCCATTTGGCTTAAAGGTCAGTCTCCTTTCTGCATATACAAGCTCTCAATTGGTCTTATGAAATAGGACAGCTCCAGTAGGAAGGACTTGGTGATCTACCCTGGAATGACAGCAATGTGGAACAGGATGGAGGAGGCTTAGGTTATGTCCTTAATCTGAATTAGACAGGGAAAGGACTTGATTTTGGAAGGGTGGCCTTAACCACTGTGGTGTGGAATTGATGCATGGCTTTTTCTCAGTCTTTCCTGCTAGAGCTGCGCTGAGTTATAAGAACTATGAAGTGTCAGTGGTGTGGAGAACTGAAAAAGCATCTTCTTACACGTCGTAATCTAAGGACAGATTTTTGTACCAATATAGCTGTTTCAGTTATGGGTATGTGTGAACCAGTATGTCTTTTCAGTATGAATGCTAATTTCTATGGAAGTGTCTTTGCTTCATCCTTCTTAAAGAAATTGCTAGATGTATACAGAATAACATCCATACAAGGTGAATTTACTGCCTTAGTTTTATTGCTACAGCTTTATGTGTGGTCAAACCAAAGCTGGTTCAGTTCAGCTTTCTGAAATCTTTAACTGAGGCTCCTGATACAAAATCCACATTAGTCTGCATGTCTTTGCCAAACTCTGCTGAAAGTTGCAGCCTTCATGACCCAAACACAGAATTCTTTTGAAACTGATGCTAAAACTCACACAGATTTCACAAGATCAGCTTCATCCACTAAAAAAGGGAAGTAAAAAAAAAAAAAAAGGTAAATTAAGTATTTTGTTTCTATTGCTTTCAGCTCAGTTTTGTCAGGTTCCAAAGGTTATGTACTTTGTTATATTGGAATAGTAAGGCTGCTATCTGACCTTGCAATTTAATTAACAATTCCATTGATGATGTGCTGATCAGAGCCGGAGCTCTCGCTGCCATAACACTCTTGGCTAGGTAGAATTTAAAGGAGGAAAAAGGAGATGTTAGACGCTGATGAAAGCAGGTGTTACTAGAATTATACACAGGGAAGAGAACTGTGGAGTAATATATGTAGAATTTTTAAAAATCAGTTTGCTTTCCTCCTGGCGTCTCACTTTTATCATAAACTGTTGTGTAGCGTCATGGAGTTCTGTTAAGCAGATGGTGCATTTTATCCCAGTGGTGTCTGCTTATTACTTGCGGATGAAGTGATTTTTCTATGTAGTTAGTTAAAGTGGAACTTGAGGTTCTTTGGCAGTCCAAGTTGTTATTTAGAGAGTCTTAAAAGGTAGTCATGGTTAACTTGTTGCTCATTTTATTTTATACATGCTTCGCACTAGGCGTGCTTCTAAAAATACAAGTAAACACAGATACCTAAGTGCGCCTGCGGAAGTTTTTAACGAGCTTAGTCTCTGTTTGGTGGAAGGAATTGGTATTTTGTGCCAGCTGCAGGTTATATTAGGTAAGCTTTGCAAGACTAGGGATAATGAAGAAATAGATGGAGTTTGTAGAGCTCTTTAGGAATAGGTTGGACAAACATCTGTCAGGAATAGCATAAGTAGGGGAGGGTGCAGTGAATGACTGCCCGAGGTATCTCCATCAGCACTCACATCCAATTCCTAAACTAACAGGTTTTCTAATCAGCCCCTCAGATGGCAGATGGGTGGATGGTGTTGGCCTAATTCTTGAGACGTACAATCATGGAATTTGAGACCCAAACTCTGGGCAGCCACAGAGGAAATACATGTGTTTTTTCCACTCCAGTGTTTAGGCTTCCCAGGGAACTGGTAGGATGTGGATTTTACAGAGGCAGCAAGCTTTGCAGTTTTGCCTTGCTTTGGGTTTTTGTCTTGGGGTTTTTTTTTGTTTGCTTGGTTGGGTGTGTTTTTTAGTTTGTTTTTAGTTTTGTTTTTATTCCCCCCAATTCCTTTCTTCTTTCCACTATCCTGACATCTGTGCTGGTTTTCAGCCTGTTTGAAGAATTCTGCTGTGGTCCAGCAAAAGCAGATCATTCCTCCTGTTGGTTTACCATGGGAGTCAAATTTGAGAACTTGTACGTGTTGGGTTGGAAACCTGGGATGCTACTGAAAACCACTGAGATGACGAAGCACGGGCTAGCATGTTGGCTTCATTCTTTCTGCGTCACTGGAAGATTTCTAGGAGATTGTACTGAAGTGGCATCACTAACCCGTATTATCTTTTTAAAGGATTTTAGCAGCTTGAGCTGTATGTGATCTTCCTTTAGAACTTTCGAAGGAGAATAGCTTTCTAAACAGACATTGCACTACTTGCTGTTCCCTACCTCCTGCTACTTTTTAACACTTGGTGAATGAGATAAGCTATTAATAATTTGTACCCTACTTTTCTTACCATAAATAAGTGAAAAGTCTCCATCATATGCTAAATACTGTGAAACATTATGATCAAAGGAATTATGAGCACGTTAGCCTCAAACTTGCCTGACATTCATTTGAATTCTGCTGCTCTAACAACACCCTTTAAACTATTCCTACATCATTCAAGCTACAGGTAGTTCTTTGACACGCACATTCCCCTTTCTTTTCTAGTGCGCTTTTTCATTTTGATCACCGTTGACTAAACTGTTTGAATAGAATGTCACTCATTTGTATCATTATTGGAAATACTAACTGTGTCTATGTCACACACCTCCCACACTAGTGGTGAAGTTCAAACACTTATAGGATGGTTAAAGGAATAGTAACAACATATGGGTCTTCTGAAGTGCCTCACGCAGGACTCGGATATAGTGCCCCTACATAAGATCACCGCAGGGAGGGGCTTTCAGCCTTCCTTTTTCTCTGGTTTCCTTCTGCCCAGTTCTTCAAAGGAGATGGTGCTGATGGTGTCCCACTGTGATTAGTGAATAGGACTATATTGTGGGCGCAGGCAATGCTTCATCTTAGGCTGTTGCTATATATCAACATTTATAAATAGATCATCTTGATACCTTTTCGAGACAGCTAGTGTTGTGGTGATTTTATTTGATTTGCGCTTCTTCAGAAAGGATAATTATGACAAATGTTTCCATTACCTATTGCTAGTGCTTTGGGAAAGGAAGAAGTCTGTGATTGCAATTAGCTCCTGTAGACAGCAGGAGAACTTTAACTAAAACTAAGTTTGCTTTAGTGTTAACTGTTTCCTTTGCAGAAATCAGTCATACTGCAGCCTGACTTTTCTGTGGGTAAGGAAAATGCTGAATGTTGGATGCAGCATTTAGGCCAAATGGGCAAAATAGCTTGACACTGAGTGGTGGCACTACAGAAGGCACACAGGTTTGAACCATGAAGCATACTTCCTCCATTCCTCTCTAGACTGCAGTTTGTCTGGTTGAAATTCTCACTTTCCAGTTTCTATCAGTTCTGTCTCTGATCTTCCCGAGGTGTTCCCTTTCAGATAAAACCTTGGCTGACTTCTTCCAAGTCTGCTGCCCCACTCACTGATTTGCCTGTCTGGCTTCTTTTTCAGCAGAGACTCTTTCTCTGGTGAACTCTCAGCTCCCTCCAGTTTCAACACTTGCGAAAAGTTCTCTAATCTTCCTTTACTTCACAAGATGGTTCATTTTCCAGGGAAAGAGCACCCATCGCTAACCTACTTAGGTTAATTTTTTCCCCGCATGGACATTTCATTGTTCTCTGCCCCAGTCAGTCAGGAGGGCAGAGAGGGCTCTTCACTTCAGCTTCTTTCTCCTTTCCGCCTCCACAGCCAGAGATACTGTTAGGCACTGCACAAAAGAAGAAAGTACTCTCCCGGAGGTTGCAGAATAGGAAAGGCTTATTTTCTTCCCATTTTTTTGGGTCAGCAAGTCATGACAACGTAAATCCCAAATCTTTTCAGAGGGGTTGGAGCAACAAGCACGTCTACTAGCTGTTCCGGTCAGGAGACCTGTCGTGGCTTTAGAGGCTGGATCATTTGAGTCAGGAAATAATTTTGATTTGCCTGAATGAAGATTGACTATATAGTTGGTTGAATTTTTAGGTACTCTTAATTGTATGCAGGAATAACAACACATCAGTAGGTAGTGCTCTACTCTCCAGTTATTTCCAGTAGCCCCAGCTAGACTATTTGTACTGTGTAATTTGATTTATATCTCACAGAGTGTCTTAGGATGTGGTGTTCAGGCACATGGCTGATGAACACCTTTACTCTTGGGTAGGAATGTAAAGTACTTGAGTACACAGCTCTTCAAGCTGTTGTGGAAGAACGTGCTTTAAATGGACATCACCTGGGAAAGTCTCTTGAAACCACTATGTGACCTTTTTGTCTCAGCAGTGGCTTGCTGTTCCCTTCTTTCTTAAGAGCACAGACCCGCAATAAAGCTATCTACCTACCGCAGAATAATCAGAACGGTTAACCTCTGCCAGTCAGTTTCACACCTGGAGTCTGTCTTCCTTTTCAAAATCACTTACATTAGCCTGCTTTCTTGACAATCAGCGTATGGGATGAGGGGTTTCTGTTAATGTTTGCAGAGAAATTATTAACATAAGGTGATTCCCATTCACTTTCTGGTTAATACTTGGTGACTGGACTTGTTATCCCATGCAGACGGCCTACGCTTATCATAGTTTAAAGTTTCCCATGTGCAGTATTTGTTACTCAATCTGTATTCCTAAGGCTGAAGATCTTTTTACCTCCTTTCAGATAGCTGAGATGCTTAACTGCCTTCGCCCATTATGACTGGCTTTTGTTCTTTTCTCTGTTGCAAGATTGATCTGGTTTTCCAAAAGGGACAATTACATAGGTAGTTTTTCACTTGCCATGTTTAAAGCTTCACTTAATTCTTTCAAGTTCTGTTATGTGAAAATACACAGGTTGTTGAGATAACAGTATGCATATATATCAGTTTAATCGTGCTGTATTCACCTGATTTTACCAGTCATCTGACCAGTATGTGGCTGTTTAAGCGTCTGCAATGCCATGAAACTATTCAACAGGACCAGCGGCATATGAAGATGAATGCGTTTGAGTCTTCTGTAAGTACTCTGCAATATGAGTGCCATAGGTATGCATAACCTCTTTTTGCCTTGAACTCCTTCAATAATCCTGGCTTCTAGTGAAGATTTTATGTACTTCAACCAAATCTTCTAAGTGCAGACTGCTGTTATTCACTGTTTACACCATTGTACTTTATGACTGTGCTTAATCAAGAATTTGCAACTAATTTCAATACAAAAAGGATAAGATTTCCAAAGAGCAGGTCTGTTTACATCTTGTTGTATCAGGTCATGAAGGAATGTAAGTGGCAAGGACTCTCTAAGGTTGTCACTGTTATGATTTCTTGTAGCACAAACTTTGAACATCCAAAGCTTGCATCATCTATGAATCACCCAGCTCTACATTTTTACTCATTAAAAAGCTGTAAAGAAGCTTGCAACTCATTTATCATGATTAGTTCTCTGAAAATGCCAACACAATGCCACAGTGACTTGCATGGAAATACTCTGTAATAACACTGAACTTGTGCCATAGGGGCAGAACACTGGAGCCTTCCTACGGAGTGATGAATGCAAAGGGGCCACATCCTTTTGTTGGGGAAGATCATTTCAGATCCTCCAAATCAGATGACTCCTCACTTTGTGCTTTACTCACGGTTCACCTAACATCTTATTGCCTTGTATTATGTTGCACAGGTCTGTTTGTAACACCTGTTTGCAGACACACAACACAGTCTTTAAGACTGACTCAGAAAATAAAAAGCAAGAAAATGTGTAGAAAATAGTTTCTCTTTTGCGAGTGAACTTTTTAGAGCAGGGTCATGGCTACTTTAATTGCAGGCTGGAGTTGAGGCCCCTCAGTTGTCAGAGGAGAGCAGAAGAGGGATTGGTAAGTAAGGGAAGGGAATTCGCCTGGCACTGCCAAGGCCACAAAGGGTTATTGGGTCTTGACAGCTCTTCAGCGCTTGGCTTCTCTTAAAGCCAAGGGTTCAGCTCTGTGACAGTGGGGAATGGCGCAGAGAGCTGACTAGAAATAGGAACCCCAGCTGACTTCAGTCTGTTTCAGGTAATAATGTCTTTCTAAGGCTACTCGCTTCAGCTGTAGTTGAAGCCACACACCTAGTGTCATGAGATGTGTGACAAAAATCTAAGGGGAATGGCAAGTGGTCAAGACAATGTGAGCCAATCCCTTCCTGTCCACGTGTTTCTCTGAAAAAAGAAATAAAAGTGATCTTTCTCAAGGAATTTTCCATCCAAAAAATGATGTCAAAATTCCCCACTGAGCCAAAAATATAGTTTGAGGGCCATAAGGAGTTCCCCTACTCACTGCAGGAGCTACCCACATCCAAAGGCAGCAGCCAGAAAGGGAAGCAGCATCTTTACAAATACTTCCCTCCCTTTTGAGGCTGGGGGAAAGGGATGAATAGAGCCAGGACAGTGATATGGCACTTTCAGGGAGGCAATGGATAGTTGTTCCTGTCTGTCTTCTCCTTCCCCCTCAATCGTTTGCCCTGGAGCACTGAGGAGTTTTGGTTCAGTTTTGGTCCTTGAGCAGTTCCTGATGCAGCATGACTGCATTCCCCTTTTATAGTCAGTGAAGAGTGTAGTCTGTCTCTCAGCTGTTTCTGTACACTAGCAAGAAAAAAAAAAAATCAAGCTTGGTGACCTGCCAAGGTAACCTTATAAATTTCAGTGACTTTAAAAATTTCATCAACCTTAACCATATGTGCTGAATGCCCCCAACAGCTGCAGGTTAAGAAGGGCATTCAACACGTAATTACCTCAAAATTGACTTTTTTCTTTTTAGTGCCCATGAGTCTATCCTTGCCATGGCTGGCTGGCTCCCATTCAAGCGATGATCCAGCATGCCGCATGCTGGTGATGCAGCAGCCACCACTGAGCCCACTGAAGCATGGGGCAAGCTGGGGGGGGAGAGGGGGTGGGGAAGGTAAGCCCTGCTTTTAAGTCTATGTGCTGCCTTTCACCTTTTAAATCTTTTTTTGCATAAAATTTTGCAAAAAATATGCAATATGCATTTTTGTTCTTTTTTGTTTGTTTGTTTAAATGGCCACTTAATAGTCCCTCTCTGCAAACAAGCCGTTTTGCATGAGGCGTCTTGGACACTTGCAGCTTTACTCAAGGTGGCAGCTGGGCAGACCTGGGTTACGCTTATGAAAGGGAGGACTGAATCAGACCTCACATATTTATAGTCTGGTGCTGAGCGTTGCTATTGAGGTCAGGGCATTCAGTATCTGTATTGAAGTTATGGCTGGCACATTCCTTTTGAAAACTGAACTGTTAATTTATGGAAAGTAAGCTTAGATCAGCAATTTTCTGGGATAGATTGGGTTTTCCTACTAGAAATGTTGATTCAGGTGATCATGATCCCTCTTGGATTGGGGAATGGTGGCTGAATTAAATCCATCAACAAGTTTAGAATTTCGCTGGTGCAAACAGAGCAATCCTAGGTTTGATATGTGATACTGCCTATAAGGCAGTAAGGAGATTATACTGTACAACCCAAGCATAAAGGACCTCAAGTTCCTGTTTGTTGTAAGGCATTTACACCCTCTCACCAGAGAAAGACAACATCCCTGTTGCATGGAGGCTTCTCCTGGCTGTGAAGAGTATTTTGCTGTGGCAAGTCACTTACTACCTGTGTTACACTGGAAATAGTGAGATGGGGAAAGAAATTCTGTGCTTACACTTGAAAATATTGATCCCCTTTGTATGAGAAGTGTGCATGCAAGTTGCTGGGCTTGAGTCTCTACAGTGATACTAAGGGTGGGATTTATCTGACTAATTATAGATGTCTGCATCAGAGTTAACTTGTCTGGGCTCTTATTATAGTCTATGGAGAAAAATACACACTTCTAGGGCGCAATGCATTGCATCCTAGAATTATGCCTTTAGCCATCCAAAGGAATCAGGTGACTTGTGACCCTGAAGGGCTAGTTTCTAGCGACTGACTTGGCTGTTGGTGGGTGCCTCTGCAGATGTCCTAAGTAAGCGAGGTGACCCCTTGAGGGCCTGATGAAGGAGGCTAAAACTGGTTCCTGAAAACAGCTGATGCCTGAAAAAGGAAAACAAAAATCACTTAATTTTAGAAGTCTTCGTAATGTCCCATAGCCTGTGACCTTCATTAAGACTTTTAGGAATGCAGTGGCCCATGAGAGGACTTACTGCAATGCTGTGCTACTAGCTGTGTTTCTTTCTGATCACTGATAAAGCTGGGAAGATCAGCATTCATGTGAGATGTCACTTGTTCCTAGCTAGGAACTGGTTTTTATTCCTAGCAGGTTTTTTCTTAGTAATGTTCATGAACCTGACTTTGCTATCACGATCACATATTGATTAAATTCAATACTTGACTCAGTTTTTAAACTTGAGTAATCTGTCACCATTTATAGATAACCATTTTTCTAAATATTCTTCAAATCAAACTTTCATATATTTAATATAAACTTTTATCTGATACAATGAAAGAACTTAATTCTACACTTGCATTACCATCCAGGAAAAGGCCTTTCTTCATACAGCATATTTACTTAGGTAGCAAGTGGATAACACTTTATTACCACTCCACACTTAAAATACCAGAAACCATTATCTATTGCAAGCAGTACTGCAGGCACAGTGATACAGAATCAATTAGTTGTTTTTACATTACACATGCAGACTCCACAGTTCCTGAAATGTCACCGAAGGACAAGCTTTAGTAAAAATCCTGTAATTAAAGTAGAAGTTCTGCCTAACGCGAAGTGCTAGCTGTTGTTTTATCAGCATAATGAATAGGGAGAGAGGAGGTTACCTCCATAGTCAAACTCGCGCGCTGGCTAAAGTTCAGTGCTATTTCAAACCAACAGCAAAGCCTGTATGTAGTCATCAGTTGGTGGAATCGGCAATGTCAGTGTTGTAAATCAGCGAGCGCTCAGTTTTTTCAGAGCCGTTGCAGTGCAGCAGAAACATAGGTCTAATTTCCTGTGATTTCTCATTTTAGTGCTCGAAGGCTGATTTTAATAAAAGAACCATGCATCCTAAAAATGGTGGTGCCAAATTATAATTTATTTATCAGTGCTTCCTCTAAATCATGACGGGTTTTGTTCCTGGGCTTTTGTACTTAAAAAGGAGAGGAGCATCCTAAAGGGTACCTTTTGAAGGGGAGGAGGTGTTTTTTGCTTTAAGGAAAACTGTGATTTTTTTGGGTGTATATTCTGTCTTCACGTTCCTTTATTTCAGTGATGGCAAGATTATAAATCTGAGAAGCTGGCTTCTGGTCTGTCTTATACTCAAACAGATAGAATGTATATTTTTATATCCTTAAAATATTTTCTGATAGTATATATAGGAAAAATGCTTAATGAGCATGTAACACAGAGTCAGTAAAAATGTGGGTCTTAGTGACTCAGCCACAAATTCCATAGTGAGATCCCTTGACATCTCCTGGATTTGTCTCCTTGTTGCTGAATTGAGGTGATGATACCAACCTTTCAGGTGAGCATTTTTTTCATCATTTTGATGAAAGGTTTGAGAGGACAGAAATTAAGCCTGCTACCCTACTCTGCTACATACGTTCTCCCTTCTGTGTCAGTGCCGAGGATTTTTTTGAGGAAATCTCTTTGTCCTTTTACAGTTACCTGTGAACTCTGTTTGTAAAATGGGAACAATAATGTTAATCCTTTGATTTCTGTTGGTGAAGCATACTCTGTAAAAGCTAAATATCATTTACTGTTCAAATTCCATTAGATGAAAAGTATTGTGTTTTGGGGAGGTTCCCACTGTGGCCAAAGCTATGAAAAGCAAATTACAAGAAAGCTGCAAGGATGAAATTAAAGCATGTCCTACAGTTATAGTTGTGGCGTAGCTGGGTATCAGGACTGTATCTGTGTACACACCCAAATTAGTAATTTCCTGCATGGTCTGGGAGCTCCCCAGTTAGTCACATACGTAGATGAGATGGTGGATTGGCTTGAGATACGGACCAACTTGAGACAAGGTGATTGACTCGACTCTGAGCCACGTTCACAGCAAAGTATTTGACTAATTGGTGCGGGAGCTCTCCAGGTGGGAATTTCAGAACTATAAATTCACCCAGGCAGTTCCTGCCATGTCTTCAACAATTGGTAGGCACTACTTTTGTGCCTCCACCTGTTGGTTAACATCCAGGCTGGAGAACCTGGTCGTATGAGACTCCCCCAGGCAGTTCCTTTTGAAGAATTGACCAGAACATATCTAAACAAGATGCCTGTCCATAATCAGTAGGAACTGTTCATGCAGATGCAGAAATGGTCATTCAGGACATCTTTTGAATGTAGATGAGATATTTAGGAGATGTTTTGTAGGTAATTTAAGATAATGCCTAGCAAAGGACCATGCATATGCTGGGGTGATCATGTAGGACTGTGGGCCAGCTGGATGCAAGAATTCAGCAGACTGGGGAGTCTCATGTTTCCTTCAGGAGCCTCATTAAAACTGACAGCTTCACAAAATAATTTGAAATTTTTACACTGGAATTTTTGAGTGGAATTCTCCCATTAGAGAATGTTCAACGAACTTCCTAGTGAAGCCATGGCTTTGAAGGGGGTGGTGAGACCACAGAGAAATGTATTTCTGGGTATGCTTCAAGTTGAGTGTGCGGCTGAGAAAGGAGCTAGTTTGGTGAACTGTCCCTTACTCACTGGTCAGAGTTTCTGGTGGTTTGAGAGAGGTGTTATACTCAAGAAAAGAAAGAAATGAGCCTTGACAACAAGGCAAGCAGCATTTTGATTTTTCAGCCAAGCCGAGGGAGACTTTGTAAATGAATACACTTAAATATTCCATTTTGGTTTTCCTCCCAGCAATATCCCTTTTTATACATGCAGGAAATATCACTGCAATCAAAAATACCTCGAAGAAAATGTAAAGACTTTCTAAATGCAACACCTCGAAAACTTAGTCAAACCTGGTAGACATACATTGTGATTTGATTTTTGGAGGGACAATGGGTCACCTGTGTCACAAAGGAAGTTAGACTTTACATTTCTATTTCTGGCTTATGGGGGTCATGTATAACCTGTAATGCAGTTATTTGATGCTGGTACTGCAGAATGTTTTGGCCTAATTATTAGAATTTTCTTTCCATTAGTTGCACTGTTTGCATTGCAAACCTTGGAGCTGTCAGGATCAGGCAGCTTTATTGCAGCATATTAATTACTTGGTATTTAAATATTTGGGGCGGAGGTACTGCTTACACAAACTTAGCTGATCTGTCCTTAAGACTGCCTGTGACAGATCAGGTAAGTGTTTTTTAACCCTGTCGAAATAGTCAGCCAAGGTTAACTTGAAAAGCCTGAGCCAAAGTAGGGGGAAGATTACTGCACTAAAATGGGTGTAAAACAAAGGGAAAGTTAAACATGTTTTCTAGGGATCATAGAAAACTGTGGACTTGACATTTTGCAGTGAGGAATACAAAAATATTTTGTATGATTTGTGGAATGACAATTCCCTCCCTTTTAAATATAGGGAATATCAGAAATAGCTTGTGAGTGGGGTGGACTTCTTAAATGCAACATAGCCAGCAGTAGAAAGTCAAGCAGCGAATGGACATCTTTGGAATAAATACACTTGGGCTGGCTCACCACAATTTTGTGAGCCTTGTGCAGTGTTGTAGGAGAGAAGAGATGTGGCTGGTGGTGAAATCCCCATTGCTAGCCTGGTACCTATTTACTGTAGAAGTCACCCAAGTAATCAGCAGATAGCAAGGACAGGCAGCACTGTCTCAGCTAACAGTTGTCTTTCTCTCACGTGAACTTTTCACGGAGCAAACCTCTGTAGGACAGGATGGCTTTTGGGCAGAAATGAGCATAAGAAAGAAGTAGGGAAAGTTTTTCTGGGTTCTGGATCATGAGAAAACAAAAGTAAAAGGACCGGGATGGATGAGATGGAAAGGTGGCTATGACTTGAGTGTGGTGAGTGTCCTTTTTTTGTACCTGGTTTGCATATGCATTACCTGACAAAATGTAGATATTTTATTCTCAGTGATGTCACAGTGGCAATGTAATATAATTTGCACCTGAATTAAGATGCCACGTTTTTCTAATAGAGAAAACCAGTTAATTACCCTGTTAAGAAACACGCATAAATTTATTACAATTTCATGCCGTATGATACAGCGGTAATGAAAGAGTGAAGCCCTCTGTACATTATTAAATGAAACACTTTAAAAAATGTTTGACTTAAGTGCCACTCTGTCCTTCTGGATCTTGTGGCAGGTTGGAGGAGTGAGGTGATGCATCGCTGAGGTAGTTGCCATCATGGCAGGGGGGTTGGAACTAGATGATCTTTGAGGTCCCTTCCAACCCAAACCACTTACGATTCTGTGATCACTCTGGTGAGCATCGTTGTTATTCCCAAACCACCCACAGCCCCTTCCATGTGGAGGAGAGCGCACCTTTAGAGGCATAAATAGGAGTTCAGGCAATAGGGCAGTTTGTGTGACTGACACCACCAAGTAGCTTTCCAACTGTTGTAATAAGAGCTTCAGTACCTTTTTAGTAAGGTGTGTGGCTGAATGTGGGGCTGGGCGGAACCTGGATCGAAGAGGAGTGTGGGATCCACCAAGAACACATGCTCTTTCTATTGGGAGTTCAGTAAAGTGCCCTCCAAGTGAAAATGATAATGGGAGGTATATCCTGCCACGCTTTTGATGTGGAGAGAGAAGGAAAGAGGACAATTTAGTTTTAGATTCTTTAATCTCTTTGTAAAATACACTGGAGCTTTTCTTACTCTGGAGGGAGCTGGGGTTTTATAAAGTGAAGGTGTTAGTGTGTAAGGCTGTAGTGCTGTCATTGAAGAAGTGAAGTAGATTCTGCTCCTAAGGAAGTCACAGAAAGACGTTGCGTGTGGAGCCCACTGGTGTGTTTGATTAAAGGATATTTTCCAGAAAGTCATACAGTCTTAATCCAAAATTTCAATAAAGGTAGTATCTGGCACTTCCTTTGGTAGTTTGTTTCAAAGGTTAATCACCCTCTCTGCTAGAAGCAGAGGCATTAATTCTCATTTAAATTTATCTAGCTTCAGCTTCTAGTCGTTGGTTCTTGTTATGTCATTCTCCATTAGATTAAATAGGCCTTTAATATTGCCATTTTCTCCCTGAAAACGTACAGCTTTGCTGTAATCAAATCTCTTCTTGGTCTTATTTTGAAAAGCTAAACAGTTTTAACTTCTTAAATCCCTCACTATAACACCTTTTCCCAACACTGGGTTAAACGTTACATAGGTTCTCCAGCTTTATTTTATTCCTGTAAAAGGAAAATGGCAGAATGCTATGTGATGTTCTGGTATTGCTCCCATTGATGTGATATTTAGAGGTAAATTTATCTTCCTCCTAATTGTTGCTCCATTTATCCAACCCAGGGTTACATTTGATATCTTTGCTGCATTGTCTGTGTCACATCTTCTCTCAATCCAACTTATTTGCCATTTCTGAGAGAAAAGGGAGACCATATCGTTAATTGTTGGAGAAGGGAAGGGGAGAGTTTCTCTTTATTTTACCTATCTTTTATATGGTCTCTAATAAACAAAGAAACTACATTCCAAAGAAGAAAATGAAAATGTGATGTGTCAGTCCGGAGATTATGGAAGGAATGGGCACATTTAATGGCAAGAAAAGATCTACTGTCATGTGCTTTTGCTTTATTGCCAGTAGGAGACCTGCTAGAATTATTTGTGCTTCATCTTCAGCTAATTCTTAAGCCCAGTGGGGAGCAGCCACTGAGTTTGAGGTCAAGTTTTCAGAAATAAAGCTCTGATATAGTGATCTAAACTCTGAAACCACCCTGTGCAAAGGTATCAAGCCATTTGTGAAATGATTTGGTAACATCTAAGGACACCTTTATAAAGGAGGTTTCTGTATTCCTCTAATTATAGAACTGACCATGCTGTACAACATACATGTGAACTCTGCAGCCAACTGTCCTTCAAGTCAAATTTGTGTGTCTTTTGCTTGTCGAATTATAGCATTTGGGTTATCAATTGCTGGTTCTGTTCAGCTCTCGATATCAAAGTCAGTTTGAGGATGCTGCTAATATTTCGAGGTTATGCGATTGTGCCACGTTTGTCTGTTTTTCCTCAGTGAATCTGCTGGAAAAAATTTGATAGAGGTGGAAAGGTCTCGGATTATTAACCCTATGCGTTTCGTAAAGTGAAGTAGCTGGGTGGAGGAGCTCTGCTTGGAAGGTCTGGAGTGTGGGCTCCCCCCAGCAAAGAACAGGGGGGAGGTTTTGCGTGTCTTAACCGTGAGCAGTGGATGCAGCTGGAGCTCGAGCCTTAGCCCAGATGCGCAACTTCTGTTCCGTCTTGCTTTGTTGATGCCACAGGCTCACGTGGGGCCTCTCCTGCTGCGTTTTGATTCCTTTCATACAGTGCATCTAATCTATAAGGCAACCTTTTCCAAATTAAATGACATTTTGTCATGCCTTTTTCTAAGCAGTACTCCAATACTGAAGAGACATTTGTAGGATACAATGAAAGTACAATGTAGTTTGTAATAGTGTGCATGTACACAGAAAAAAAAAAAAAAAGGCTTTCAGAAAAGTGTTAGAGTGTCAAATTAAGCATGTGGAAGTCAAGAAATGCCAGAGGTAAGGCTGTTTTGTGCTGGTTTAATTTAGTTCTTTCATATGGATGACTTATAGTCCAGATGTTAGACTGACAGGTGCCTATTGTGTATGTTCACCCTGACACCAGCTTATTTTGTGATTATAGTGAGATAGTGCACAAGGACCAAATCTGTGTTACAAGTTTAATGATCTGTTGCATGCAGAATTCATCATTCACCAGTTGTACTGTGCCATCTTAGCATTTTTAATTTAAATATTAAGAAGTGTAGGGGGCAGGGAGAAAGTGGGACAAGGTGCCAAAATACAGCACTTGATGCAGGCTGTCTCACGCAAATGATGTGCAGACGACTCCTTTGCATCCGCAGCAGGGACCAGACCTTTTCAGTTCATGAGGCAGCAGGTAACTCTTTGCTAGTGAGTAGACCAGCGGCCAGGCTGAAGGACTGTGAAGTTTTCACTCACCGGCGTCTCTCACCTGCTAGCAGAGCATTGCTGAGAGGTCCTTAAATTTTAACTTCTGGGTGGAAGCATGCTCCCGGTTTTTCATTTGACCTTCTTTTTCTGCCACTGCCCTTTCCTCCCTAAGGTAGTCATGTGTCGGCATGCAGGAGCTGTTTTGCAGAAGTGGTATAATGTGGCCAAATGTGGATAACACCTCAACACAGATCTGCTCCTGACACTAGGGGAGCAGCTAAGCTGTGGTTTGTTGCTCCAAAGCATGATCATGTTCAGGCTTTTCTATTAAGTGAATTACAAATTCTTGCACGTGAACCAGATAGTAGGGAAAATAGAGATATACTTTTTTCTCTAACACTGACTCTCCAGGAGAAAAAAACCAACTTTGTGCATGTACTAGCCTTTGAAAATCTCAGCCCCAAATATTCAAATTTGATTAAATTGTGAGTACTGAAATTATCATATGAAAGTATGGCACTGCTTTAGAGGGATATAATTCTGCTGGTTGTCAATATAGTAAACTGTTACATATAATTTGATATTTCATTATGTAAAACATGTTCCTCTGAGTTCTTCATGTTACAAATTTGCTTAAGTTGAGTTCCTCCTCATGAATTTCAGGCTAGTGAATTCCAGTTATAAGAATTATGTATGACATAAGCCCTGTTTAATAATTGTTTTTAAGATTCAAGTGGTTGTTCCCTGCTCTGGTGAAGGTTTCATATATCACATCTTCAGTGATGAGGGAGTCCATTTGACATTGTTTAGTCTTTATTGGGAAAGATACTGCATCAAAACAAGAAGTTTAGAGTTTGTGATGCAGTGCCCTTTTTGATATTCCAGATAAATAATTCCATTTTAATCTCACAGTAGGAAAACAACTGATAGAGATTTAATGTCATATACAAAGAGCTGCACAATGTGTTAGTTATTTGTCAGTCTGATGGAAGAGCAGAGGAGTTTGCTTCCTTTGATTCCAGACACACTATATTTTATGACTGACTTTTACTTGTTTTACTTATTCCAGATAAAATCTGTCATGATTATACATCAGAAAATATTTCATTATTCCATCCATGAGAAATAACTGTAGTCAGTGCAGAAGCAACAGATTGCTGCCTCTTGCAAGCTTTATGGAAGTGTGTTGTAATGGGATCGAGTAGCCTGGATCGATAGTTCTCTCTAGTAATACAATCCACTGTCAGATAACTTCCAACAGCTTTACAGATTTAATGAACTCCCTGGGTTGATGATAAAAATATAATGTAAGAAGGAAACTAAAACACCATCATGTATTAGATATAGCCCTAGGCAACATTTTATGACCATCTTTTCTTCAGTTGTATATTTTTAATTATAAAGCCAGTATGCATCAAGCACTGTCCTGAAATTCTCCATCAGTGAAATTCATCTTGCTCTTCTCAAGTCAAGGATAAGGAGACTTCATGTAGGGAACTAAATGAGAATTTCAAGCTCTGTGTTCACAATACTTTGGCAGTAGTGTTTCAACATGTGAGCTGGAGGAGAAGCCATTTCTCCTTGTGCCCTCTTTGTGGCAATTAAACTCTTTTGTCTCCAGCCCCGCTCTGCCCCATCCATGGTAGGATCTTAATTCCCACAGGTTTTTTGGAACTGAGGAAGTCACAGAAAGAAGCACGACTCTGTGGTCACCCAATCAGTGAGAACAAGTGTCTGAACTGCTACTAAAAACATTGTTTAGGAGTAATGGGTAAGTAAAGTCTTAAGAAATTAGACCTATTGTAAGGAGCTTATCTACTACGAAGAAGCAAACTGCTTAGATAAGACACTACAGCTGTAGGGGTAACCTTAAGTGTGCCTAGGTTTGAGCACACTGATACAAGAGTTAAGGATTTTTGCCTATAATAGGAAGGTGGAAAGCTATATAAATATGTTGGAGGAGCATTAAAAATTATTTTCCTCCCTAGGAAAAGGTCAATAAAACATTCCCAGTGCCATACAGTAAGAATTTATTTTTTCAGATTTTCATCCAAGTGAACAGGAACTCACGCAGATCTCGGACATGACACAATACTTTTTCTAAAAGTTATGAAAAGCAAATGTAGCAGCAGTGTCACCTCTGGACAGACTGAAAAAGATACACTGTGGTTGTTCTTATTTCTTCCTGTCTTCTTTGCTCTCCAAACGATGGTACTTACTAAATTTCTGTTGGGTGTACCTGTGTTTCCTCCCAGTAGTTTTGATGCGGCTCCTCAGTGGTTCTGAGCTCTGTCATTCACAGGCTGCTGGCGTTCATCCTTCCTTTCCTCCTTTGTGGGTGGTGGGAGGGTGGCATCCACCTCAGTGCTGATGCCAAGTTGTAACTCAGATGGTGCAAGCATCCTGGTAGTGCACGCTTGAAATAGGTATTTCCCTGCCTACCTGGAATTAATTCTTTTGACATATTCGACCCCAGGGGAAAAGGTCGTACTTAGTCCTTTCCCACTGAGCAGTCGGAAGAATCAAAGTTCAAGGCGCTGTTGGAGAATTCAGTTGTAGGTTGGCACTTGCGGTTAGGCCTTGGACCACCTGAGACCAGGTTACCTCCAGAAGAGCAGTAGACAATGTAATCCAGGAGCCATCAGGGCTTCCTGATGAAGATTCACATCTAACAGGAGGCCAGATGGAGTTGTGTCCTTTCCTGAGCCAGCTTTACAAGGAACAGTGGGTCTCAAAATGGGATTTGGCCCAACTGCTCAAAAACATGCAGTGTCTCATCTGTCCATTCCAAGCAAGCCCCATCCCCGCCACTGCAGCTCTGTGGCAAGGGGAACCTGCGGACCCCCACAGTGGGGGCAGTTGCAGAGGAGCTGGCTGGCCCTCTGCTCCATCCATCAGGCTGACAGCGGCCATAAAAAAATAGGAAGATTGTTTATGCATATAAGTGCCAGGTATTTGTTCCCCAAACAGTCTAATTTTTGGCCTATTTCAGAAGACCAAAGTGCTGCCTGCACTGCCTTATTAGAGGAACAGTGTTCATAAAAATGTTGACACTGCTTACTGTCATGAGCATTGGTAACGTTAGTGGAAAAAAGGCAAAATTTATGCAGAAAATTTAGTTCTGTTAGAATTATCGAAAAGGGGAAATATCTCCAAAGCAATAAAAGCAAGAAATTATATTTATGACAGTACCAGAATTCCTGAGGAAATAGTGCATTAAGTAAACAGGAACCACATTGTGTGTTTTGTTACTGTACTTTTTACAGAGCAGAACCTTTTAAACCAAACAGGGTCACACTGGCCCATAAAAGTGAATTCTTCCCTTTTGGCTTGGATATATTTCCTAGCAGAAAAAATGGAAGCAGGAGCAGGTGATTGGAACGAATGTGTAAACTGAATTTTAAAAGAGGAGGTCCACTTAATTCTCCTTACATTATTTCTCCATATGATCCAAGCTCCAAGGGTTGGCAGATGTTTTTATCAGAATCCTTTGTATGTTGGACGGACAGCGTTTCATGCATGCTGTTAGACCTACTAAATTTTTCTTAAGGAGCCTGACTGCGGTTCAGACCACAATTTCCAGTGAAATTCATTTTTGTTCAGCTCTAGAGTTCATCGTGTTAGTGACCTGCTGCTTCTTAGAAGAAAGAAACGTCTCAGTACATCGTTGAAGACCACTGAGATTCCTCAGTGCTAACTGCATTTGATTGACCTTGAGTGATTTTGAGAGTTGACTGGTCTTTTGATGGGACTTAGTTTGAAGGGACATTGGGTTTTGTTGCAAATGGCTTGTTTTTGAAACACCTTGGGGGAAGCAGGCTTATTTTTTTGAAAGAGGGAGAAGGAACCTGTAAGATGAATATAATAAGCTTTTAGCTGAATACAGTAAGCTGAACATAATTGGTTAATACGTCTTTTGGGAAATCATATTCCAGAATTTCTATAGGAATAGAGATGCTTCTTTCAAAAATGAGGGCCTTCCTTTTGGGACTGTGAGCTGTTTGCTATTTACTGGCACCGCTAGCGTGGATGGGGAGTGACGTACCTTCCCTGATGAAGTTCCAACCAACACAGGGATGCCAACAGAGAATGAGACTAGCAGGCCACATCACAGCTGTGCGGTTTAATACCATCAGTGATTGCAGGCAAATGGATGTAACATTCTCTCGGACACAATTTGAAGCAGTAAACTTTTTTTTCTTCTCTTTAGCTCCTCTTTCATCATCATTTTCGATATTGCATTTTTATCAATCTTCTCTTTCTGTGTCACATAGGATTAATTTAGCCAGTTGGATAACATGGCCATCTGGTCGGCTTAAGTAAAGAAGCCTACAACCTTGTGCTTCCAGAAGGCTTTGATCCATTAAGGATCAAAATGGAAACTGTACTTCTTCACAAATGTTTACTGGATGTATATATAAACTGGTATGTAACAGCCATGTGCCAAAGGAGAAAAGAACCTGGAAAAATCTATTCACAGCAGCACAAGTCAAGAAAAGTATCAGTCAGTAACACACTGATTAAACTACTGCATGTGACTCAGTGAGTCTCATAAATTGCAGTTGTTTCCAGGTAAGAACTTTACAGAAAGGCACAATTACGTAGGCCTGTTTGAAGAGTTATGTGGAATAACCCTTCCTAGCTTTAATGAGCAAAGAGAAGACCCAAAGGCAGGAGACATGACTCTCAGGATTACTCTTGCCCCAGTCGAAGAGAGAAACAGTTCTTGGGCTTTTACCAAATGAAGCAAGAGCTCCTGGAAGTGTACAATGTATAATCCTGTTTATAACCTCCTTTTCAAAGTCTTAGTCGTACTAGCTTCTTAGAGTATATCGGTAGCAGAATTGCTCATTGGTCACTGTGACTGTCAGAAAGACGTTTTTAACTAATGCTAGTCATGGTATCACCTTCATTTGCACAGAGCAGGTATTTTTCATCTTGGTTATCCCTCCAGAGTTCCTTTTGTGTGATCGCTCACAGAATTAAGAATCTTTTTTAGTTCAGGGGTCCCAGAAAGTCTGTTTTCTAGTTCATTTCAGGGGAGATGAGCTTGCTCAAGGTGAGATTCAGTTATCTGGTCCTGGCGTCTTACGTGATTTTAGTAGCCAAACTTTTTTCTCTTCTGACTCTTCTACAGCGGTAATTTTTTATAAAGCTTACCTTTGATCTTGGTATGCTTTCACTGGTGTAGAGTGCCTTCTGAAGCAAAGGCTTGGCAACAGCTGTCACAACCTAATGAACAACATCTCTGCATATCAAATGTAACACAGAGCTCTGTGAGTGTGGTGACTTGTTCCCAAGAAATGTCAACTCTCTTGCTATGCAGCATGTAGCAAATACAGTTTATACAGCTATCTCCCAATATGTAACTGCTAGTCTGCAGCCTAAAAATAAGATGGAAATGTTATAGTGACAAAAAGCAATAATACTTGGTTGAGGCATTAATGGATGAAAATACCACCTCCATGTACAAAAAGTCTGTGCTCTGCTGATATCAGCATTTTATAAGAGACAACCCGCATGTTTCTTTTTGATTATTTTCTTCTCGTAGCCCTAAGGGTGTCTATAGAGAAGATTAAGACAAAAGAGATTTTTAGTGGCAAAGCAAAAATGCAATCTGCCAGAGTTTTTCACAGAGGAACATTTATGCCGTGATGTCCATGTCCACTTATCCTAATAGAATACCTAAACCACGCGACTGAAAAGAAAATAATTTGGAATTTACAAAAATGCAAGAGAAAGACAAAATTTGCCATTAACAAAAATGCAGAAAGTTTTAAAGCAGCAGGCTTGGCAGGATTTCACTACACTGAACAGATTTGCTAATTGTATTTTATTAGTTCAATCTTGTTTTCTTAGCATGAAAAATTAACAACGGATCTATTTTTTTCTTTCCCTGTTTGAAAGCAGGAGCTCTCCTAGGAGCTCTATCCAGACAAAGCCATATTAAATAACAGTTTATGAGAGTTGTATTGGATAAAATTTGGAGATGACTGATGACATGATTGCTACTGGTTGTCTGTGGGATGTCTCAAGCTTTTAACTTTTCTGCTGGGAGTTCCATGCATAATGCTCCGGCTACATAGATCTCAACAAGGCAGCTCTAGAGAGCCACAGTGTTTAAATGTCCCTTTTAACAAGAATATTCATAGTGCACTGGAGAAAGGTTTGCTAGAGCTGAGCCTTTATGGAAACATCTGTTACTCAAATTTTGATTTTGTTTGGTTTGTTTTTTTTAAAATCAAAGTGTGTAAGTGTATATACCTTCACAAAGAATCAAATCCTCTTAATTTTTGATAGATCTGTCCCACAAATCCTCTTGATTTTTGATAGATCTGTCCCACAATAGGATATTCCTATGTAAGCATCAGGTCTGAGCATAGAGTGGGGAGGAAAATGCAGTATTCGGCAAAAGTGCCGAATTTCAAAATACCTGAGATAGTAGCACATCTGAAGGTGCACCAGTGCCTATCTAGTTTTTACTGATCACGTTATACTCCAAGGAAGAAAGGTTTGTTGAGAGTAGCTGTTGCCTGCTGTAGGGCAGCAGAACAGGGTAGACACAGAAACCCCAGTGTGGGTCAGACCAAACTCAAAGCCAGCAGTTTAAGGGTATTATAGGAATCGATCAGGGCTTCAAGCAAAATGAACTGGGACTCTTCCCTGGAAATACATTTGCAGGAAACAGTTTAGTACTGCTCATGAGAGAATACAGATTTAAAAGAAAATGTTCACTGCCGTTGGATGTGGCTCCTCACTGAAAAATCAGTGTGCCTAATGCAGAATTGAAGGTATGAGAATCAGAAATTTTGTAAGCTTCCAGCTTTGTTGAATTGTTAACGTTTAAGAAATGACACTTTCATTAAATAATTATTTTTGCAAAGCATGCTTTACATTTCAAAGCTTAAGGACTATCCCCTTTGTATACCTTTTTGTCTTTCAGGACAATTATAATTACTGTAGAAAACATCATTGTAGTGATTAGCATTTTGTCAGTGGGTCTCAAAGCACTACCTAAAGGACCTAAGAATCATTATCCCTGTTTTGTGTGTGAGGAAAGAGTCAAGAGATGATGAAGAGACTGGTAGAGGACAACTGGGAGAGTATAACAATGGCCAAAATAGGAACAGGGCCAAGGACCAGCCTCATACTTTATCAAGGAGGCTATTCTTCCTCAGTCTTTGCTTTCTAATGAGGTTTCCTCCCAAAGATTAATATTCAGGTTATATCGTTTAGTTCTGTGTTTTTCACTGATATAGAGAACTGCAAAGCATGGGGTTTATATTTAATAGAGCACTTAATGCGTGTATTTAAATGCTGTCTCCCCTTGAAGTCCAATGCTCTTTACCCAGATGTGCTGAATCAGACATTTCCTACATTACACTCCCTAATGCAGAAGAACAAAATAATCTATTGGATTCTTCCTTTTCCATGAAGATGACTATGGCCAAAAGAAAAAAAAAAAAGTTTCGTTATTTGTACCAATGACAGTTATCAAGTCAGATCTTTCTGACAAAATGAATTTTCCCTTCCCTTCACATGTGCTATTCTGTTTAAAACACAATAGATGTTTCTAATCCAAATGTGTCTCATCTCCAAGCCGTCTACTACCCCCTGAGGGTCATTTGGATAATTGAATCTGAATTGCCAATTTAGAGATGTATTTTCCTCTCTCTTGAGTGCAGAGGCAACTTTTGGTGACCAGTATCCAACCTTGCATGTCTTAGGAACTCCAGACTATGTAGGAAAGGCTTTTTTGACTGTTTAGGGAGAGAGAATATACCTCCTTTTTTTTTTTTTTGTATGCATGGTTAAACTTATCAATAAAAGAGTATGTCAACATGTCTTCACTAGAGGTTACTCTTGCAGGTCGCGTTGCTGAAGCCTGGGTGTGCACGGGAATGAATCATTCAAGACAACGCTGGTTTTATACGATGTTCCACAGCGCGTTCTCAGAATGGAGAGAGCTGACATGTTGTTTGAAAAGGTCACTTAAAACTTATAGGCAGTTGGCAATTATTAATATTTATTACTTTTCTAAAGAAGTTTACGTGCAGATACTTAATCCTTAAAGGTTGTGAGCTGTGGCAGATAAAACTGGTAAAAGTTCCTGTTCTTATCTGTTAGCAACTTCTTCCCCTTTCTCTTCCTTCTTAGAATTTTTTCTGCGCATCTTTTTTTTCTAGTTTTGCTGAACGATTTGGAAGTCAGAGAAAATTATATTACTATTATTATTATTTGGAGCTACACAATTATACTATTAAGGTTAATGATGCCAGCAATTATAAGGCATCTAGTTATTTGGAAACTGTCAGTTGGGACAAATTATTCTTTAATGTCTCTACACATGGATTACTTTGATGGGAATGTAGGAAATCGGTAGGTCAGTGCAATATTTCTTGTTGCTTTTTGCTGTCAGGAAGCTTTCCCTGCTGTCCTTGAAAAGTATTTTAGGAAAGTATAAACCACATTATACCACCCCTTATCTTTCTAATGGGTATTAGTTACAAATATTCTCATTAACTCTCCGTTAATGAATTATGGACCAGTTATTTATGGTACAGAATTATAAATTGTCTGGGACTGTTTGTGCTCATGGGTTTCTGGCTCTGAAATTTGCCTCCTTTTTACAAAACTGGTAGTTATAAAACACGCCTGGATTTCTAGAGGATGAGTGGCTTTGTCATGTATGCCTCCCAAATAAAATTTTCCTTGTCTGTAAGATTCTGCATTGCTCAAAAATGTTTTCCTCATCAAAAAAATAATTGCAAATACCAGGCCAATTACTCAGATGGGCTCACAGGGAGCCACAAGTCCACATGCAGTCAAGAGGGAGGAATATCTATCAGCTCAAAATTTTGCAATCACTTGTTTTGATAAAGTCCATGGTATTTAAAACCTAGGTGGGAACACTGGTGTTTTCTGCCATTCCAAGCTCTGCTTTGGGCATTCACTAGACATCCTTCAGTGAGCACACGTAGCGATACCTGCAGTGCATTTCCCTAGAAGATTGCCAGGTTTATTTTGGGCAATTAGATGTGACAACATCAACATTTAGACTATTCCTTGTATTCCCTGTACTTAGTAAAGAGAACAGCTGGTTAATACTGATAATGTATTGAAATGAACACATATGGATGCACAAATACACACAGTTGTCTAGGGAATAGTTGGCATGATTTTATGATGCTACTCTCATGCCAGCTAACAATTAAAGGTTAAAAAAAAAAAAAAGGTTTAATTTGTTTCCAGTCTCAAAGTGATAAAATGCAATGAAAGATCGATGTCTTGGTCTAGGAAACACTTCAGGTTAAAATGCTATTTGAATGCTTAAAGTGAAGAACAGCTTAGTAGAAAATGCTTAAAACTGCACTGCAAAATGTTACCTACAGCAGCAATAGGGGGTGGATGCTATCCTACCCACTCCATGCAATTTCTAGCAAAAAAAAAAACCAACATAATCCACAGCAAAACCCAAACCATATATTGCACTTTATTTTCAATACAGGTGAAATACAGTGTTTTAAGTGGGAACGCAGATAGTGGTCTTGGAGTTAGAGCAGCGCTAATGAACTGCTGGTGAGCTTCAGTGAGAGCCTACCCAAAGCACCTAATCACAGAGACCCGTCTTAATGTACCTACTGGTAGTAAATAGGGTACTTGCTGGAATTGCTCCATTTCGATGTTCCTTTAAAGGTGTGAATATGTTTTATTGATTCATCCTGCAAAGCAGGGAAGCTGGAATAGAACGGAACCGAATGCAGAAAGATTTGGAAAAGTTTGGGGTTTTTTTTTGTTTTACCCTGTTTCATCTTCCCTGCCAACCTTTCCTTTCCCTTTAAAGGAAAATAAAATCTCACTGAGGAGTCTTATGCTCAAAAGTAGTTTGTTTTAAGCAGTGAAAAAACATTCTTTGGATTTTTTACCTTTGTTGCAAATACAGATCCAGTTTGCAAGCAGTGCTCTGAACTAGCTCAAGTCTGAATTTTACAGGGTATGAAAATTCCTTCCACTTTTAATGAGAAAGTCCAAAAATGGTTCTTCCCCAAAGGCTAGAAAATGTAATATATTGATTCATTTTTGTTTTCTTATACAAGTACATAGTTCAACATAATTATCCAATGACTATTGTTTATTTAGTCTTAATATTTAGTTGCTCATGTGAAACAATTATCCAGGTTTTTGCAACAACTTTGAAATCTGTTTAGGAAAATGAATACTGTAATTAGAAATTAAAAGTCATGTTGCTCAGTGTAATAACTACATTAGTTTTAAGCAATAAAATGGAGCTAGGCTTTGTTCTTTAATTACTATTATTATTTTTTTTCTTAATATGTATGTGCCCCATGCTTATTTCCTGCCTGGGGCATCACATTTGTAGAAGCTGGTCCTGAGACTATTTCCAGCCAGTTTTGCTTGTACACCATGGTGTATAGTTCATAAAGAACCAGGTGACTGATTACACTGGTAGAACAAAAGGGTAAATGAGAAAACATTTAACTAACCACAGGAAACCTAATTATAACCAGAATTAAGTTATATTTTCTCCTAATTTCTGAAATATTTTTGGCATGGGAGTTATTTCTGCATCACTAGCAGTAATTGTTTCTTAAGTATATATAAACCTTTTCACAGTTGCAAGTTGCAGCATCAGATGGGAGAATTGTTTCCAGCAAAGGCTCAGTTGCAAAGCTACTAATTCTGGATGCTGTGGGGGTATAGCCTCTCAGCCCGGTCCATAAGAGTACTTCTCTCAAGTACATTTTTGAATTAAAATATATACATGGGTTTTGGATTCCCAGCGCAATGGGTTCAGATCTGAACTTTGTACATTGAATGGAACTATGTTTTAGGCGCAGGAAAAATAGTCATGATTGTGACCCCTATGAAATGCATATCTATCAAGATCCTAATGAAATCATTTAGCCAGAGTGATATTTTTAATGAAGCAGAACTAAACTGTAGTCAGGTAGTAAAGTAGAGGACTTTCTATGTATGCTCAACACAGCACTAATGAGCAGTAAATCAGACTTGGTGAACTTAGGGATAGTTGTGTGTTGTAGGTGCAGGTCTCATAGAGTTACTGGTGGACATTGACTGTAGGAGGCCTTTCCTAAATGGCTTCTGAGTTACTGGCCTCAAGGCTGCAATGGTAAACTCTGCTCAACAATGCTGACCAAGCACATTATAAGGCAGTCACTCTGACATTTGTGCTCAAGATATCTTGTCTTAGCAGCTTGGTCAAGCCAATGTAGAAGGATCATCAAAAATAAAAGGGAGTTATGTAGAATGTATTAACTCATATGTTAGCCCCCTTTCCCCTGCCAAACAGCAGCATCTGTTTTGTCTCAGCCAAAGCAAAACCACAGTATTTGTTTTTCTGCGTTGCCTAGAAAAATCCTTTCCTGGTGAGAGGGTTGAGAATCCAGGGGCATCCTCTCTGCCCCAGTGATGCCTGTGTGGGGGAGAAGGAATTGCCTATCTACCTTTCCAAAAAGCAAGGAAGATCTGCCAGCAAGTATTCCCATGCTCTGTGCTCCCCTGACCACAGAGAGACCTTTCATGTGGCGGTCCAGGAGGTTGTAGGTCCTCCCACTAGGAAGGACCCTGATGGCAGCTGAGCTGCAAGGACACAGGCACCAGCAGTTCCCATTTGTGCAGGAGGTTGGACACTGCTCAGGTTGATCAAGAAACATACAGGACGCTGGCACCCTCGAGGTGCTGCTTCAGTACATCCCTGCATCAGAGGCTGTCCCTCGGCTTTCCATGCAAAGGATAAAGCTCATCCCAGGAGGGCAAGGATTCCCATCGATGGAGGGAACACAAATTCACGTAACACTTTGCCTGCGCAAAAAGATAAATCAAGCTTTGCATTTTTAGTCTGCTGGTTCTTTCTCTTTAATTGCTGTTTATTAAGATCTGAGGATGCTTTTCATTAATTCTGAATCCCCTTGGCAATGGCTTGCAAAAATCTGTGAACCGTGTATAAGAATAGACTGTTTTGGTCTGATAAAAAAATCTCTTGCCACATGCAACGTTTGTGTCAGAGGTTATAAAAGAGACTGGAGGTGCTTCAGTACTTTCATTGAACTTGATGCCACTTTTATATTTCCTGGTTCTGTCTGTTAAGTTTCAGTGGAAGCCAAATTCCTCCTCTAAGGGGAGCGTGTGAAGGAGTTGCCAGTAATGAGACTTGAGCCAGAGGATGACAAGTGAGCTGAAGAAGCCCAGCAGCAATGCTTGTAAGAATAGTGTGTCACAGAGATCATTTTAAGGCCATTATTGATTAGGGGAAGATGAATGTGTCTTTTAATGGTATTCTTTGGTGTATCATTGGTCTTCATAGGGCCCTACCAATCTGCCTTCAGGTGCTTCACTGAGAGCGCCATACGTCGCAGCCTGGGGCTGTGCGGTGATAAATTACACGGCACGGATCCGCTACCGACTGCTTCCCTCTCCCTTCAGGATCTTCACCGAAAGCCTGCTTGCTGCACTGGCCCAGCAGCAAGCTGCAGTGTCTCTTTGTTTTCTTACATCTCTGGTAACACTGATTAGTCTGCTGTGGTGACTGAGTAAAGCTTCTGAAATTCACTTAGAAAGTAGTAGGAAAGCAGCTTGCCCCTTCTATACGATTAATTGCTTGGAAGTTATGCTCTCTGTATTTGTTCTCCCATAGGCAGGACATGCTGCAAAACAAACATTGGGATTGCAGCTGTATCGATCGCCTGGATTGATCAGGCCTGATCCCCTATATCACGCCGACCGCTCCTCTCGTGGTGAGAAGGCAGCGGGTCTGTTACTGAAGGCAATCCCCAGCAAGAGCGGCATCCAGTACTAGGCACTACACAAAATTTGCCAAACAGATTATAGGCATCTATTTTATAATAATGTATGTTTAAATGAAATCTGATTAAAGGGTATTTTAAACTTTTTGAACCGTAATGATTTCTGAACAGTTGCTTTCCTTTTACCAGAGGAAGTTTTGTGTTTCACATGGCACGAATAAATAAACATTGTGCAGAATGGCTTCATGAAGTATCCATATTGCAGAATTAAAATAATGTGATCATACGCACTTTTTCTTGTTAAGGCAGCTGGGTAACTCTCATGCTGCAATTTAATGCTTCTTTATATGCAGTAAAAATTCATGCCAGCAGTTCAATAACCAATATGTTTTGTGTTGCTTCCTGCCATGACATAGAATGAGGCTGTTCCTGAAAATCTTTTAGTTGTGCACTGTACATATGGAGAATATTAACTATGCGTGTGTTCTGAAGCTACCTCTTTTTAAGAAAAGTGTCAGGTTTTTTTTGTAATTTTTGTAGTCTTCCATCTAATACATCAACAAGCTGCCACGAATTACACAGATGCATTTATTTGTACGTATTTTGCATTAATGTAGCTTTGAGACATACTCTTTCACAAGAGAATGCATTTAGTATGAATACTTAAATAAAACTTACATATGAAAGGTAATTAGGTGTAGAGCTCCCAGGAACATACTATTGGATTACAGTTAATGACTCTGAAAGTATCAAGAAGACTTAAAAAGTGTTAAACTGTTTTGGACAGTCTGTATTCATACTCCAAGGTAACTTACTGCATTGTCATTAATTATTTTGGGGTCTAAGTGAAATTATGGAAGCACTCAAAAAATTCTATGCCTTTCCCTTTTGTAATTTAAAACTGTAATCATAGATCTTAAGAAAAAAACCATAATCTTTAATTTTTTAAAAACATTAAATTCCCTTGGCTAATCGATTTAAAAATTAAAAAAATATACGGTTGATTAAACATTTTTCTCATTGTTGAGAAAAGGAGCGATTATGCCATGGTTCAGGTGTGATTTAAGTGTTTCGGCTCATCTTCAGATGAGGAGTAATCGCCATAATGACTTTTGGTGGCTCATGGCAAACCGTGCCTTTAATGCAATAAGGCATAATCATTCTTTATGAGATCAAAGACATTACACTTATATTTAATGTACACTAAGTACGTGTAACAGGATCTCCACGCAGCCTGCGCCAGCGTGGCTCGGATTGAGCGGCACCTCTTCAGTGCTGGTTCCTCACCAGTTGTGGTTACCCTGCAGATTACTTTAACGGTGAGTGATTGAGGCTCGAATTCAGTGACGGCATCAAACTCGGTGCTTTTTTTAAAATAAGGTTTTTTCTGGCTATTGAACCTAGTGAGAATAGCCATGGAAGAAGGGACCTGAGTTTGTGTGATGGAGGCCCTTGGCATGTACTTTTCAACCAGCCTTAAAAAATACGTCTGAGAGATAGGGATGGCAGCGTACTTCTCTTGTTGGTTGTCTGTCCTGTTGCTTACCAGCCTGGTCTGACACTGCTTCCGCAAGGTCATGTGGGGTGGAGGAGCAAGGCTGTCTTCACTGCCCTTGGCCATCACAACTTGAGCTGGGCACAGGAAGGACTGGTATCCCTTCCTGGCACAGACAGACCCATAATGCAGTGATGGGGCCAGGGAGGCTTTGAAGGAACTTGATCAGTGACTGATTGCTCTGATGTTCCTCCACTTGTCTCGGATGGTGAGAAGTTCTCTTTGGCCTCTAGTGGCCTCGGCCGCTGGTGGTAGTGCGGGGTGACTTCCCAGCCTGTTCTGCTGTCTTGCTGCGCAGCTTTTTTGGGAGGAAAGAGTTTGCTGCTGCCTGAGGGCTTTCTCTGTTCACCATTTCAGCCAAAACACATGCAAAAGTATACATATTTCAGATTTTCCTTCAGATTTCTGCATTCCAGGGCGCAGAGATTTTGGGTGAAGGTAAACTCGGTGAGCTGGGAACAGCCCAGAGGCCCACTTGGTATCTCCAGATTCAAAACAATGCTGGGAAACAGGGGGTGTTCCCCCCCAAGATACTTCTGGGCATAAATAAGGACTGTTGCAGTTAGGACTCTCTCTTCTGAGCTTCTCTCAACGTTTGTGTTCTATAAGGATATTTTTCCCAAGAACGCCTCAACAATTTGAGCTGCAAATCTGCAGACTCTGGTACATAAACTTTTCCTGGTGACATGTTTATTAATCTTCGTTGTACAGCATCTCTCCAGGTGGGCAAGTTTGACATATTTGCATTATCAATCTAATCTAAAACCTTCTGACATATCCAGACTATCTGAGTGCCTCCCAAGTATTTAAAAGCAAAAATACTCTTATTTCTTGTAATTCTCTAGATGCGATGAGTTCGTGTAATTACGAATTTTTCCTGTGCTTCTATCTGTAAATGACACGTTGAGGAAAAGCTGTGCTAAATTTTTGTGGTTTGGCACATGTTTCATGACTGTTCTTATGTCTGACAAAATAAATAAGTAGATAAATAAAATGTTCAGTAGTCCAGGTTTGGCTCTTACATCAGGTTGGCCTCCTGCACTCATAAGCTTTCCCCCTGTTAGGTGACAGTTTAATTATCCTAACGGGCAGTTGTGATTACAGAGTGCAAGGTGACTTGTCAGGTATCCAGGCATAATCCCGTGTGCATTAGAGGGAAATGCAAATATTAAAATGTCAGTTCAGAAAGCTGAATCACGCTATGCGCCGAATGGCTTGCCAGGGCAAAATACATGCCTAAGTGGCGGTTCTGTCATATCCTTGAACTTTTTCATCTTGTGTCTTCTCCAGGCTGCCCGGTTTCACACGAGGGGATGAGCAGGGCTCCATACCTACAGAAGACCCGCGTTGACCTGGCCTAGAGGCAGCGCAGGCAGGGAAGGCCGAGAGGCTGGGTGGGCAGTAGAGAGTTGTCTGCCAGTCTCCAGTGGTACTTGGTGCCCTTGGCTTCTGCAGCTCCTTGAAGGTCCCAGGATCTGCCAGTAAGCCTACTGAGTTAAGGGGTGGTGTCCTCCATGCGGCTTAGAAACTCCACACATGGAGTTTTGAGTTCTTGAGAGCGCTGCCTATTTTCTTTCAGCCTGTATCTCGGTCTTACCGAATTTCAATTTTGCTGGCTGTTTTTCATGCAACACCAACAGCACTTTGGGAGATGGCAGGAGCCGGTCTTTCAGAGGTCCAGCAGGATGTATTTTGCTTTGCTGTGTAAAGGAGATCTTTCATCTCAGTGAAAGTCTTCAGCCCGAGAGCTGACAAAGAATAATCCCTAGTCCCAGCAGGACCCCTTTGCTTGCTTTCTGAACAAGTCAGTTCAGAAACAAACAGAAGGCACAGGTTATAAGTTCAGCAGTGATTTGTGAATTATATAGAAACATGGAAATTTCTGAAGTTACGGTAACATTACAAAGTGTTTTAGGGTAGAAGGTAGATGTTGCTTGATCACAGAGCCTGTCAGGGCTAGTATCATTGGCATCTTTTTGGTTGAGGAGCAGGACAAGCAGGGAGCCGCAGGAAATCTTCTCTCAACTTCTAAATATTGGGGTACTCCAACCAGGACCTAAGAAATCATCTTGCAGCTCTGCAGAGCTCTCGGAGCTGTTGCTCAGTCTCCATCATACTGTTTCTTTCAGTCACCAAAACGCGAGGTGGATGTTTTCCCCATTCTCCTCCTGGCAGGGTTCTCGTCAGGCTGCTCGACCAGACTGGACGTGGGTGAACCCTGCGCCTGGGAGGATAATTCTGCGCAGCGAGAGGTGGTGTATTCTGGGGACAACTCAGTCTGCATGTCTGTCTTGCGAGGCATTTTTGATCCGGAGGGATGCTGTGCTCGGTTCCTGCGGCAGCGGGAGACGTGATCGCTTTGCTTTGCTTTGCAGTGACTCAGTTGAGTGAAAATCTTTCACGTCCAAGTACTTCTGAATCAGCCTGTACTTCTTCCACCAGCAACAGCCAGCTTTTCTTTCTTCTTTTTATTTTTATTTTTATTTTACTTTGTCGGGGTCTGCCCAAGACTGACTTTCACCCCCGTGGCAGATGAAGTGGTGGAAGCCACATCTATTCCAGTGTGCTGTCGGCAGGCAGTAGGGCAACAAGACTGTACCTTGATCATTTATGGGTGTATTTTTAGGTATGTTCACTGCTCATATTTGAGACTAGATTTTCCAAGAGGTGCTAGATCCCTTGGAAAAGGACCGTATGCCTGCTCTGAGCCAGGCGGTAACCCCACCACATGCCGGGGCTGGACTCCTGCAGCGCCCAGCATTGTCCAGGGGCTCAGGGTTGTGGTGTGTCTGGCAAAGGGTTTATCTCCAGCTAGAAAGACAGTTGATGAGACCACAGCAGAGCGCTGCTAGGTTTTACATGTGGCGGTGTCATCTGCCCTTGGCTGCGTAACTTGCGTGAGAGACAGCAAGAGATAGAGACTGAGGGTAGCCACCAAACTTCTCCCTGGTCAGAAGCTTTATCCGTCAGGAGACCAAAATCTATTGAGGTGGTGACCATGCGGACTTTTTGCATTGTGAGGCAATAATTTTCTCTCATATAAGTCTGTGGTTATTGAGTTTTATAGCTTAGCAATACAGCCGGGTTTTACCTGTCAGTTTGCGGATTAAACACGCACGCAAAAGGGGCTTGAATTGGAACAAACTTTTCAGTGTTGGAAGCGTGGAGGGAACAGGATGGCTGGTCTGTTCTCCCCCAGTCTGCGGTGAACAAAAGGCTTGGGGCAAGGAGAGGAAATAGCAAATGCCAGCTCTGCTGTCTCGGCCAGCAAAGCTAAGCTCCTAAGCTTTCTTCTGGCATTATATAAAAGCATACCGCTATGGCTGAGAATTATTAACATCCAGTTGTGTGGCCTCTGCATACCTGCAATGAAAGGGAATGGAATAAAAGCAGATAAATCACTTATCTTTGTGATTTTATCAGAAAAGAAAAAGTGCAAGCAGGTGTTCATGCCGACATATTCTGGTCTATGACCTTTAGTTTAAAGGATTTATTTTGCATTATTCCTTGCTTTACAGCTCTAAAGACATAGTAATGAGGTACTCTCTGTGCATCCTCCTACTCAGAGAAGCTATATTGAGAAGTACAGCTGCAGCCAGCGGGGTGTTAATCACCACTTACCGACAAGCAGGACTAACACAGGCAATTGGAGAGTGTGGTAATTTTCTATAGGACGTCTGCTCTCGCCATCCTGTCTTCCATTAATAGGGTAACAGTTGAAACGCTCACGCATTAGCTATTTTACCATGGAGGACAGATTTATGTAAACAAACATTATTCTGGGGTGAAATTAGCCAAGGTATTAAATTGATAAACGTGACTGCGAACAGTGTCGATGACAAGAAGGCAGGAGAAATACGGCGGTCTTCTGTGAGAGACGGAGTACTCCCCACAGGCCGGGATGGTGGGCTTGGTGACATGTGGGCTGCTAACGTTTACATGAGATTTCCCTGCCCTCCATCAAGTTGAAAATGGATTTACAGTCTTCCTGCCTCTTGCTGCTGGCCTTGACAACAGGGAGTTTCAGTGTCTCGTGTCATTTCAGACAACTATCATTAGAACAGTGATTATTCAAGATAATAATTAAACCTTTGTTCCAGGGTCCCATCACAGCGTTGTCTCCTGCAAATTATGTCATCTTCTGACTCTTCACAATTTGCTTCCTTGTTCAGTTTTTAGGTTTTTTTTAAAAAGCTGCCATTAGGGATCACATTACAAGCACAAAGGACTGTATTAATTTTGGATCTCTATTACCTTTTCCAGCATTACTCAAAATTTATATTGTCTTGAATACCAGGGGACCAACATGATGGATCCAAGTGACTAATCGCAGTAGGATAAAAGGTTATTACAACCCAAAGAATTATGAGTCTCATAAAATATTATTAAAAGTTAATGTGTTTGATTTTTCTCTTAAAATTATTCAAACAATTTTACTATCTCTGGGTAGCTGACAATTTGCAAGAGGGTAATCAGAAAACATTCCAAGGAAAATGTGAATGCATAGCTTTTGGATTGTTTCATTATGTGCTGTTTTACATTTGTTATGACTTTTAAACTTAATTATCTCACAGGGTAGGTAGTGATGCACTCAGTGATTTGCCAGACATCGAAATATTAAAATATAATGACTCATAGTGGAATATATGCATCCAGATATTTTCAGTGTTATTGCTTGCCTTTTAAAATATTTAGATACAGAGCATGGATTGACACTAGCTCTCTCTTTGTTTTAATGGCTCTTTAAGTAGGAAGATGAATCCTCATTTTAAAGAGAAACAAGAAAATGGCTAAAGAGCTTTGAACCTCTTATGGTGGTACTCTGGCTTCTCTTGGTTTACCCTCATCTTCAGGATCTAGATGGTTACATACATCAAAAACACCTCCCAGATCCAATTCAATGAATATTTGTTTCTCAAAAGAACCCCACCCAGAAGTCTAAAGGAAATGTGACAAGTGATTTTTCTTTTCTGGTGCTTTACATGTGTACCAGGTGTTCCATTTTTCAGAGACTGCTCTTAATCTTTTTATGATCAAGTCCTTTGATTTGCAAATTGCAAGATGGAGAAAAATAACCAACCAAACTGAAGTATTTGGCAAGCTTCTTCTTTTCTACAATTTTGTCTTTAAAGGGCAGGGGGAAATACGTTAAGCAAGTTACATTTTCTTCTGTGTTTCAAACTTGACATGTAAATTTATCAGATGTGATAGGTACGAACACAGAGAGGTGGGGTGGTGCCTGCTTCTTTGACTTCGTGCCTGTCTGTGAACAGTGCAAGGAAAATACGCTGGGTATGAATATTCAGTGCTCACTCACCTACCATCTCTTCTTTAGTCTTTAGAAGTAGAAGCAGATTTTTTGTCAGTAAGTAGTTGATGGTTTTGTTTTGGAAAGACGTGTTGATGGATCAGGAGTGACCAGAGACATAGGGAAGCTGGATGCAGTTTTTCTCTCTCCCGCAGGCTCCTTGTGTGACTCTGAGATTACTTAATCTCTCTCTCTAAAGGCAAGGATGATAATATATTCCTACTTGGATGGGATGACACATCCCTTCCTTGGGCTTGAAGCGCTGTGATGGCTGGATGTGTACAAGTACTCAGATAGGTCTAGCGTGGGGATTGATTTTAGCAGCACACAGTGCACCAGCAGAAGCTGCTGTTGAGTCTGTAGGTGTTGCATCCTCCCACAGAAAATTTCCTCCATTTGCTCGTGTTTTAATCCCTTTCCTTTTCACCAGAGCTAGTGTCCATGCTGTGATTGAAGTAATTAATGTCAATCATTCAGTGGACAGAGAGGATGGCATACATAGGACCTAAGGGGAATTTCAGTTGCACAGTCCTTCAGCAGCAACAGATTTCTCTCTGCTGGCTGAATGTTGATACTTGGGAATAGTCAGGTAAAAATAGATCCAGAGGACAGATAAAAGACTACTTTTACAGCAGCTGAAGGATATGACAGTTTAAAGCAATAGCTTTTTGCTTTGTGTAACAGCCCTGCTGTATTTGAGATGCTGATGTAGAAGGTATTCCTTTGGCTTGCCTCTCAGCCTGCAGGTTCTTGGCTCCCTTATACTTACAGTTTGTAGTTTGATGTGGAACTGAATCTGAAAAAAAAAAAATAAAAGAGCTATTTTAGAGAGAGGGATGAATATCAGTGAATGAGGGTGGGATTTCCTTTGGCAGAGTAGCATCTGAACCACAAGTGAGCTGACCTGTCTCCTCTAAACAAACCCCGATGTACAGATTTGTCTGGGGTCCATTCTTGACGCAGAAGGCTCGCTCTCGCGGTGGCCAGCATCACAAAAACGTGGTGTTGGCCGTGTGAGGAGGAGATGCTGCTCCAGACTGTGTTTGGGTGTTTGCAGCATTTAAAGGCTGTGCGATCACTCCTGCGTTGGCTTAACTGTGCTTCAAAACCCGCTTTGTACCAAGCATGTGGATACTGTTGGTTATGGGTCAACCTCGCTGTTAGCGAGGGGATTCGTAACTGGTGGTAGCACGGCAGCTTATCACAGGGGAGGGCTGCACCCTGCTGAGATAAATTACGGTGCCAGCAGGCAGGAACTGATGCCAGTGATTTAGCCCATCGCCTGCTCTCACCACTGTTCAGAAAAAAAGAAAAGATTTTTGCATGTGGAAACTTGACAAGGAATTATGTGAAACACAGGAAAAAAATCCACTGTTTTTTTTTGTTTTTTTTTTTGGTTTCAATTCCGTATCCTTTGAGGTATTTTTGAGGTAGCGTACGCTCTGCTGAGCAGCGGAGTGTTGCCTGGCAGGTGTCACCAGGTGGCACTGCTTTCAAAATGTCATTGTGTGCTAGGAAAGGCAGAGATTGGCATCTCTTTCCTGCTGACATTTTAATACACCTTTCTGATGAGGGCATCGCTGTGTGAGAGGCCAGAGAGCTTGCTTTTGGCCGATATCTTTGATTGAAGTTGCTCCCTGGGAACAGGGCATTGGGGTTTGGCTGAGTGTCTTAAAAGAAGGAATCGCCTGCGTGTTATTTATGACAATCTCTGCTCCAGGATGAGTGTCTAAATGTAAATTACTCAATTTGCTTTTAGAGTATATCCACTCTGATTTCTCCTCCACTGAGAAACCAGTCTGCAGGGCGCTGACATCTGCTAGCATTCAGAAAAGAAGCAACACATGTTCCTAGAAGTTAAAAATGGAAGAGACATATTGCATTTTCTAACATTGCTTTTCCCTCTGCCGGTGCCAGTGTTTGTTCCCAGTGCTTGGGTCTGGCTCTGCTTAATACAACTCCAAGTGACTTAAGTTGCCATAATTTCTCAGAGAAAATAGTGCCTCCACCATCCAGGTATCTGTTCTTCTGTTTAATTTACAGGTTTTTTTTGTTATTGTCCTGTCTTCCCTTAATGTTTAGCTGTTTACTTTTCCTTAATTAATTTCTTTCCCTGCTTTGTTTGTATGCTTTAAATGGCATTGTTTTAAATAGCATCGTCCTCAAGGGACCCCATCCTACAACCGTTCACATCAAGGGAGGTGATTCTTCCCCTCTACTCAGCACTGGTGGGCCCAGTTCTGGGCTCCCCAGTATAAGCCATGGGCATACTGGAGTAAGTCCAGTGACAGATCACTAAGATGATTAAAGGACAGGAACACTGGACATATGAGGAGAAACTGAGAGAGCTGGGTCAGTTCAGCCTGGAGAAGAGAAGGCTTAGGGGGGATCTCATCAATGGATATAAATACCTGAAGGGAGGGTGCAAAGAGGACACAGCCAGGCTCTGCTCAGTGGTGCCCAGTGAGAGGACAGGAGGCAATGGGCACACACTGAAACATGGGAGGGTCCTTCTGATCATCAGGAAACACTTTTTCACAGCGAGGGTGACCAAACACTGGCACAGGTTGCCCAGAGCAGTTGTGGAGTCTCCATTCTCAGAGATATTCAAAATCCAGATGGACATGGTCCTGAGCAAATTGCTGTAGTTGATTTCCGCTATCTTCAGGGCTCAAAACCCAAGGGTTTATATAGCCCAGCTTCATAGATTTGCTCCTCTCCTGTCAACACGTTGCTGCTGTTCCCTCCAGCTTATTAGCATTTTTTCTTATCCCAAAACATTGTAATTAATTCAGACATTAATACGTTTAAGTCAGCAAAGTCATACCATACAATAAGATACTCGTGAGTGTGAAGTAGAAAATTTCCCTTTTTTCCCAAAAGTGTATAGGTCAAAAGCACTTCCCATATTATTCCATATTTCTGAGTCTTAAAATGTTTACATCCCATAAAATACTTGTTTCAGATTATATTTTTCTCATGTGTTCACATACAATTTTCTATGATTTTTTTTTATTAAATTCTCTAAGTAACTTTATATTGTTTTCATGCAGTTACTTGGCATCTTCCAACTTAGTGTCATCATCATAATTAATTAGTGCACTTGGTATCTTTTCTCTGAAATTATTTAATCATAGCATATCACACTAGGTAACATTGCATCCAGCAACACTGATCAAAGTAGCACCCTTTATATGTTCCTCCTTGCAGTATTTCCAGACTTGACGTAAATTTCTGTTTTTTTCCCCATCATTTAATTACCAGCCTATATGACCATGTCAACAGCTAAGAAATGTTAGCATTTTTTTCATGGATTTATGGGACACTACTAAATTTTACAGCAGTTTGTATACATTGATTGCACTCCTCTAATACCTGCACTGTGGTGATTGAAATCCCTGCAAGTTCATGATGCGCAAGAAGTCAGCCGTCTTCTACTGGAATCTAGATACACATTTAAAAGCCTAATTTCCATCTTGTTTCTAAAACTCTTGGTGTCTGAGCTTACAATCTATGGGCAAAATTGCTATCACTTATCAAGCTCTCGGCTCAGGCAGCCCACCACTTCATTTCTCAATGAAATCCCTCAATGTTATTGGTTCTTATCAGAAGCAGAAGGGACCGAATAGCCCCATGCATACCATGCACACACCAAACGGCATCGTAATGTCCTCTGCCAAGTGACAGCAATGAACAGGCCTTGGCAACAGCTCTGACACAAAAGAAGTTCGAAAAATGAATTGGACCATCATTTATTTTGAATGATACGGCAATAAACCAATGACTCAATGGATCACTGAGCAGCCACACTTATGAGGCTGGAGAACTCAGCACAACAGTGAAACAGGACAAGCAGCACTCAACTTTTTAAATGCCAAAGAGATAACCATCTTTTAGAAGTCAGCATTTTGTAAAAGAAGTGATGGAAGCAAGTAATTTTTCCAGTAATGTGATGCATGTCGTCTGGGGAAAATGTCTTTGCCAGATGGTCATCAAACACTATGACTGATTGCTGTGTTGTTCCCCAGTTGCTGAAAAGAAAGGAGCATCTACCAAGTGTAGACAGTTAAGTACTCAGTGTGATGGCTGTCAGTCATTGAGTTGCATTTGATCTAACCTCATTGACATCAAGAATGGGGTGATGGTGATGGTGGCTGAGGCAGGGGGTTGCAAGAAAAAGTGGATGTAACTGTATGGAGCTTAACTGGAGCACACCTTCAGAGATGAACTCATTCCATGTCTCAGACAGCTGTCTTAGGAGGGGTTAAAACATCTTTGGAGGTACCCACCTTTCTCAGTTGACTACAGAGGTAACTGAAATGCCTAACTGAGAGTAGATATTTAACATTGGCTGTCAGCAGGTGAAATAGGTCTCACCCTAAAAGTCCTGTGAGAGGAGGTAAGTATCAGCAGAAGTCAAAAGGCAGTATGTTAAACTGAAGATATTTTAAATGTGCTTACACTACTATTTTCATTCTAAAAGATAGGTTTAGAAATAGGAGAGGCTAACATTTAAGAGATAGCTCTGAAAAAAAATCTGTGTTTGAATGCCTCTAACAGTTACGTGTTTTCTGTCTTAGATAAATGTCCCCATTCCCAGTGCCAAATTCCCAAGAGGAAGGTTTTTATCCACATAATTAAATTAAAATAAAATGGCAACAGGGTAAGGAAAACCAGGCACAGCTGTTCTCAAACCATCGAGATCTGTGCTACACTATAGTGCACTGGCAGAGTGCACTCCCAAGGCTTCCAGAGCGAGGACTCTTAAGCCAAAAACGGTTTACAGAAACCAGTTATTTCAGTGCTTCATGGCAAAACACACACATAGCAATTCTGAGGTCACAACTGGGAAGAGTGAGAGGAAATTTGGCTAGCAGAGTCTGTAGATCAGGGCGATGGTTATTTAGAAGAGATATCACAAAAGTCGGTATTTCAATTTACTGAAGGTTCGAGAAGAAAAGAGATTCAAGAGTTCGGTAGTGTCCTACAGACTTCAAAGACCAGAGGAAATACAAGAATGCAAAGATTTTATGGAATTATTGGCTCCAAAGAGTCTGCAAAACTTTGATTGTCTGAAAAAGAGATATCTAGTCATTGAAAAAGAAGAAATCAAACGTCACATATAATCTTTTTCATAATCATTGATATTGTATCCCACAGAGTCATATGATTGTATTTTGGGTGTATTTCCATATTTTAAAGATAGAAAACATCCATTTTATCTGGATGTTTACCTGTTAGCTGTGGTGTCTCCTCCTCACAGACTCTTGAGGTCTGAAGCAGTCAGGTTTCAAACAAACACAAACGAATGCAAAACATCTCCAGAACTGAAGCAATATTGCAATAATTATTTGCTCACCGATATTTACATCACTTACTTGCTCTTTGAATGAATAAATCCCTGTCGGAGAAAATAAAACTGTGATTACTTTAATTCAATTCATTACTTTAAGCCCACCTATCATGCAGCTAATTTACTGTGCTCACAACTGTCTCTCTGCATAATGAATTAGATAATACTTTTTAAATGTCCACAAATAATTGAAGTCCTGCTTCAGTAAGGCAGTTAAACCCTGTCTTTATCCAGCAAAGTGCACAGGCCCGTCTTTAACTTACGAGTCTTTAACTTAGATCTTACATCTTTATCTTAACTACGAAGTAGTGATGGCGACCAGATAGTCAACTGGTCCCTCATACTATCCCATTGAACTGTTATTTTTGTCTTCAAGTAAATTTGCTTGTGATGTTGTGCTTATTAGCGAGTATAAAGTGGTAGGCTAATTTTAAAATCAAGTTTTCTGTGTAGCCTAGATGTATTTCTTTTTAAGGGATGTTATGTTAATTGTTGTTTGACTGACAATATATTGTGTCCATACATCCTCTAGATTAAAAAAAAAACAGAAAGGTTTGTATTATTTCTGGATGTATCAAACATTCCTTTTGTATTAGGCATTTTTACCCTATCAGCTATTTGGATACAGTTCTTGCACCCAAGAATATATTTCTTGGTGAGAAATATATAGACAAAAATAAGCCATGCCATGTGAACAGCTTTCTTTTAATTGTCCATTACCTGTGTCTTAGTTATTCCTAGCATCTGACACTAAGTGATGGCTCCAAAAACACATTACTGCCTTATTAATGTCAGTCATTTCCTTATTAAGATTTGTACTGCCTGAAAGATGCAATGAAAAATACGAGACAGCCATTTCCAAACGAAAAGTGAGAGAGAGAATGGATCGTTTAGTAGTAATGGTATTTTCATACCAATAACCGTTTCATCATCCTGGACCATGCGCGCTCGCCATCAGCACACACAGCAAGACTATAAGGTAGAGAAACTACTAAATCTTCAAGATGCTTTGTTGTGGTTTAGGCTTGTTAGGTTATTATTTCTCAAACTCAGGATTTCAGCTGGAATTGAAACGAGGTGGCCTGATTTCCGAAGATGTCGGTATTGAATGAAGTAGTCCGAGAGCCCAAGCCATAAGAAGCGAGTACCAAGGCTGGGAGTCTCAAACTCAAAACCTTGCCCAATTCCACTGTCACAGGAAGCCTGAGTTGGGAATAGTAAGGTTTCTCAGAAGTCTCCAGTTGTGTTATTGTGGATGTGCAGTACAGCTGCCGGTTTGGTGGGGGTCTGGAGGCTCTCAGGGAGCACAAGTGGGGAACAGCTTGCTTCAGGAGCCCTGCAGACATAAGCGAGTGCCACACCAAATAGTAGTCACAGCTGCTTTTGTCAAAAGCTGGGGGTGGTGTCTAGAAAGTGGAAGATGTTTCTTCATTTTCTTCCTCAGCCTGAGGGACTCGAGCTTGCCTCTCCCATTGCCCACGAGATGATTGCAGCTCCGTGGCTTCTGCCTCTCTGAGGAAGGAATTTGTCCCCAGTCTTTGGTTTGGTGCTGTTCCCTTTTAACCCAAAAGAAATCAGTGGGCAAAAGTGTGAGGATATGGCCATAATAGGAGTTGTAGGAAATACTAAGCCAAAAAAATTAAGTGCCATGTATTGCAAGGATGATTGCAGTAGTAAATGCGGTAAGGAAATGTGACATTCTGTACCCTGAGCAGAGTCTGTGCAACATGCTGTAAATAAAACACTGAACTATATGCTTTCAGATGATGATAAAAAGAAATATTGAACAGGCATCTCACTTGCTGAGCACTGCCTGTTCTGTGCACTGCACAAAGCAGGGGTCCTGTGGAAAAATAATATTTTTTTGTAGCAAATAAATAGGGTATCATAGTGGCAAAATAAAGCTGCACAAATAATATTATTTCTGGCATTTTCTAACTCTGAGGACAATATCTCACCTTGTAATAGAGGCCTTTATACATTTATTTTCTTGTGAAATTGACACGGTATTGTTATTAAATATGTTCTACTCCTTTAAAGATTTTATGTGTGATATTCAACAGTTAAGGAATTTAATATTTCAGTTGTGTCACTTACTTTCTTCTCGTTCATATAGTTTTAGTACACTGGAGTGAGGAAATGTACATTATGTGGGAAGAATTGCAGAGGTTAGGTAAGTTAGGACAGACGTACAGAAGAAGCGAGCGGGGCAGCAAAACTAAGCAGATCGTCCTGGTGTGGTTGCATGCTCATAAATCCAAATTAGCTCCTGCGCAGTTGTAGCAGGTTACGTACTGAGGCCACAGTTTGACAATACAGTCGAACTGGCTTTAGATCTCCTAGTACTTGCCCAAAAGCGGGGTGAACAAATGATGCAAAGTACTACTCCGGCATAAACTGATTTTGTGCCAGAAGATTTTGTGCCAGAATAGGTGGTTTGGCTCTACATCGCCCTGTGCCCCATCTGACATATCATCTATCCTCTCACTTCTGGCACGTGTGAAGACATAAAACCAGCGTAAGCACCATATCATATACTCTAGCTAATTCGCGTTGCCCATGTTTGCTGTGGGTCATATTTTCATTGCCAGGCCACCTAGCCACACGCAGAGCTGGCATTGAACGGTGGTGGAGTTGTCAGGAGCAGGGTGAGCCATCTTTCAGCCTACCTGAAGATCTCCTCAGCCACCCTTTCTGCATCGTGGCCTCAATGGGATGCTCCTCTCCTGTGTGCTGAGCCTCGGTGGTCAGTTCCTGCATTCAGTCTGTTTCCATTTCTCTTTCAGAGCTGACATGCTGTTTGATATTGCCTCCTACCAACCCCTGGTAATAACATATTTTCTGGTAGTCTCTTTGTAAATGAATGGAAGGTGTTTGTTTTTACAAGCAGTAGAGAAAGAACGAACTGCTGTTTGTAACACCCACATTGTGAGATCCATTTTAAGAAAACAGAAAACAGATTTCATATTGAAGGCGAGAGAACATTTTCTATAGCAAGCATGACATCCAAATTCCGCTTTACACTTATGACTAAAACTGTACTTTTGTCTTTTTTTTTTTTCTACTTTGAATTGACTCATCAGCATGTGAGATACTTCTCTCATCAATGTTAATAATAAAAAAAAAATAGTATGGTGTCCCTCATGAATCCCAGGCCTTGGAGGCAAGGGGGAAGGTATGGAGTGAGGAAGAGTTTTCCCCAGTAGAGGAAGATCAGGTTAGAGACCACTTGGCCAAACTGGACATCCATAAGTCCATGGGCCCTGACGGGATGCACCCGCGTGTGCTGAGAGAGCTGGCAGATGTTATTGCTTGGCCACTCTCCATCGTCTTTGAAAGGTCATGGAGAACAGGAGAGGTGTCTGAGGACTGGAGGAAGGCCAATATCACTCCAGTCTTCAAAAAGGGTAAGAAGGAGGACCTGGGGAACTACAGACCGGTTAGTTTCACCTCCGTCCCTGGGAAGGTAATGGAGCAACTTGTTCTGGATGTCGTATCCAAGCATGTTCAGGAGCAGGAAGTTATTGGAAGTGGTCAACATGGATTTACCAAGGGTA
>VYZM01024085.1:183093-226329 GCA_013398915.1 Dromas ardeola | reverse complement strand
GTCTTGGTAGACAGTAAATTATCCATGAGCAAGCAATGTGCCCTTGTCGCCAAGAAGGCCAATGGAATTCTGGGCTGCATGGGGAAGAGTGTGGCCAGCAGGTCAAGAGAGGTCATCCTCCCCCTCTCCTCTGCACTGGTGAGGCCACAACTGGAATACTGTGTCCAGTTCTGGGCTGCCCAGTTCAAGAGAGACAGGGAACTGCTGGAGAGAGTCCAGCGTAGGGCAACAAAGAAGACTGAGGGATTGGAGCATCTCCCTTATGAGGAAAGGCTGAGAGGGCTGGGACTCTTTAGCCTGGAGAAGAGAAGGCTGAGGGGAGACCTTATTAATGTTTACAAGTATCTAAAGGGTGGGTTTAAGGAGGATGGAGCCAGGCTCTTTTCAGTGGCTCCCAGTAACAGGACGAGGGGTAATGGGCACAAGCTGGCACGTAGGAAGTTCCGATGGAATATGAGGAAAAACTTCTTTACGGTGAGGGTGCCAGAGCACTGAAACAGACTGCCCAGGGAGGTTGTGGAGTCCCTTTCTCTGGAGACTTTCAAGACCCGCCTGGATGCAGCCCTGAGTAATGTGCTCTGGGCAATCCTGCTTTAGCAGGGGAGTTGGACTAGATGATCTCTAGAGGTCCCTTCCAACTATGAAATTCCATGATTCCGTGACTATGTGGGTGGCTTGAAGTAGCACGGGGATGGCTAAACTGAGTCAGACCAAAGGTCCATCTAGCCTAACACCTTGTCTCCAATAGTGAAGATGTCCAAGGAGGACAAGAACAAGGCAAGCATGTAATTATGATACCCCTGAATATACTCCCTGGATCAAAAAATTCAAGGCTTGAGAATTTCTTGCTCAGTGGAGATGTCTCTCTATTTATATCTTCTATGAACTAGTTGAGTAGCTTCTTGAACCCATTTTTAATATGACATATTTTGTTCAGCTTTTTTACAGAACATGATTTTTCTAAAGCCTTTTTAGAAAGCCAAAGCCAAGTTCAGGCGTGGTTTAACAGAACAAAGTCCCATTGCATGTTATAACTGCTATAGGATGTCCAACGCTGAAAGTTATGCAGAGGTTTTCAGAATAATTTCTGGCTCTCAGGTTTATTAAGAGAACCTGAACTGACAGTAATGTACAGGGATCTAAGCTGAGCCCTCGGAGAGCTTGTGTATCTGGGATGCAAAAGCTGGGTGGATCCAGTTTCAGTGAGCTAAAACTAAAAAATCCCAAGCTGAACAAAAGTCCCTATCGTGGAAAATAGTAGAGGCAGAGGCATGAATGAGGGCAGCGCTGTGAAAATGGCCAGCGGGGAAGCAGCCATGTGCCTAAACCAGCACATCTCTGGGTCAGACCCACCCTCAGCCTGGCTTCGTCAGTCGGCGGCATAGCCCCTGCTCCGACCCCGGCGAGCTGCAGGCACAGCACTGCGGCTGACAAGGGTTTTGAGTGACACCATCCCACTCAGTTTTGCTCTGCAGTCAGCTCAACGTGCAGACAAATTTGGTGCAGGAGCAAACGGGCTTAACCCTAGCTTGGAAAAAGTCGGTTTTCTTTTTTATCAGCCCAGCACATGGAAAGGCTCTGTTTCCTCTGCAGGTCCTCCAGGCATAAAGTTCTCCTGGTGCTGTATGAGAACACAAATAATGAGGGGGAAAAGAAGGCAAGAAATAGAGAGAAAAAAAAAAAAAAAGGGGGTACCAAAGAAAGAGAGAGAAGCTGGGAGAAAAAGAAGAAGAAAAATGCACGCATAATAAATGCATAGTAAGAAACACTGTAATTTTCCTAGCTCTGATGAATCACAATGTTGTCTTCCCAGTCTGAGTGTTGAGATTGTGCTTAGGGCTCACTGATTAAAGAATTTTATCCCCAGATCCTTTGCTCCAAGGCATTTAGCATGAATTTTTCATTAAAATCAGGTTTGTTTTTTTTTTAAATTCAAGGTTCGGTCTCTAGGATATGTGTGTTTGTAGGCTATTGGTTTGTTCTATATATTCAGTTTTTACAATAAACGCAGGAGTGTTTTAAGATAAAAAACTCTTTCAAGAAAACTGTATATCCTTCTCTCATTGCCTGGTCTGTTGACGTTTGCACAGTATTTTTCATAAATACATCTTCCTGTTCTGTCAAGAATATTGGGACAAAAAGAATTAGATTTGGCCCCCAATTAGATTAAGGCCAAGTTGTGATTGTCTTTATGAGCCTGTACAGTCCCTTCCTACCAGCCCCTCTTCTTCCGACGAGGTAGACTGGGTTGTCTGCCAGGGAGGACTTGAGTCTGGGGAGGGATGCTGGGCTGGGGCAGGTGGATTGGTGGCCACGGCCCCCAGCCCTCACCTGTGGACTAGGCTGTCGGATGCCGCTATGATGAGTAAGGAGGGTTACCTGTGCCTGCTCGCCCCGCTCACGGCCGTGGCCCAGCCACACTGACAGGCTTTTCCACTTAATGCTCAAGGAATACTAATGTGACCCCTGGGCTAGTCCCCCGCCACACCTCTGAGGATCCCTGCTGCTTTTCCGAGTGGGATTTTTTTTGATGATAAATCCCTGCCTGTGCTGATGATGGTTCCTAGCAGTAAGAGTGGTGTTACTGGAAACAACGTGGAAAAACGTCTGAAGTGAGTTATTTTTAGAGCTGTGGTTTGCATGAGTATGCTTAATGCTGGTGTATTTATTAAGGCCATGGAGCAAATTAAAGTGTCAGGAATAAAAGTCTATGTGCATGCAAACTTCCTTCTCATCTAGGCAGAGCCGTAGTTTAGCCGGAACATACGGCAGCTGCTATCTCAAGATGGAGAGCGGAGATATCAGTGCTAAACAGCACTTGGTGAGACTATTGGGATGTATAGTTTTGTCACCTATGAAAAATGATACAATTATAAACAAAAATTTCGCCTTAGAAAAAGCCCGTTGAAAAGGAACATCTTCAAAGCAAAAAAGCAAAACCAGATTAGTTTGCATCCTTTTCTTTTTTTGTCTGTTTTTACTGGGTAGGTAGCACATCTTCAGTTGCTCAGGAAACTATGATAAAGTTTCTTTTTTAAATTCACAGATAATAATTTATGTAAAATTATGTAATATTCAGTACGTGTACCAAAAATAAGATTGACCCAGACTAAGTAATCTACATTGAAATCATTACAACTGTAGAAAAATGTTCATGAAATAATGACATTTTAACCTGAATTTTGCTTTCCTGTTTGCATCATTGGTGGATTTTATTGACAGTAATACTCTGTATGAAACAGAAGGCAATTTATAGAGTCTATAAAGAAATCTTAATGTTTCATATTCAAATCTTTGTGTTACTTAGGATACACATCAGCAACTTTGCTCCTTGTTAATGCAGAAATATCTTTCAAAACCCTGTTACCATCCCCATTCCTTTAGAGCAAGATAGTTTGCTACCTGAAGAGCAGTCTGGCGCTTCAAAGGGAAGGGAAGAAATCCTCAACTTGCAAAGATAAAGATCCCTACCATATTCCTAGACCTTAAGCTCAATTTCAGGTAGATTTTGTTTCTGCTGCCTGAATTCATGTTCGGCGTCTGCCCAGATGTTCATTAATTTCCATGAGAGATACATTTGAAAATAAAGCCCTACACGCTATTCCCCTGGCCTTTAGTTCAGAAAGATGCTAGATCATGTTGAGTCTCAATGTCAAATGTCTCTGTGGGGATAGACTAGAAAGCCTGACCTATTTGCATATGTGAGGGGGTACGGCAACAGTCTGCTGCACTAGTATAAGAGGAGAAGGTTATTTTCCAATAATAATAAGATTGCAAAGATGATAACCTGCAGTTCAAAAAAAGAAATTCCTCCCTGTTTTTACAGACAAAAAGGAAGAAGAGTGAGAACATCAGCTCAGAGGCTGTGGCTGGTTTTTAATAAGGGCTGGATGGCTTCATGGCCCCTAACAACATTTATATATAAATGAGTTGAGATAATAAGGCTAATCAAATGTCATGCTTCAAGTAGTCAGTTCATGACCTGAAGGGATTGGGAAGTGCTTTTCCTCCACTGTACAGATGTGCTTCATTGATTAGGATTTCTCCATTCCAGAGGAGGGTTGCAGAGCCAAAGGCATCCCTGATGACTTGCTGCAGCCAGTAATTCATACGGAGTCCCATCAGCACCCTGGGTATTTTCTTTTACCTGAGTGCTCAAGTATTGCAGCAGCCTGAACTCTGTCATCGACATTGGTTAAACGCAACCATATCATATGGCAGTATTGCTGTGCGATTGTGAAAACTTTGCTTAAAGTTTGCACTGCAGATCAAGATGCAGAGATTTACTTGAATGAGTTAGCAGATTGGCGGGTTTGCGCTGTGTCAGCAAGGCTGAATTCACATAATCGCTTGCTAGTTTTCCTGAAACGTAAAGAATCACTCATAAAAGTTGGTGGTTAGAAGCCTAGGCTTCTTTTTTTCATCTTATTACCTTCTTTCTCAGAGCACAGCATCCACAGCCGATAGTGGTACAGTGCAGTGTGCAGCCTGGCATGCGTGTCGGAGCTTTGATTTGTTAAGATTTGAGGTCAGAAGAAGGAGATAGTCCAATTTCTGTTAGATATTCCAAGGTCAAAGGTATGGTAAATAATAAAAACCTCACAGAGTTACAATTGAGTTAAGAAGATGAGGACATACAACACTGTCTCCATAAAACATTCAGAATATTAAAGTGAATAACAAGGTATCCCAAACAAGATTTGTTTTTCATATCTGCTGGGAGTTGAGAGGACAGTGCAAATAACTTTAATAACATTTGCACCTTAACTGTGGTGCCTACGGGATGCATTCACACAGAGCTGAAGTCACTAATAGTCGCTTACTTTGGGCTTACCCTACAAATTCCAATATAATGTAGGGCCAGACTGCATCTTGGAGGCTGCCTCGCCATGGCAGTGTGAGCTGACTTTGTGTGTGTGTCTTTGGCTATGCGAAAGATCTCATTTTGGCTGGTTATTGCAAGTAGTGAACTTGGAAAAGCTTTGTCCAAGCTCTTTGCATGCCAGAGACATAGTGGAAGTTGTGCACAAAACCTGATTCCCTTTCAAATCACATTTTTTGTCATATAAAATTGTATCATAAACTCAATTCTAGTTGCAAAAAACTTTTTTCTAAGATACCGTAGTATCTGTAGACAAAAACTCTTTGTCATAAATTTTTGGAAAGCAAGTTAAGCTTTTTCTAAGATTTGGGGATGATAAGAGGGCCCTCTTGTGGAGATTATATATATGTATACATATATACACATAGTCTAGACTGACATAGAAGAAATCTGTTAGGTCAATGGAGGACGAAGATGGCAATTTTGCTTATAGCTTTGAGTTGTATAATTCATAGCAAAAATTTCAGGGTCTGATTAAATGGTGCCAAGTATTTTAGTAGAAAACAAAGCTCGGTGTGAAATGGGAAGTCAGTGGTCTGTCTTCTAAGTATTCAACTGAAGTATCTTGTCATCTGCTTGCTTAATGTCTTACAAGACATTAAAAAAAAAATAAAATCTGTACAGTTACATCACAAGAAGAAGAATGTTAGGGGAAGTTCGCATTTTTGTCTTACAACTGAGCGATTTTCTTAGGTTTTGTGAATTGTTTCAATGAATAAATAAGAAGGACTACTCTTACAGTGTTTGCATTAGTAGAATCTCCTGAAATTCTTTAATATCCGTATTGTTTACTTTATGGGAGGCAAATCTCCAAAGTTATGACCAAACCTACATATTTTAGAAACTCAGCATGTAGGACAAAATAATGGTTGTGATGCCTGGATTTTGTGATGATCATTTATAATTTATGGTCATTATGCTTGATGTCAGAATTAATAAAGACTTGAGGCAAAGCTTAGAGAGAATAAATTTATGTACTTTCAAAGGGATCTCAATTACTGGGCCTTTTTATTGTTAATTACTTTATTAATTGAGCAGAATTACTGCACTGATTCAAAATGAGTTGCAGTGAAAAATCCCTCAGAACTTTCATCTGAGCATCCCAGATTTGGAAGAGAGCATCTGCAACTGAGCTATTAGTTGGAAATCAGAGGCAGCTTTGTCAGGGAGGGAGCCTTGGTAGATGCCATTTGTGGCACTAACTGGTTTCCAGTGAAGGCAGCCAGCTATAGAGGACCACTGGTGATGCCTGTGCTGCTTGTCTTACCTAGGCAGAGAATAAAACGGAGTGGCAACAGCTCCTTCAAAAACAAGGAAGAGGATTGAAGTAAACATTGTAGTTGAATTTAACACAAATATTTTTGCTCTGTTTTCAGACCTAACAAAATCTGACTGAAGAAATGTAAACGTCAGAAGATTTAAGGATCTGGCTACCTTTTATTTGTCTTTTCAGGGGTTCTTTGAAATTGAATTTTCCCAAAAGGTGTATTCTTGTTGGCAGCCAGGACACTGGTGATAACAGATCTCTCATAATTCTGCATGAAAGTATGTAGGTTTTTTTTTTTCCTTTATAACCATTACAAAAGGCCTTACATTGTTTACGTTACTGAATAGGCAGGGGTCCTGTGTCCCCATCTCTTTGCTTTGGATCTGCCTGCTCACTCCATCGCCCAGGCAATAACCCGCTCTGGGGAGACTCCTCCTGAAGCCGGGACTTGCTCTAACCTTGCTGGCAGCTGCTCAGAGACTGCAGCCTGGTAGTGAAGAAGGTTTGTGGCTTATCCTGTGTTCAAAAGGGATATTTTATGAATCCTGTTGTGCTAAACAATTACCCGTGATCATAAGCATCAGACTTGATCAGGAGGGTCCCTTCCCAACCTGGTTTCTGTAACCCTTGGAGGCTAAGCTGGCAAAACAAGCTCGAACTGCAGGTCCCTCTTGCTGCACCATCTCCAGGTTTGCTTTTCTCTTGTCCCTTGCCTGTCATCACCTTTCTTTTCTCTGGCCAGCCCTGGTTTTCTGCTGCCGCCTGATGCTGCAGGTCATGCCCTCAGCTTGTCTCTCCTGTGCTCATAACATCTCTCTGAGAAAGGCAAGTTCGGGTTCCTCCCCACGAGGAGGAACCACTGGGGCTGGAGGCAGCTCTGGGAGGAGGCAGGTCATACAGTAGTGCAACATCCTTATTTTGTTTTCCCTTCTGTGCAGTGGCGTAGCAAAGGCAGAGACAGGAGAAACAACATTTTTGAGGAAAGATGTCACACGTGCCCCAGATTTTCACGGTTCTTTTCAGACACAGTAATGATCTGTGCACAATAGGGATGAGGTAGAACGGAGGCAATGTGAGCAATAGATTCCTCCTTTGCCAGTCCTGGCCACAAAGGATTTATTATTCTCTCTGGCACAAAGGTATGCATGGTCCTGCATACAGTATCCTTAAAGAATCTTATGGACACTATACGTATTTATTGTTTTTGAATAGTGTTTCCTCCTATGTGTGCTCACACACTGTCTCTTACAAGCTAGAAGGTTTTTATTATGCACGTGCTTCACAAAACAACCGAATTCTTATTATTTGATTTATTAATGCATTTTATTTTTATATATCTTTCAGTGAGGCTCTTGCTACTTCACTCCTTTCAGCAATTTAAAGAACACTTAGAACAACTGAGCTTGATATAATTTAGGCAAAGAACAAAAATCTCCAGAGGGAACTTTGTTAGATTTGTGTCTCATCAAGAAATGATTTACAATTTGTATCAAGGTTGGTTGATGGAAAGTGGCAGGTTTGTTTTTCCATCAAATCGCCTAATCATACATTTCTATTCCAGACCACTTCACTCTCAAATAAATTGTCATTTCCCCATCTTAACCATTCTCTATGTTCTCACACGCAGCAAAGCTGGGGCCACAATTCCCAGCCTTTGGACTGAGACATGTAAATACCCAGCATCTGCCTCTGATAGCAGAAGGGAAATTTACCTTCAATAAAGTGTTTGGTAGAGCGGCATCTGCAAAGTTACTATACAAGTCAGGAAACATGAGTCTGAGCATAAGAACTTTCTGGTGGACAAGCTGGTAACAAAACGGGATATGCTGGAAGAGGAACTTTCTGGTTTAAAGGAAAGTTATTAATGAATTTCCTCAGGGCTGGTCTTAGCTCTGATCCTATTTCATGTTTTCCTTAACGATGTTGGCACAAAAAGCTGAACTATGTTAATGGAATTTGCTTAATGACCTTGAGGATTTCAGTAGAAGAGGTGGAATGAAGTTTGGTAATGAAAAGTGCAAGATCATGCATTTGAAGCCAGCAGAAACAGATTTCCTCTATCAACCAAGTGCTTATCAGACAAAACAGGGGGAGCAGAAGGACCTCTGTATATTAGCCAGTAACACAGAGAGTATGAGTTTCCAGAGTTATGTGGCTGCATAAAAGAACGCATGCAATGCGAGGGTGTATCAGACAATACATTGCCAATGGACATCAGAAGTATTTATTATACAAGGCACCTGTGAGGCCTCATGTGAAATTTGCCCAATTCTAGCCATGTGTAGTGAAATGTGAAGCCGTGCAAGGTCAAATGCCAGGAGAGGACCGCTTGGATGGTCAGAAAGCAGAACCAATCTCAGGAGCTACCAGCACGTCTTACTTTTGTGAGCCTCCTATCAAAAGCTAGCATGGAACACTGAGATGTTGGAAAACTCAGGGTGCATCTCTGAGTGAAGCGATCTAAGTGTGACCCAAGGGTTTTGGGGGACTGCAGTGTGGTCACTTCTGGCTTGTCTTACCAGAAGAAACAATAACAACTAGTTCAGCTTCATAAAATGAAAGCCAAGAGGTGTGATTGCACTCTCATCTCCAACTTAAATACTATTTCTCCTTCTCTGATGTTACATTTATAAATCCTCTTGATGTATTTGAAATGTTAACCCAAGAACAACTGGATGTGAGTAGACCAAGACCAGGTTTAGTCTGGGATTGAGACTCATGTTACTAACCATGAGAAACAACCTTCACAAATTCTTTTCAATGGGAACAGTGGCATGAAAAGGATATTTCAAAAGGGGACAGGATGTTTTGTGAAGGAGATAATAAAGTGCTGCTATCTGTGTGAAAGGAAGCGCACTCTGGTGGCTCTGGGAGCCTCCTTTTGCTAAATAAATCACCAGACCATGTTTTCTGGGTACCTGAGCATCCTTAGCTCTTACTCCTGTGTGTTTTCTTCACTGGCAATGAGACTGAGTCTATCTACATGTTTAAATATAGAGTTAGATGCCTAACTTTACGCTCCGTGTTTGAAAATTTATGCCTACATCCTAAAGGCAACACACAGGAAAAACATGTATTAGCTCAGAAAGCTCACACGTATTCATATGCTGTTTGTGTGCACTTTCTAAAATACTGGCATTAAAACTATGGGTAGCTACATCATTTCATTAGTCTAGGAGTTGTTCAAGATCCTGACTTGATACCTGTGAACAGAATTAATTTCTGTAGTTGCTGCACTGTCCTCTCCAATTTCTAGAGACTCTGTATTGAACAAAATGTCATTGAAATAAATATTCATGAAGTTGCTTAATAATTCAAGGTGTGCTGATCCAGAGTGTTATAGCCCTAGTTAAAATCATATACAAAAACCCCCAATCTCTTAAAAGGCAAAGCACATTCCCTGTACTCTGTCTTGGGTAGCCAGGAAAGAACAAGGGAGGACAGGTATGATCTAGTTGGAGAGTTGGTTCTGGTTTGATGTGTTTTCTGAGAGGACTGTACATTTGATGACAGAAGACTCTGCACTGTCATGCAGCGTGGCAGGACCCCTGGGGCATGAAGGGACCTCAGGAGATCTCTGTCCCGACTCCCTGCTCAGGGCAGGGTCACCACTGAGCGCAGATGGGGTTGCTCAGGGCTCTGCTCTGTCCAGTTGGGTCTTAAAAACCTCCAAGAATGGAGGGTGCACAGCTTCTTCAGGCAAATGTTTCTCAATGCTTAATTATTCTCATAGGGAGAATTGTTTTCTGTGCATCCTCCCCTTTTTTGATTTATGACCAATGTCTCTCCGTATCCTACCATGCGTGTCAGTGAAGAACCTGGCTCCATCTTCGCACTGACCACCTCTTTGTTACTAGAAGGCTTCTGTTTGCTCCCCACCTAATGTCTTACACTTGTCTTTGAAATATTTCATTAAAATCTGTATCCTCACAAATATATATTCTCCTATGTCAAGAAAAAAAAGTCTCATCACTCCCAGTTTCCTTATGCAGCAATAGGTCCTGAGATCCATTTTCACGAATGACTTTGAAGGGCATGTGACAGTGCAATATGTAAAAAATGTGATTATTAAGCATTATTTTAATGGTTATTCATTACTTTTAAAAGGTACAAAATCACAAGTCCTAACTCCAAAAGCCTACAGTGTTCTAAAAGAAAGTTGTCAGTTTGCATAGTCCCAGGCCAATCGTCTTCATTCTTCAAATATTTAAGGAAAAAAAAAATTAGTCTCCACAGATGTATTTTGTCATTGTTTGTGGTACAAATGTAGCACTGTATTTTGAAAGTCATCTTTCTTCTGTACAATGCAAATCTAAACCAGTGCTACGTTCAAATGGCTTACCTAGTATCTCACTTTTAGCTCCTCTAAGCTACACCATTCATGAATTTGCCCTAGCTTCACTTCAAGGAAAATTAGACTCTTTAGGTGGAAAAATTCCTAATGTATATGTAGGATTTGTGTTGCCACAGGTTCAATCTCTTTCTTCTACCCTTCTGGATTACCCTAAATCACTATTGTTAAAATTTGCTTGATGTCAGAGAGTAAGCGACCTCTAAAGACACTGTTTGTCATCTGTCATTCCTTAGTCAGGTGTGGGACACTAATCACCTGATCAACAGCCATGCAAAAAAATAAAGTAGTGCTGTAGAGCTTTCCTGAGGTTTTTCTGGTAGCACAGATAGATGGAGAATTTAATTTGATAATTAAGAGGATTTAAAAACAAAAAAAAAGGGACTTGCAATTTCTAAACAGAAAAATCTGGACTTTTATAATGAATCCTAAAGCAACAGATAAATGTAAAAGAAACTGCAGTTGGTGACAGGGAGTATCCCTGCTAACATGCAACAAAATGTGAAGTTTTCCATTTCCTAAGTGCTTCCCAGTGCCCAAACACCACATTTCTCTTGTCCACAACAGACTGTGTCATCACAAGTAACTTCCTGAGCAACCAACCCAACCGCCTTTGCTTTCCAGAACCAGAAATACAATCCCAGCTGTTTGACTGCAAGCCCTCCCGCTGTCTCACTGATACACTGATATATCAGCAAGGACAACAAAAATTATGGTAGGCTGGTTTTCTAACTGCTGGTTTGAAGATCTGTGTGAAATTATAAAAAACTTAAATCTTCTGTTTGCTTTGGGAATGCTCCAGCTATAAAAACATGTTTAGACAGAGATATCCTAATGTGACTGGTGTATATATATATATATCTAATTGGCACAAAAAGTCATGAAATGGAGGTTCTCTGTAGTTACTTCTTGCTCGTTGCAAGATGTTATGTTACTGTTTAGTTTTTGAGGTTGGCCTGAAGTTTTTGCTCTGTGAACACGTCTGTGCAGGCAAGGGAGCCTTTGGCATGGGGTTCAGCTTATGGATGGAGACACCTGTATGTATGTTCCTACAATGTAGACATCTCCAAGTTAGTGGGTATCTAAGCTCCCGTTGTGGTCAAGGTACACAGCCCAATGCACAGGGATCCTCTGAAGTGATGCAGCTCATGCCAGAGCTGGTACCTACTTTTGGTCAACTGCATCACCCACTGGACACACACCACTGCCGCTATTGAGCAGCTCCCCGCTGGCTCGAGGGGTTGCTTAGACATGTAGCTTATATGTAGACCACTGCATTTAGATGTCTTACCCTGCAGGTAGTATCCAGTCCCTTCTCTGAGTAGACATCTCCTACAGATTTAGCTGTGCTATATATATATCACTGGGATAGCAAAAGGGGTAGTTAACCAACAGAAGCTTGTGGCCAATTTGGAAATAGGAAACAGTGGGCGGTCTTTTTCTGGCTGGATTCAAAGACATGGGACAAAATCCCAGAGGAATAATAAGACATAGCTAAAATTTTATAATTTTCTATCTCAAAATGCAAGTTTGGCTTTTTTTTAATTTAACTCCGCTGAAGTCAATGGCAAGTTCTCTTTTAATGCGGAATAACTGAGTGCCTGTAGGGCATTACAGACACTGTTTTAAGTAAGCACATTGCCATCATCGCAGTTAACAGCAGCAGAAGTGGTGAGTGTTCAGATCCTCTGCGAAAACAGCCAATTAAGTGTTTTTCCTACATGCTGAATGGGTGTTGTATGTAGTAAGAGTGAGTAAACGTTGACTTCTTAATGGTGACAGCTGTTCTTTCAGTAAAAGACTTTTGTAAAGAAACCTGTGAAAACCTGAGAGGACAGCTAATAGTATTGAGGTCACAAACATTTCTAAAGGATGTCTTAGAAAACCATTCCCATCGCTGTGGTCTAGCATCCTGTGAGTGATGCTACGCTTAAGAAACCTATGTGCTGTTGCTACATCATCTTCGCAAAAGTTTGTGAGCTAGCTCGTGCTTATCTGAGTTGGTGGATAAGCTGTATGATGCTTCCTGCAGCCAGATGGGCATGCATATAGTTTGTGCACTGTTTCATAGCTTTTTCGTTACAGTACTGTTGTTTTGAATAAGAAGCATACAGTCAGTTCTTGTTCTGTTGGGCAGTTTATCTGTAAATTAAGCACAGCATAGATGCAGTGACACTCTGCACAATAATGCTGCCAGCCATGACCTGATACATCTGCATTACGCTAGGATGACTTTGACCAGTTCGGATCAGCCCAACAATGTTTCTTTGCCTTCTGTCTCCCCCCCACCATCCTTGTTGCATGCTCTTATTCCCTAATTGTTCATGTATTTCATTACCCTTATTTTTATTTCATTTGTTTACCCTCTTCACCGTTACCCGTACTGACGATACTTTGCCTGAAGAGGTCGCAGATCGGTGGTTAACTGTGTTACTGCCTCTGAGAAAGTGGGTTTCAGGATGAAACTGGGAAGCATCAGGCTTTTGTTCACATAATGAAGATTCTTCTTAACCCTTCGTCTTGCCACAGCCTCTGTTGTTAGCAGAAGTGTGCTTCCAGACTGGCTTTTGCTGGGTATTTCAGACCTTTCCTCGGGAGCACAATCGCTTCCACGATTAGAGCTGCTAACTTCTTGTCTCTACTTGGGTCGTAAACTTGACCGGGGCTTTTATTTTCCCTGCTACCAGGAAGAATCAGAATGTGGATGGTTTTATGTTGCACCTGGACTTTTCAGTCGTTTTCGTTCTTCTTTCTTCTGTCTGTTAGTGTCGTACAAAATATTCTCCAGTGACTCTTTTTCTCCACCTCAAATACTCCTACATCTCTGCATCAGCTGCTATGGGTGTGCTGTTCTCCTTTCATGAAGCTTATTGCTCCCTGCACGTAAGGTCCTGCTTTTGAAAGAAGAGGGAATAGCTTGGTTTTTCTCCTCTCTGATCCTCCAAGAGAGCTGCACGAGCTCTCCTTGTGCCGGCTGCTCCACACAAAAGTGGGAGCGACAGAGAAGATGCCATTCATCCTTCTTCCCCAGGAGGCCCTAGAGGATGTTTTTGTTCTCGATGTGCGGTGATCCTTCCTGTATTTAGTAAATCTCCCTCAGCTGGGACGTCTGTTCCATGGTGATAGAAGAGGCAAAATGCCCTGGTTTGGGATCACCTCCACTAATATCGGAGTCTGCTCCTCTGAAATTAATCTCTAAACCAGAGCAATACTACTGAAGGATTAATGTAAGATTAAAGCATTTATATTAAAATACCTTATAATGTGAATGAAATACATGTTCTAAGGTTATAACTAGAAGCTTGTTTTAGCTGTTCAATTAATTAAAGGTTTTCTTTGCCTAATGCTAATGAAGAGACTGGATTTCAGGCTAGTGGGACTAGAGCCTTCTGAATTCCCAAGTGCTTTTTAATTCTAGTGTAAACAGTAGTGTGCAGCCCACCTTCTTGTTTGGGCCCTTGCGTGGATCATCAGTCCTGTGCCCTGACCATCACGGTGCTTAGCATCTGTCCAAAAAATCAACTGTCCCATAGTGGCGACTTTGATAACCCATTAATTTCAGTACATTATGCTCAAAAGGAGATGGTTTAATCTGGGGAAGTTGTATAAAGTTTCCTTTCAGGAGGAGCTAACGTTGTGACTAGTGGGCTGGTGTTCTTTGAAATGTAATCTAAAGTGTTTGTATATGTCTGTGTGTTTATATAGACAGTCACAAGATACATTGGCAAATACATGCCATGCGTTTACTATGATTTTTCTTTCATTGACAACTGCAGTTTATGGCCAGATTCCCCTGTAAATGTTTACACACACATGTGCACGCACATGCTCATTGATATAGATCTATAGATACATAGATATAGATATAATTTGTATGGTTTTTAATTAATTTTGAATGCTTTGTGTAAAACATCTTCTCACTGACATGCCGGCATATTCTGCTTGGCTAGCCTGTAAGCAGCAAGGCTGTCCGTGACAGCAGTTTGAGTAATTGATGTTGGGAGTCCGTTGAAATGAAGCCAATAAGTCTGAGATGAGTTTGCTTTGTCAAACAGGGTAACAGAAGTTATTACTTAATTCTTTGCTGAGTATTTCCCACAGTGGGTGGCTGTGGAGTTTAACATGGGCAAGTAAGCACGAGCATGGGCGACGCAAGGGGGTCATTTACACTGACGAGAACAAGCGCACGTCTGTATTCAGAGAGGCTCAGGATGTTCAGTATGTAGCTGAATTGGTGCTCTTTTACTGAACAGTAAAGAAAGGAGAGACTGAAAGCCATCCCCAGTTTCATATTTTTATGTACTACTTTTTGTCTTTCTTTTGAGCCGACTCCTCAGCCATTCCTAGTGTGATTGCACACTGTGTATTAGGCACTGAAGCCGAGAGCTCTGAAATGCTGCTATATTTAATCCATAAATGTCAACATTTGAAAACAATTTCCTAAGATAATTTTTATAATTTTCCAACCGAAACAAGTGTGCATGACCTGTGTATTTTTGCTTATGTCGTTATACTAGAGACGTGACATCCTTTTCCCTGAAAGAAAAATTTTTTGCCATGACTGCTGCGCAGCATCCCCCAATCCTCTGTGTGGCGTTGAAACAGTGTCGTCGGGCCCAGATCAGATGGGGGAAATCTTAAGGTCTTCCAACCTCAGATTGGTTAAAAGGGTGATGGAGAGTCTCAAACAGAAGGTTAAGCAGAAGGCTGTAAACTGTGAATGCGGCAGGGGATCGCTGCACTCTTAGTTATTAGTGCCTTGGAAACTAAATGTGTGTCAGGCTGCTGTGAAAGGTTGTCTGCCAAATGAAGAAGCCATTCAGTTGGTAACACAAGAAGGCAACACACTGAAAGGCACACAAACCAGAAGCAAATTAATCAGGATAGTGAAAACGGCTGCATAAGTCAGGTAGTCACAAGGAGGAGCAGCAGCAACAGATTGGCTAAAGTTTCTCGCCCCGTCTGCGTAAGGGAAGCTGCGGATGTTACACAGAGACGCACTGTTCTCATTTCCCTGCATTTGCTTCCTACTCCTGTTTACTGCACATCAAACACATTTACATACCCAGGGATGAAATGGAAATGATTGATGCAAAGGAGGTATTTTTGTTAATTGTTGTTGCTCTGAGTCATGCCTGACTGGGACTGCTGGAGATGGGTGAGGAAAGACAGAATTATCATTAAAGGTATAAATAATTGTCAAGAGCAACTTTTAAACCCATCTGCTACCACATATCAACATCCAAAATTATCCAACAAGGGGAGGGGCAGGACTAAGCCACAGGACTAATACAAGGACTAAGCCAATGCCATGTCTCTGTCAATGTAGATGTTGGCAACTGCCTCTGAATCTTTGTCCCTTTTTTTTCATTTCTGCTCCCTCGGAGCTTCAGTCATTTTCTGTCACAACCCCATCAGTGCCTGCTGGCTGTTGCAACAACAGTGTCTTATGCTCAGAGCTGATGGGTGTTTGAGAGTTTGGCTGCTTTACCTGCACAACACTAGTGAAATGCGTCCACTTTTTGTTCTGTTAGTTGGAAAGCAATTCTGAATGTGCTCTCATACATGGAAAGTTGAGCCAAGATGAGATAAGCGTCCGATTTGAGAAGGGAAAGCTGTGGTTGAAGTGCTTAAAGACTGTGCTTTTCACAGTGGGACTATACTGCAGAGCACACAAGAGGATTTCTGGTCCTTCCTGCTCTTCAGGAGCAGTGAAGAAGGATTTTAGAAATATCTGTCTATGGATGGTTGTGTGATCCTTGGGCTGTGTAAGTAACTGAAGTGGATTAAAACAGCTGAAGTGCAGTTTGATCGTGTGTGAGTGGCAGCCAGAAAACCCAAGCCCCAAATTATTTTGGAAATATCATTCTTCAGAGCATCATCTGATGCTAACAGAAATCATGGCTCCCAATGCAAGCGCTAAAGAAAATACATCCATGGCTCTCCCTAGTTTATATCCTTCCACCTGTAACCCTTCTGTTGTGCAATAATCCATGAAACATCTGTTTCCATTAGATAGTAGTTCAAGAAATGACTCTGCAGTAGAACATAGTCCGTAGTTTGGCCTCATAACCTTATTCCAGAAAATACAGTATAGATCCTCTAGGGGGAGAACTCAGGATGAATAAGGACAAAGCATTCAGCTTTTTTTTTCTGTTGCTTAGTTTGCACTGGGGAAAATACCAGCATTTTCAGGAATATGTGAGAAAATACCTGTTTTTATGGCACACCTGACGTTTATGGAGAAGCTACGGGGAATCTTTAGTGGCAGAAAATGGGTAGTATCTGAAAAAGAAAGGTAATTGTCTCAGAGATTGTTAGCAGTTCCGAGATTTTTCTTTCAACTGGGGTTAGCTCATGTATGAGGTGGCCCTCACAAAGTGTTGGTTTGTTTACAGGGTTAGACGTCTGCGGCAAGCTTGCCTCCTGCTTACTTGCTTCCTCATTCTCTAAGCTTAAGAAAGAGTACGGGCATCAGACTTTTCTTAAGAAATCTTAGGGCTCATGATTTATTAATGTATTGTTTGCGGTCAGATGAGTCATGCAAACTCACGAGCCTATTTTGGTACCAGACCGTGTGTTAATTTTAGTTATGAATCTTCTGCTGATTATTCTGGCTGACTGAAATCATAAGTATTTTGGTTTTGCTTTGTCTTTATGATATCACCCTGTAATTCAGGTGAGTTTTTATTGAATAAAACATTTCTCAGTAAAAAACTCAATCTGTGAAAGCCTGCTTGAAGCATACTCAATTGCAGTCCATTTCAGATTGCCAGAAATAGATGTACAAACTGAATTCAATAGCTAAAAGATGAACTGACAACGTGAGTTCTGCAGTTATTTGCTCTATTTCAAATCAATATTTCTTGGTGTCTCTTTTGTATTCTTGACAGGTGAGGTTGAATAATGATAATCTTTATATCAACAAATGCTTTTGTACTTCACGATTATAACTAATTTCAATCAAGCACTTGTCTAAAATTAAGTCATATGAATGGATTTTGGGTCTCTCATTATCTTCACTCCAACCCATTTAATAATAGGGTTCTTCTTAAGTAGGTGGCTCATGCCAGTCATTCACGTGGTGTTATTTTTAGCAGCATCCACGTGAAATTGCTCGTCCTTCTCTTATATTCTGACCAAGCGCTGTATGGATTATCATCTTGTGCATCTCGTGAGACATGCATGTCTCAGTCCAGAAGAGAAGTGGGAAGATTACAGAAATCTTTTTTCCCACTGTTTCTGATATTACTGAGGGTTAGCATTTCGAAGTAGAGGGGAGTACACTTCAGTTAATTGGCTTTTGTATAAAGTAACCACCACGGAACAGTTGATAGGTCAAAGTAATTCCGTTTCCCTGATAGCTGCCTATTTCCTTTGATCACTCTCTCTTTCTCCCAATTTACCTTGTATTTTATTCACAGTATTTATGAAGCTTTAGGCTTTTTACTGCCTCAGAAGGAGTCGCTTAAAGTGCCTACATTACAATGGAAAAAGTGAAGGGGGTGGTGGCGGTGGCTGGTAATCATTTTATTGGAGAATAAAAAAAGTGAAATCCTCTGAATCTTAAATCTCTGTTTAATGATATGTTTCAGGAATTTCTATTACATCACGATGCTGAGGGATCCCGTGTCACGGTATTTGAGTGAATGGAAGCATGTCCAGAGGGGTGCGACATGGAAAACTTCCCTTCATATGTGTGATGGAAGAAGCCCAACACCAGATGAGCTGCCTACCTGTTATGAAGGAGAGGACTGGTCTGGAGTCAGTTTACAGGAATTCATGGATTGTAGCTACAACTTGGCCAACAACCGCCAGGTGCGCATGCTGGCAGACCTCAGCCTGGTGGGATGCTACAACTTGACTTTTATGAATGAGAGTGAAAGAAATATGATTCTTCTCCAAAGCGCCAAGAACAATCTGAAAAACATGGCCTTCTTCGGGCTCACAGAATTTCAGAGGAAAACGCAGTATCTCTTTGAGAGGACATTCAACCTGAAATTCATTTCCCCATTCACCCAATTCAACGTTACGCGGGCCTCCAATGTGGACATCGGTGAGGACGTGCGGCAACGGATAGAGGAGCTGAATTTCTTGGACGTGCAGCTTTACGAGTACGCGAAGGACCTGTTCTTGCAGCGCTTCCAGTACTCCAAGCAAGAGGAGCATCAGCAGAACCGGCTAAAGAGGCGAGAGGAGCGGCGGCTGCTGCGGGAGCAGAGAGCTCACCAGTGGCCAAAGGAAGAGGCAGCAGAAGTAACCGTCACTGAAGATTACAATAGTCAGGTCGCAAGGTGGTGATGCTCCTCCATCTTGACTAATTGATGAGAGGATCAGAGAGTTTATGCAACTTGGCTACCTGGGAATTAGCCAAGGAAAGCCTACCACTTTGGTAAATGAGACCGCTCTGACAACTACCCCTCGTTGTCTCTGTTTTTCTTGGTTTCTGCCAGTGAGGAGAATGTATTTTTTTTCTCAGTCAGCATTAATTAGTGTTATTAAATGGCAGTAGAATAGATTCCTGTCCAAAAAGACTTCCTTCAAATCCCTAAGCTATGAGGATGGTTTGAAGAGAGTGTTAACTGATGTACCCTATACAATCTGAGCTACCGAAACTTGTGCAGACATGAATGAAAAATAGAAAAAAAAAATCTTTTTTGGTTCCTCTGTGACATGAGAGCTGGTTTATTTCATACAATCCTTTGCAACTGTAGTGTTTAGCTTTCTACTGAACGAAATGGAGGAAAGAGTATTGCCCTTCAAACTTCTGCATGCTGTGTTTTGATTAAGGGAAGAATTTGCTGAGGTGATTAAAAAAGACCTAGGAAATGCGGGATTGAGTTCTAGAGAACCTAAGAAATACTTGTTCTGTTCTGTTAGCCAGCAATCAGAGATGGTTTATAAGTGAAGTGATGGGGGGAGTTAGCTTATTTCTCTGCGGATGATGAGAGTACCGAGCCCAGCCAGGTAGCAGCCGTCTTTCTGAGCACGTGCTGCAAAGGGAAAGCCTTGAGAAATGAGGTCCATGCAGTAGCTGGGCACACATCGCGGAAATTATCTGTCTGGAGGCAATGAAATCAGCCTTTGCATTCACAAAAGGTGAAGAGGGGCCAAGCAAACTACAGGGAAGAGGAAAGCGAGAGCAGGAAAAGCTTAAATATTAGTGTGACATTTTCCAGATTTGTTGTAAAAGCCTGGAGATAGATTGTCTGTGAAGGTAGGCAGGTTTATGATATTGTCTGTTAAAATACATTGATGCCAAGTGAATACCATTTAAATTGGTTTTCTGTCTAACTACAGTAGGGGCTAGAAAAAAAAATCAGCTTTCATTTTTATAGGATACATAATGGATATGTGGAAAGTCTTGATATTTATTACTCGGTATGAAGATTCTTTGTAAATTTATTGTTTTCCTGATGAGAGATCTGTATCTGTTTTTCTTCCTTGTCTAGAAAAAGATTCAATGGGTTCTTCCTCCACATGTTGCATCCTTGTGGCAAAACTGCATCTATTTATTCCAAGATTTTATGTTGTTTCATTCGTAATAGTGAAATTTTAAAAAGAGGGTCCTGTGCACCATAGATATTTTGAGAGAGTTTTTTTCCTTCTTCTTTTAGCATAAATGTAAAGCATTAGGAGGAAATTTCTCTAAGTGCCTCAACGTGGCTGCTAAATCGAGATGCTGAAAGTATATTATCGCATGCATGAATGGCTTTTACCGTACAGATTTGCTAATTAGAAATACCGGGGTACCTGATGCGGATGCACATTTCTCGTTTATTTTCAAAATTCAAAGTTTTTATCCAGTCGTTAAAAAATAATGTTACAGAAAAAAGAGGCTGGATTTGCAAATTTGTCCTTTCATTTCCAAGTCTTTTTTTTTTTTTTAAGTGCATGCTATATCTTCTTTTCTTCTGACAATGCTATTGCTACTTATCTATGCACAATCTAAAAAGTATGATCTAACAATCCTGTTGAGAGTTAAAGCATACAATAATACATTAAACATGAAATATCGTAATGGCTGTTAAGTAGTGAAGGGGGCTACTGGGATGATGCCTCATTATCAGTGTAGTTTATTAGCAATATGCTGCTTTACACCTGATTGTCAAGGTGCTACTTTTGGGGTGAGTAGCGGTGGGTTTTGGTCCCTAATACCTGTTCTACTTGTGGATTGTGTTCATCTCCTCCCACCTCCACATTCAGAAGGGAAAACGTGGCACGGCAGATCATTATTCTCCTGGCTGAGCTTGGGATGTCTGCCTTAGAGAAGAGCGAGGAGCTCTCTAGACTCCCAGGACACCTGCTTGGATCCCCATCACCTGGAAAAGGCACCCAGACACCTCGCTCACGTATGGACACCTACCTTCAGAGGTGAAATTCCATTGAAATGTTTACCGTCCAGGACTGAAGCTCGCTCTGGGTATCCTGGCTGCAGGATGGCGAGGCCATGAAGAGCTAAGCCTGACTGGTATTTTTGCACCTTTAGCGCAGTGCAGATAATTCGCAGCAAGCTGCCATCTTACCCTCTGGCACCGGGGTTTCAGGCTGGGCTGGCCCTGGCCTTGCGGAGGCAAGGATCTTTTTGGCTGGTGATGCAGGGATGACGGGGATCTGGTGATGCAGGGATGACGGGGAGCTGCTGCATCTCCCTGTTCCCAGGCCCGTTGCTGCATCTTGCTGCACACCCCACAGCAAGAGAGGAGAAGGATGCCTTTGGCACCCCATGTCCAGGATTTGCAGGTGCGCTCCTTGTTTCCATGAGCACAGGGGGCTGTGGGTGCTGGGGTGCCCCTGAGGACCCCCCCTGGCAGAGGCAGAGGTGGGGTGGGCAGTGGTGGGGGGCGGGCAGGCAGGGCAGGGAGCTTGGCAGGAGCAGGGCTGTGCAGGAGGCAAGCCAGACATATAGGAAGAAAGGTGCAAGGCCAAATTCATATTAAGGAGGAAGGTAAGTGAGGAAGTAGAATCAGTCCCGGCCCATCTTTTGTTGTAAAGCATCCCTCCTTTTTCATAGAATCATAGAATGGTTAGAGTTGGAAGGGACCTTAAAGATCATCTAAAGAAGCCCCTGCCCTGGGCAGGGACACCTCCCACTAGACCAGGTTGCTCAAAGCCCCATCCAGCCTGGTCTTGAACACCTCCAGGGATGCGGCATCCACAACTTCTATGGGTAACGAGTTCCCCTGTCTCACCACCCTCACAGTAAAGAATTTCTTCCTAATGTCTAATCTAAATCTCCCCTCTTTCCATTTAAAATTGTTACTCTGCGTCCTGTCACTATAGGCCCTGATAAAGAGTCCCTCCCCATCTTTCCTGTCGGCCCCCTTCAGGTACTGGAAGGCTGCTCTAAGATCTCCCCGGAGATCTCTCCTCTAGGCTGAACAACCCCAACTCTTTCAGCCTGTCTTCATAGGAGGGGTGCTCCAGCCCTCTGACCTTAGGAGCCCTTTCTCCTAAGCGTGAGAAAAGGGTCCCCTTCCTTGCCTCCCTGCCTCTTTCCCCAGAAGGCCAACTCTCTGCACCACTCACGACAATGGGGGCCTTCTTTTTCATTTAGAAAACGCAGTGTTACCTTTTGAGGGGAGAGGAGTGAGAGCTCAGAAATTGTTCCCTGCAGCCTCACCGGTGACTGTAAGTATCAGTTACAGCTGTCTAAGCATACCAGTGTTCTCCGGACTGTTCCTTCTGCCTGACAACAAAACAAAGCCTAATGAGGAAAATCGAAGCAGTCTTTGGGCGGTTTACATTAGCTTTAATAGTTTGGCAATACCTTAATGCGATGCCTAACCTTTTCGTCAGTCATTTCCCAGGAGACAAGATTAGGGTCCTGAAGAGCTGCTAATGTGCTGTAGCATCTATGTTAACGGGATTTGCCTTAACGCTTGGGATTTAGTTAAAATTGAAGTTGGTTTGTTGTGGTTTTTTTTGTCCCTGGAGCCTGTGTAGCAGATAGCCCTGGTTGTGCAGGAGCGGTTGAGGAGGGGGAGCACCAGCAGCTGAGATCTTGCCCATTGCCCCTGGGACTGAAGGACCCAGCACCTCCTTCCGCAGCCCCGGCAGTAGATCCAGCAAACTCACTGGGCCAACATTACTGGTTTTCTTAGCAGAATTTCCTGGCACATGACAAATAAAGCAGTTTGGAAATACTTTCAGGCTGACTTCTAAGACACAGGCTTGCAGCTTTTTACCTCTTGAGCGCTGCACCCGAAATAATGTAACGCAAAAGCAAAATAAAGGCCCTGGTTCATATCTCTGTTACTCCAGGTTTTTGTTGCTCTGACAGCACGGACTTCACTGTAATTACACTGTCTCGTATAAGATGGGAGCACAGCGTGTTTCTTTCAAAACCTTCATGAGCAACAACGCTATAGGATTTCTGTCCATCTTCCTGGCATTATTTTGTTGCTTAAACAAGGCAATTTGGCTTCTGCTACTGTGGTGCTGAAAGAAATCTCATTCTTCTGTAATGGAGATGTACTTGCTAATCTCTCCCATCACATCCTCAGCACTGGCTGCTTTTTCCAGTTATAATTCACTGTAGGCTTGGAGCAGACAGAGAAACATGCTTTGTCATTAAAACTTGTTCCTGGTAATTTGATGTCTGGTCCAAAAACTCAGCCTGTTGCCTCTGGGACATACTTTATTAAGGAATGAAAATTTGTCCTTTCTTCCCCACTCATCAGTGCTAACGATAAAAAACTTTTTCACCATGAGGAAAGAAAAAGCCACCGTTTCTGATGTTGGGTGTTCTTCACTGCAGTTGTGTTAGCAGTGAGGCTGCGATAGCCTTGCTAGGGCTTCTACCCAATATGCAGTAGTTATTTGCAGTTCACTAAAAACAGAAGTACCGAACAAAAAAAGTGATGGAACTCAGATCCAGAACCAAATGTCCTAACTGCAGCATATCCGTGCAACCAAACCAAGTGGCAGGTCACATCACCTTTGCATCTGCAGATGTTTCAGATTTGACATCCATTACTAAACCACAAGGTTTCTCAAGCTGGTCTTCTCATTAACACATGCTTCCTTCTGCACTAGTGGGCTCTTGTTTACCACCCGCAGTCTTGCGTCAGTTATGAGCGCTGATGTTATAAAACTTATCTCACTGACACTTTATTTTTCCTCTGTTGCTGTTCCCCTGATATATGTTGAGTTATTCTTTTTTAGTCTGGGATAAGGAATATCTTGTTTCCAGGCCGGTGGAGACTACTCTGTACGAGATGAACAATCACAATAAAATCATTCTGCTGAAGCAGATTGCTGTATCCTCCCTACATGTGGCAAAAGCATACTCAGAAAAGGTACCCAGTTTGCACTGAAACACTTCTTTCAGTTTGTTTCTTGTAATACTTTCTTTGTCGCTGTCTGTGGAGGGAATGGATTCCATAGCCCATAATGTCCTTGGCTTTCTTCTTGGCCGTATCACTAGCTCTGTGATTTCAAATAAATGTTGGAAGTGAAAAAAAAAAATAATCAAGAGTTCCCATCAGTTGCCATATTTAAGATGAAAGGGTAAATTAATAAGCTGTAAATTACTTCATTCTTTAGGAATTTTCCTTCTGTTTATGTGCAATAACGTGTGTGTGAACTCTGCTACTAAGAGATTGTATTGTGAGTAACCATATCTACTTTTATTCCTATTTACAAGATAGTTTGTAGACCTAGGGATTTTCATTGATGTAAAGCACAATTTAATGAATTATTTAATGTGTTTAACCATTGTGATGTCAAAAGCAATTGTTTTCATATATTTATTTGTTGGTGGTTTTCTGTAAAATGATGCTCATTAAGAAATCTTTTAAAAATGAAGAAGTTTTGTTGAATATTGTTGGGTCCATGAATTACTTATGAGCAACAAATAAACATTGTTTGCGTTTTTGAAACACTAAAAGTTCCATCTTATCTACCTAGCCGTAAAAATGACTAAAAATGCTGGGCCGATTCCAAGCATTAGTAAAGATCCACCGTGATCATAATTATGTTTTTTTTAACAAAATGTACATGGAGCAAAAGCATGTTAATATAACTTACTATTTAATTATGTTGGGGCCCAATACCAAATCTTTTGATTCCAATTGACTTTGGTGGGCCTTATCTCAGATTGAATTAAGACGGGAGACTCGAGACTTGAATAGTCACCAGCACTAATTCAAGTGACCCCAGAGTCAGATTTTCCATACGGATTGAGTTAAGACTTAAGTATGCAAATAGTGATAGTTTAAATCATCGGACTTCATTTCTACTCCAGCAGCACTGAGGACCAGTCCAAACTGTCAGGATAATCTCATGAGCTGCTGTTGGGAAAGGAGGAGAAGTTGCAGTCATTTGCCTCGCCGTTAGCCTTGTATGTGTGTCCTTATATCTTCTGAGGGTGAGTGAACCTTGGGAGGAACTGATTGCTTTTGCAGCCATACTATTTCAATATAAGTGTGTGAGTACAGTGAACTAGGACTTGGAAGGGACCATGGACAGACTTGAGTAAGGAGGAAACACTGACACCTCTTTTACAGAGTAACTGAGGCCCTCTGTTAGGTCTGCTCCTTCCAAGAGTAGTCCAGGCCACTGTTCTATTTTACCAGACCAAAATTTCTTCACATTTCTCCATTTTCCGGACAACAAGCCTTGCAGACATGCCACATTCCTGGAGATGAGTCTGGTTAAAAGAGAAGGCCATGCTATGGCAAATTAGAGTGGAGTGACCATGACCCACCACTTTTTGATCAAAGTTGACTGACCTCTGCTGTGGGAAGCTGTATTAATGGTAAAAAAAGAATATATCATATGCGTGAGAAATTACTCTTGGGACACAACAAAGGCAGTGTTTCATGAGGGTAGCAGAAGAAAGGAAGCTCTCAAAGGTTCTGGTTAGTTTTGTTTTCTTAATTGTCCTTCACAGCAACTTAGACTCAAACAGCTACTGTTTAAAAAGCACCATTGTAAACAGGGGCTGTTTGAGCCTATAGTAGTCAGTACCTCTCTATAATTTATTTTCATATGAGTCTCCCATTTTTTTGTTTCTCTAGCTCCATTCAGTTCAACACTGAAGTCATCTGTACTTCTGGTTTGCTCTTGAAGTCTTCTTATTCGTGGATATATATGCATCTGGACTCTTAATATATCGGAGAGCCTTACGACCAGGTTAATAATCATGAAGAACTTGGTACGATTATACAAATGCCTTGCAAGAGGACTGTGTTAGATAACCTTTTGTAGCCCCTTTCAGTGCTGTTAATGAAATCCCCACTGCAAGTTTATATTTTCATGCCACCCGTACCTATGTTAGGATATAACATTTTCGGGAAGCAAAAGGGTTGGAGGATTTTGTAATCTCCAGATTTATGTGGATTGTGGTGGTAATATCTCATTGCTCGCTTGGCTGCTGCTGTGAAACAAGCTTGGTTCCTGGGAGACAGATGTCAGCCTCTGGAAACTCATACTAATGTTTGAAACCAAACGCTTAGAAGCTGATGTCTGAGTGGACATGAAGACTGGATCCTGACAGTGAATGCCAGATGGCATGGGGAGTTAGTACTACTGGGAAGCAATTCAGGCTGCTAAACAGAATCGTCCAGTGCTGTTTATGGTGCCCTGAAGTTGCTCTCCTGACCTCTAGCTGCTGCTCCCAAAGGATGCAGGTCTCAAAATAGATGCTTCATCATATCTATAAACCCTGTGCAGATGTCGCAGATACCTGCAGATCTCCAAACAGCAGTCTGTCTCCTAGAGACTTATAGTTAGGAATCCAAGTTGTTCCCACAGTGTTTGTACCGTTTAGAGGCATCACTCTCTGCGAGCTGAGAGTCCGTCATCATCACCGGTTGTGAGCACAAAATTAAATGCACTGCAGGGCAGTGTGAGTGATAACAGCAAAATGAATGTCGTTACATTTCTGGGTCCTGCACTCTGGTGAAAGCAGTTATGAAGCAGGGGCAGCAAGATGGTAAATGAAATAAATGTCCGTATTGCTGATAAATATTACTATATAGCAAAAGGAGAAATGGATTTTGCCACCGGAAGACAGATAATTTTTTTCCACATATATGGTTACATTTCAAGAAATACATCACAAAATTTTACTGTAATGTGCGGTTTATGGCACAGTTAAAAGCAAGAGTGAGACTCAGCATTGCTGGACTGTATTATGTATGGTTGGAGAAAGGCTTTGATTTTCAAGATTTCGTTCACATTCATTTCTATTTTAGCTACAGAGGCTATACAAAGGTGTGACACCTTTGAGCATTTGCTAAGAAATTTGTGGGTATGCCCCTAAAATTCTGAATATGAGCAAGTGAAATTAGACAACATGGAAGTAAGTCAGACTTATAAATCCTACTGTCCTGTAAAAGCACAGAGTGCTGGAAACGTGTAACAGTGAGAATAAATAAGGCCTTCCCTACTCAGACAAGCGGGCTACTGCAGGAGTTTGTCCACTGGGTAAGCAGCTCGCCGCTTCCCTGTGGAACATATTGAGTGAGATTCCCCTCACGTAAGTAGAGATCAGCTGTCAGCCAACCTCCTCGTGCAACCCCTGGGGACCTCCTGACAGGCGATGGAGGGAAATGCACTTTCAGGGCACATGCGTCTGGCCTGCTTTAGACATTTACAATGGTGTAAGAAGAATGTCTCCTTCCCTTCTCTGTTTGTAAACAGGGGGGGAAAATCCACAAATGTACTTTAGAGGAGGTAAAGCCTCAGCCATTAAAGAGGACGAGGGGGCAGCACATCGCTTTCAGAAAGACCGGGCTTGAAATGAAAGTAAGGCTTCCAAGTGGATAGGTCTAGAGACATTTGAAGATGCAACAAAGACCAGAGGGGGAGAATTAAGGACCAAGAGAGCTGATCTGGGGACACTCTGTGCAAAGATGATGATCAAAACTACTGTAATGAGTGAGGTAGCAAAGAAGTAGGAGAGAAGGGGGGTAGGCGTGCAAGCATCAGAGAGACAAAGTGACACCCACTGCAAAACGCAAGCGTGGGTGTGAAGCTTCCCTGAAAAATCTGCTTAGCTATGCAAATTTCAAGGGAATAATTGGCAGTCAATTTTGGTGGATTTCTGTTATACTCAAAAATCTTTATACAGAATATTTAGTGTGTCCTTAGGCGCAGTATCCTCAGGCAGGGTCTGCAGGGTCATACAAAACTGCCCGTGCTCTGCTAAAAGTAGGCAAAGTCACCCAGCCGTCCCTCTGGGATTTCACTTCCACAGTGCCACATCCAAGTGATGAACAAGCAGCCCCCTGTTGCCACACAGACATGCAGAGCCCAAGCAACGCCTCCCTTTGTCTACGGCAAGTTTAGGGTTAGGTTTGCTACCTCAGCTGTGAGACTGAAAATCTGCGAGTGGTGATGCTTATGACAAGCAGTGACGACAATGTCACAGCTACAGAAGTGCAAAGGTTTCTGACTAACAGGATGCAGGAATATGCGTGCTAATAAATGGCTGGATGTTAAACAGGAAAAAGAAAACAACCCTAGGTGAAATCCATCAGCAACAGACCAAAATAAAACTTTATCATTATTATAATTAACGTTGCAGTCTAATTGGCCTGCAGATGCATATTTTTTTGGTCAGGACAGGGTTTCAGCAAAGAGACCATATGAAGATAAAAACTGCCAAGAAAGCATGAACGTTTTGGAAGACTTTAATGCTGCACAGCTCCAGGTGTCGTCCAGGGGAGCAATGCGGTTCACCTCATGAGTGACTGAAGGTTCAAGTGTGTGTGTGGATGCTTGTGTCTGCATGCCTACGTGTGCACGCACGTAATGTGTTTGTCAAAATGCCGCCAGTGGCCACTTACATACAGATTGTATTGATTCCTACACGCTAGACCCATATGCTTTGGATTCCTAGTCAGATAGAGCCCAGTCATGGGGCTGCCTTTATTTTAGGGGATATTTTTATTTAAGGACCAGATACAGAGAACTGGTCCTCCATCCAGCACACACTGCTGAGGGCAGGAGCTTTTCCTCACCTGCAGTATTGCCAGAAGCTCAGCAATGGCTTGCTAGCTTGAGAGTGTCCATCCATGAGGTGGAGCCTCATGAGCTTTCTGTTCTGTCTCGACTCTTCAAATGCTTGCTGGTGGTAGCAAATGGTTATGCAGAACATTTCTAAGACAGTACTCATTTCAGAGATGAAGGTAGAATAAGAAATATTAAATCCCTTCCCCAGTCCCCCACCATTCTTGGGTATGCTGTAGGATTTGTGTCAATGCCCTCTCAGGGACTAGTGCTTCTTCCAGTGAATCCTTTCCTCTGCATCAAGCTGCTTTTGTGAGCTATGGAGCAAGTCCCTGTCCCAATTTAGCTTCTTTGGACCTTGGCTGGTCTCGGAGTTTTCCTTCCTTATTCTCCCCTGCTTTGTGAGTCCCTTTGACTTCTGATATGCTCACACAAGCACATAGTTCCTGTGGCTATCCATGAACTGGGACCTCTTCTCAGCTTCTGGCTCCCAGCTCAATACTGGGGGGGGCATAGGGATACCCTTGCCCCCTCTGAGCATCCTGCTTTCCACGCAAAGAAAATAAGAATAGATGGGTTAAATAGGAGTTACAGCCACCCGAGTTGTAGTGAGTCAAGACTTCAGGATGTGGCCTCAGCACTGACCATCTAAATTGTACAGCCATAGGCTTACTCAGCTGTGTGTTTGTGAGAATTAAATGGCAAATAAATGAGTTGCAGTTTATGAAAGGTTTAGATAAACAATCATAGGATGTTTCATCTTCTATTTGGATCAACTGGGCAGCTAGCTCAGCAGATCATGGGCTGAATTTAAATTTCTCCTGGGTCTGGGCCAGGCTTGTCTTTGCCAGATTTTATTTTAAAGAAGCATCTTTATTTATAAACTCAAAGGAGAATTTATCAGTCAACATTGTTTATGCCACATTTAAACCTATTTAAATAAATCACAAAATGGGATAAGTATCTGAAGGAATGAATATGTAGGAAATATGTACTTCTGTTACTCCTGGGCAAAATATGCACTCTCTTTGAGTCATAATGGTCCCAGGCTTAGGAAATATAGGCACTAGTAGAGAGTGATTCATCTCCTGAAACACCTACCTATTCCAGGACATACTAATCTGCCTTTTTGTTGCTGTGTACTACAAAGGGAGGTAAACTGAAAAAAATCTAAAGCAGATAAATTGTATCCGTAGACTCTTAATTTTTCTGCTTTGATGCCATGCCCACTGGATGGAGCCAAGCTTACAGTGACCTTTTTAACATAACTGAGAAATCTCCCTGGCTCATCTGCCTCTGCCAACAACGTCCTGTGAACAAAACTACAAAGATTTACATTAAAAATGGGGTTTGGAAGAGTTGAACTAGGGCCAACTAGACCTGCATCCTCTCTCTGATAGTGGCCCAAGTGGCTTCTTGTAATAGCAGGAAAGCATATATACATATACATATACATATACATATACATATACATATACATATACACACACACATATACATATACATATACATATATATATATGATCAGTTGTCTCCTATCTCCTATCTGTCAATCATTTTCAGGTCAAGGACTTCTTGACCAAATTTAGCATCTCTGAATCTAACAGGGCTTTTCGTGGCCTGTTTTGCTTCTTTGAATTTACCCCATTGCTCCTTGAGCTCGAGTATCAACTTCTGGTACCTTTTACCTTAAATGTGATGAAAGTTTCATGAACACAACAGGAAACTACCTCTTTTTGATTCTTTCGAGTTGGACATCTTCTGGTTTCATTTAAGCATGCCTAGTTATTACATTGGAAGAGATACTGAACAAGAAGTCCCTGCTTATCTTCATGCAACTCCTGATTTCATAGTTCTCTGTCATTTGTGTCTCTTTCCTCTGGGTCTGTGCCAGGCGGAAGAGCATAAGACTGTTCAGTAAGTGTCCACGTCTTCGATTATTCTGGTTTAGCTGGCCTGCAGCATTTCTCATTCTGATATATCTTTCTTTGGAGATGGGAGGACTAAGGCTGCCCACAGTACTCGATACACAAGCAGACCGAGGATTTCTATGGTGAATACGAGTGACGTTTTCCACATTCCTTACTGTTCCTTTCATAATATTTCCTCTAAATCAGTTTTGGATTTTTCTGACCAGAGTTGAGCACAAATCTGACATTTCCAAAAAATTATCTGTTCTAATGGCAAGATCTCATTTCCAAGTAGCAATAGTCAACTTAGAACTCAGCAGAGTATATCGAAAGCTAAGATTGGGGTTTTTTCCCCCACGTGCCTCATTTTCGATTTATCTAAGCTGAATTTCGTCTGTCATTTTATTGCTGTCATTCTGTGTCATTAGGGTCTTCTGCAATTCACACTCAGCCCTTGTCTTTAGTACCCTGAATAATTTAGCAGCTATTCTCCAGCACAGATTAGTGTCCCCAGAGTTCATTCTGCAACCTGCCTAGGCAGCGGGGGAGCAGAACTTGAGGCATGCTGACATAACATCCCAGTAGCAGATATAAAGGCTTCATTTGCCTTCCCGAGCATTCTGATGAAAATGCTGAGATGTATGCTGCCATTCTGCTGCTCTCGCCAAGGAGCTGAAAAATCAGTTTTTATTAGTGTTGAAATTGCTTTTCACACAGGTTGCCATAAACAGAAAGGTATTGCTTTTTGGCTCGTTCTTTTAGCAGAGTCATACTGAAAGGGTGTTTAATACCCTTTCTCATCTGTATTCTCAGATTCTTTAAAAACTTTTGAAATTACATTGCTGCTTCCCTCTTTCACACGCAAATTTTGGCGAACGGAAATTTCTGTCTTTCCAGCGCATAAGCAGCTCCCTTCTTCACTTGGTCTCTCTGCTGTAAGGCTATAAACAGAGGCATATTGAGTGAGCTGGCAGTGAAATTACAGAAAGCTGAAAAGGTCAGAATCTTAAATCATAGATCAGATAAGACAAAGGATTTCAGCTATCGCACAGCAAATAAGGTACGGAGGATGTGATGAACACTGTGTATAACACAGCATGAAACCATGTATGGAAAAATGTGAAGTGCTATAAACTTCCTTTTCTGATTTAATTTGCTCCAATGGCATTTAGAAATTATAGCAAAAATGCATTGATAGCCACATTATTATTTACACGCAGTAGGAAGCAAGGCTGAGCTACATGGAGAGACCGTCGGGGGAGGGGGGGGGGGCAGGGCTTTTAGTTCTACAAAAATCTCATTAATTGTGTTTTGGTTTGGAAGCTCAAAAATCAAACTTGCCACCCTAGCAGCTGCCAGAAAGGTATAATTACAATGATTTAATGCTTATATTTTAATAGCATGCAAGAATTCAGGCTCTATTATTCCTCTGGTTGTCTGCAGTAGGGAGGCGTGAGTGAGGAGGTACCGACTCTAGAAGCCATAAAAAGTCGGATCAACCAAGATATCTTGCTACAGCCCGGTCTGTATCTGTGGTGTTTTTTCTCCAGGACCGTGCAGATGACCCAGGGTTGGTGCTCAAAGATACCGAAGCCATTTTGAGGTAAATAACCCCTATTCCTCACTTGTTGGAAGCAAGACAGCTTTCATCATGAGCCAACGTCGGTTTCATAAGCCGATCCCCCAGAAAACCCAGATTATGAGGAGAAAAGTAGCAGCTGGAAGTTACGTGGACATCTTTCTCTGTGAGGTCAGTTACTGGAGAGCAGCAGGAAACGGAGGTGAGCAAGAGGTGGCTGGAGAAAGGAGCTATTGCAGAAGGAGTTAGGTGGCTTTTTGGGTGAAACCATCCCTCTTGCTTTGCCCTTTTCACTACAGAGGTGGCAGCCGCCTGGTTCCCCTCTGCTGGTAGGACGGCCCCAGGATCAGGCTGGTTTACAGTAGAGGTGAGCTGGAGAAGAATCAGGCAAATATAGATTTTGACAGTATTGTGGAGTGTATTTTCTTCATCTTTTTCCTGTAAAGCTCAAGGACAAGAACTTTAATGTTTCTTCTTAAAATATAAGACTTAACTTCTTATTTATGAGCTGTTTCTGAAACTGAAAACGTCTCATAGTCTTACTTCAATATCCCGGTGTTTGGCCTAGCCTATAAATAATACAGCACTATGAGGAGATGCATTTCCATGCCAAGGCTGTAAATACATAACGAATATTGATACACACTCTGTTTTAAAGCAGGCGGGAAAAGCTGCCTGCCCATGGGTGTGGGGTGACTCTGGAGAGAGGCTGGGGGGACAAGGAGGTCTTCTGTCCAGTGGGAATTTTGGGTTCTGGTCGCTTCGTACATCTAGTGCACTGGTTTGGCTCTTACCAAAATCCCAGGTAAGGAACCTCAAGGTTTTAGGGTCAGCAATGATTTATCTGACTTTGCTTCTCAGTAGAGAGTTAACTCAAGACTGTTAATTAGCTGTGAGCAGGACAACCTGCCTGAAATCCCAAGTACCTTCTCACCCCTCAATGGGGAGGTCTTGGTACAGCAGGTGAGGGATGCAGTATGAAGTGTGTTGTTACACGTGTTGTGCGTGTGCACCACCCATCAGGGGAGTCCATCGGAGGTTTTGAAGTATACCCCAGTATATCACCCAAAACTCAGAATTAAAATAAAACTTCTGAGACAATATCTACCTCCATGCAGCTTCACTGATGGGAAGAAAGATGCAGTGTAGGGGTGTTTTTCCATGCTCTTCCCTGCACACTAAAATCTTCTTCAGGCCATGCGTCATTCACAAGCACAAAATTACGATGGACCTTCCCTGAAAGCCACCCACTTTGTGGTTCAACTTTACAGTTCATCACAGTGATACATGCCCAGAGGAGGGAATGGAAGGGGTCTGGGCCTGCTTTTGGGCAGTGACACAAGGCAGGGAGGAGGGCAGCCGAGAGGGGCTTGTGGGACACCAGATCAATGCGTAGGTGGCAGGCAAAATCAGACTCTTCAGGAAGAAAGCGACTGCAATAAGCAAAAGCTAATACTACTCAATACTTTCAACCACGTGGAGAAAAAAAGCCAGGTAGACAGCAGGAATTGCTGGAGCCTGGTGACATCAATTACTGACTTCCTAACTCCACTGGAAAAATGCGTTCAGAGGGGTCTGTAGAGCCAGCGATGTGGTCTTGAAGCGCAGTAATCAAAACAGAATCATCTCAGGGACCAGGACTGGTATTTTCTAGGCTGTAATTAGTCAGTAAGCTCTCTGCTGATTCTCTGTTCTCAGTGCCCTCCCTTTTCTGCCAAAAATTGTTAAAACACCCAAAATCTTTGTTCAAATACTTAAACCTGTGAAGACCCACACTGTTATCAGAAATAGTGTAATTAGAGCCCATGGTCATATAGCTTTCAACTTTGCCTCTTAGATATTAGTAAAATGGCTGAATCTCTGATTAAAAAAAAAACCAAAATCCAAGGTACCAAAGCTGCTCTCTGTCCATGCAGAGAGAATCCCATGGAGCAATTACTATTTAAACTCTGTGGTAGCTGTCATGCCAGGAGGCCAGAAGAAAAACTTTAGTCCCTGAGAAAATTATCAGGGACTTAGAAAAGGCAAGAAAGACACCGTCTCTTTCTCTCTGCTCATCAAAGATGTGAGATAAATCCCAGGGACCTGTGTGTGTTAACCCCATCGTTGCCACAGCTGTATGGGAAGCAGGAACGGTTGCACGAATTCCTCCCTCAGATTTGCTCTCTGTGCCCTGCTGGCTTATGAGAGATGTAACCTTTCCTCTGGACAAGGATTTGTCAGCTGTTGTTTTTAATCTGCATCGTTAGTGGGAAGACCATTAACAAATTATATGCTGCAACGTGTCAGTAAGTTTACATCAGAAGTCATTTGTTTGTGGGAGTCACAGGAGTCCCACATGGCGCTTATGAGGACTGCAAACAAACAGAAAAGCAAAATCCCAGACACTTCCAGCAAATCCACATCAGAGCAAGCAACAGCGAACTGCCCAAGGTCTGCATCCTAACACGCTGCTTTAGCTAGTCCCCATCCTTCCCTGCATTAATTTACTGCATCTGTGCCTGCCTAAAACCCAGCCCTAATCCTGCCCCTCTGTGAGCAGCTGCATGCCCTGGCCCTGGCACTGTGTCGGGTTGCTCGTGTATGTCAGATGGAACAGGATCGGGGCATCAGTGTATATTTTTATATTATACTTGATCTCGTCTAACAAGGGAGAGGCCGGGTTTGCTCTCCCCTGCCTGCATGCCCTGACCCATGGCCTCCACCATGCCCTCCATCCACCAGAGCCAGGGGTCGTGTGGCCCACCAGGTAGATGACCAACGCTGGAAGACCTGGAGAAGGGGCTCAAGCTGCCCCCCGCTCTCTCTGTGGGTGCTCCAGTGCCTGACACCAGGGAACAGGGGGAGAGGGAGGATTGAGGGTATCTCTTCCAGCAGCGTCTTGCAGTAAGACCCCAGCAAAGCACAAACCCTGCTGGTCTCCAAGGCCACACTTGTATTGACTGTAGCAGAATGGCTCTGGGTGTTACCAAAGCCTAAGTTTAGTCAAGATAACTGGTGAATAAGGACACTGATTGAAAAGGAAAAGCAAGCAAGAGAGTGTTAATAGCTTCTGCTCAATCAAGGCTGGATTATTGGTTATTCCCCTTTTTTGAATTCAGAGTATGGAAATATATTAACCTCCAGTGTCTGGGTTCGATTAGATAGATACCTGAGTTCTGTCTTTTCCCTAGGATATATCACTAAAATGGTATTTCCTTTTTAATTTACTCTACACATGACACCTTGTCTTCTTGCTCAACTTGCAAGATGTTTTCCCAAGCTCTCTGAGTGACTATTTACCTGTTGGAACATTTACGTTGATGCTCTAGTGCGGGCAGTTTCTCTTGGCAGCTTTCCTTTAGGACCCAGTGAGCCAGACTTTGAACTTTTTCAGCTTGAAAAGGTCAGGCCATTACAGAAACTGACAATTTTTAATTTGGTAACTTCTGTGGGGAGCTGAACAAATAAATTAGTGTGAGACTGACTGCTTTAACCAAGCCGCAGTTGTCGTTTGGGGGAAGAAGTAAATTAATTCCAATAAACAAAAAGAAATCCTTGATGCCCTTCTGACAACACCAGGATCCCAGGGAGGAGGGAAAGAAATTTAGCTTATTAATTGTTTAAGTCTTTGACAAACTCCCAAAGTTTATCTTTTCTGTTTGGGTAATGCTAATGTTTTGCAGTTGTGTAGACAAAGGAGACTCTCAGCCATTAACAGCCCCTTCGCCATGCAGTGGGCTGGTGGGACATTGCAGGTGGTGGGACATTGCAGGTGGGACTCATACCCTCGGGAACAGTGACAGCAGTTGGGGTGGCTCATGGCCACAGTATCTCACGCAGGAGGCAAATTAACCTGTTGCAGAGAAAGTTGCCTGGGTGTCATCATGGCCACACCAACACAAGGTTATGGGAAAACTCACACCAGAAGCATGGTCCCTTGTAGCCAAACCCTAAGGTCTGGGGGGGTTGGGTTGTTTTCTTGTTTATTTATTTTCTTTTTTTTCTTCCCTTGAGGATCTGATAGAGCCTGCCTAATTGAGTGGCTTGGGCTTTATCTCTAGTTTGTGAACACTGTAGCTCTGCTGCTGAACTGCACAGACCAGGACATGTCCGTGCTATCTTGCCTGTGCCCATGCCACTCAGCACCCTCATACATGGTCTCCAGGCACAGGTCAAGGTGTAGCACAGGCCAGGGACCACCCTCCAACGCAGCTCAGACAAGGCTGCTGTCTTTCATTTCCTCATGTTTTGCTTTGGTTCTGTTACAAGCAGGACCAGAGGTCATCCATGGTCTCTGACCCATCCTGAGGCCAGCTGGGGAGGGGCATCTTGCTTTTGTGGAGGGGAAGAGCAGAGGGAGGGCCAGGAGAGCTGCTACAAACCTGGGCAGATTCCTCCTCGTGCGGCTGCTTCCAACCAGGCGCCAGCTGTGCAGGTGATGGCAGCGCCAGCTGTGAGCAGCTGGAGGCAGGGGAAGAGGCTCCCTGCTCGGTTCCTCGGAGCCCTCCAGAATTCTTACTGACACCAGGCTCAAGGGAAACCATCCTGGTTATCCCTTCTCCTGCCTCTGAGAGGGGGATACATCCCTCTCAGGGGTGTCAAGTCCTGCCCCTGGTGGATTGTCTGAGACGAGTGAAATAAGATCAAGCATTTGCTAAATGCCTCTAGTTGCAATAAGCGTCACAGGATTTCTTTAGGCAGATACCATCATAGAGTTTCTTCTACCTTTTTTTTTAAATAAAACTCATCTGTAAAGGAGGTGAAAATCAGTAGTTCAGTTGTAGGATTTTTAATGGCTATGGTTGTGTGACTGAGATGTGTCATTGGTGTCTCTGTAGACTTTTGTACCCTAAGCATAGAGGAGCAGACCTCTGCTGGAAAGGCCAATGTCAAGGCAGTACGCCAGGTCAAATGCGGAATATGTCCTTAACTACCAGCCCCTGACACAACAGGTTTTGTAATATCCGCACTGAGATGCCAAAAAGTTGGCACTCAGCTCCTGGAGAGGCACTTACAGTGCCGAGTTAGGGGTTGGTGGGGAGCACAGAGGGCTCCAATGGGACCCATCACACCGAGCCCCAAAACAACTGGCCTGAAATGCCAAAGAGGGGGCGGTGCCCAGAGCCTCTGCCTTCCCGCCACCTTGCATCTAGCACCTACCTAGCTGCAATGGGGCATCTCTGCCAAACTGGGGTGCTCTGGTGTTGACCTTGTGCGTGCGGGTCTGGATGCCCTGCACCTCTCTTCTTTGCAAACATGGTGGGAGGAGAAAATGAGATTAAAATGTGTATATATATGTTGTAAATTGTTCTGGCCCAAGGATGTTCCAAGCCTACTGCTCTCTCTTCCCAAGAGGCTGGCACGGCCATCCATTCATCTGAGGCCAGAGCTGAGGTGAAAGGGAATGAGGAGGGTGAATGGACGCTCCATTTTCAGCTGAGCTGGGGGGTCTGTGAAGGAGATGATAGACCCTTAGCTGCTCATCTCAACAAAGAATTTTGGGTACCCGTGTTTCCTAGGCAGAATGGTTGGCTGAGGCACATGCATTTGTTTGGGTTGCCCTCTTCAATTCACCTCCATGTGGGGAGAGGCTTTTTGGTTCTGACCTCACATTCTTTTTGCTACAGAGATCTTACTTTTAATCTTGGTCTGCTTTCAAGTTGAAACAAATTATCTAGCACAAAGGGACATATTTTCATACACATGCGCTGCTGTTTCAAAGTCGATGTTTTGTACACAGCTCTCACACTTCAGCACTGTTTCAAAGAGCCCATTCCATCTCCAAGGATGTTCCTTAAACACTAGCAAACACAAAATCCAGGCCTGCGCGTGGGTCAGTCTAATGTGAGATAGACCTCAAAAATAATAGGAAAAACATTACCATTCTTTTCCATGAGGATAGGCTTGTATATGAAGAGGCTTGACTCTCCCTCCCCTAGCAAACATTAAGATCTGAATCATCTTGTCTTATGTTTGCAAACTATACCCTAAGTGCCGATTTACTACGTGGAGCCATCTGTTGCAGTCACCATCTCTGGGACCCTGCTGAGGCACAGAAAACACACGTGAGACCACAGCTCTGTAACCTGGTGCTGGCTGAACCTAAGCCACCAGCCAAATGATGGTTTTGAAGGAGGACGCGAGTCCATCATTGGTGCTGAGAAAGGTCAAGGGCTGGTCTTGGCCACACAGGTCCAGTCCAACGACACTGCACCTCCTGCTTGGAGAGGTCCAGCATCTAACGACTCCGCTGACACAGGGTGCTTGGGAGGTCAACTACGTGGGTAGAAAACTGTGGGATTTGGAGGAGTTTCACTGCCAGAAGTAGAAAAGTTTGTCAGGGTGAGGAGAGGACGCGATGTGGAGTTTTTTTAATCTACATAGCTTAGTTCAGTTTCTGTTTTGTTAGAAGTGGAAGCCACATTAGATTCAGGACCTCCCAAACCTATATTTGGGTTACTACAGAAGCTTTTATTTAGCATCACATGGCCCTTACTGGAACTGATATAATAAAACAGAGCATTTAATGTTTCCTTTCAATAAAACTGGAAATGAGACCTCGTGTCCTGTTCTCAGACTGGCTGGATATATCACACTGGTTTTAAGCTCCGTTCTGTAAATCAGCATTCAAATTCATGCAATCTGCCAAGCAGGTAATGAATATCAAGGAGGTTTTCCGGGAAAACCATGGCAAATTGAATTCTTTAGCTGCTGTAATTGATATGGCCTGTCTTAGGAAATAATAAACATCATGTTTTTAGGGAGCAGAAGTCTGAAGACAGAAGAGCCTTTTGAAGGAGAACCATTCAGGGGACAGCAACAGAATAGCAAGTTAAAACATAGGATGTCCTGCCTTTCATGTCATTAGGTGGTCAACACAAACACACACAGGCTATACTGTTGTCGAATATACATCACTCGAGCTAAAAAGGCCTTTCCTAGTGCCAGAGCCCTGCATGTGGTGACGCCTGGCCTAGCCGTTCAGTTTGTTAGCCCACTGCTGAAACGATAGTAAGTGAACACGGTGGTATTTTCTGCTGATGATTTCTGACAAGGTAAGAGAGTTGCTCTCCCTTCCGTACTTATCTGAGCTTCAAACTCAGGGCTCAGGGCTTGATGTACAGTTCATCTGATGAAAGTATTTTGTCTAAGAGGCAGTTTAGCACGTCCGAGGTATAGAAATGGGCCATTACTATTTTCATTTGCACAGTAGTTATCCACTCATCGTAGCTCATAGATCTTCGTTTGTGGTCAGATCTTGAACGTGCCTCACACGCATGGCCTTACAGGCTCTCCAGCATGCTGTAGTGAAATGTCATTTTGGGAAGGATTCAATTCCTGGGTCTACAGCAGCCGCTTTGTGGGAGCACATTGAAATGGTCCTGCAAAATCCTGTCAGACGTCTGCATTTATAGCGTGAGGAGGAATTGCCACAACCATTAAACATAGGCGATTGCACGTGTAGTTTTGTAAGGGAAGGTCCCAGCTCGGTGGGTTGAAGCTCCATTGCAGCAGGACATGAGACGGTGGCACAAGAGAAGGATGGGTGGGCAGGGATTGCACAAATAATGCCCGTGCCATGGTTTGTACTTTGTCCCCATGGGAGACTGGGTTACCCAGCTCATGTCTGCATGGTCAAATGCTGTTCCCTCCTCCCAGAACAGGCTGACTTTGCATGTGCAACTCATTAGGAGCTGGTCCTGGACTGTCCCAGCCTCTAAACTATCCCCAGGCAGTGTCTGGGAGAAAGCCAGGCCAGACCTGAGCTGGGGAGCACATTAACAAGGCAACAGCACCTCGATTTGGCCCTGGCCCACTTTAGACCACTGGTGTAGACATAGCCAGCTGCTTCCTCCATTCCTCTACAGAAAAGAGCTCATAGGCTTGCCCAGTCTGAGCTGATGGGAGCTGGAAGACAGCAAGAAGGGAGACACCAGAGATGTTTACCCGGGATCTTGAACAGCTGGCGAGAGCAGTGCATAATGTGGGAAACCACCCCCCCCAAAAGATACATCATACTGAGCAGGTGCCTGTTCTGAAGAGGAGAGTGTTTGAGGGCAAAGGTTTCCACTCCTCCCTGGAGTTTCTGCAATTACAGCTTAGCAACAGGCACAAAGAGCAGCAGTGATTGAGGACTCTGGGTCAGAACCTCATAAGAGAGTTTGATAAGGAAAGAGAGAGCAAAGCTGGCTTCCTTCAGCTGCTAGGCATCTCTCTGACCGGCAGCAAAATGAGTGTGACTAGAGCATAGCGGGGCTGCTGCATTTCAGGAGTCCAGATTTCCTTAGAGCAGGTGATAAATCAGAAAAGCTGAAAAGTGTCTGTGGTCACCCGTCCCTCAGTATAGCTGCTCAGCTCTTGTCGGGCATGCTCTCCATTTGTTCTTCTGCTCCCCGGGGGCTCACTCTGCCGCCTGCACCCTGTCTGAGAGCCAGGACCTCCCTGCTGAGACCCATCACCCCGTCCCCTATCCGGAGAGACTGGAGGTGCGGCAGGAAGCCATTGGCAGGCTGTCGATTTTCACTGTCACGGACTGTCTAAACATTGTGATCTGTGCTCCTCACAGTGAACTCGAAAATGTAACGTGCTTTATCTTCCCTGCCCTTACAAGCATTGACATCCTCTGACTGAAACGGATCTTTAAATAATGAATGCGCTGTCACGTCTTGTGCCTTTTTAGCTATGAAGTGTGAGACTGCAACAATATAAAACTCACCATCTCTCAGAAACATGGCTAATAAGATATTACTTCCATTTGATATCACTTGCACTGGCTGTGGCTTTCCCAGTCTGAATAGGGGCAGATGTGCTAAATGCCGCATGATGTGGGAGTCAGGGGGTGTCGGGGTATCCTTCCCTGTCGTCCCTTGTAGGAGAAGCCACCAGGAGAAGCAGAGAAACTCTGTGTTATGGAGGTTTCTAGCGAGCAGTGAATGAGGGTGTGAAGGTGATGCGAGATCTGCGTAACCTGCTTATGTCAATTTAATTGAGAGATGTAATGGCTATTTTACTCGCTGGCAATTTTATATTAAATATGCACAAGTAGCATAAGTGCTACTAATGGAGAAGCCTTTTCAATGACGGGTTACTGCTTTTTGAAAAAATTGCATTGCACTCAGCCAAGACTAATGTACTTAGGCTAAACTACGCCTTTAAAATGGGTCTAATTGTAAGTTTTTATGCTGGGTGCAAACCGTAAAAAATTCAGAAAGATAAATGCCTACAAACCTTCAGTTCGGCTTCGTACAAGAGAAGGCAGGGACGTGCCCCTTGGGCTGAGCCGTGCAGGGACCCAAACCCAGCAGCTGGCAGGAGGTTTGGACAAAGACAGGAGAGGCAGGTGGACACTTAAGTCACACATATGTCAGCTACTGACTCAGGAAGGTACCTCTTGAGGTGGAGCTCTGGTAAATTATCATTGAAAGATACTTTCCATGCTCTTTTACATTAAAATAAAACCAAACCACAGGAAGGTCCCACCCGCCCAAGCTGCGCAGTAGCTCTCAGGGATGGTGGACATCAGTCCTGTGGCTCCCACTCAGCGTGGAGGTGAGGATGGAAGGTTGAGCTGAAGGGATCCCAGATGAGGTTTTGGCACAAGAGGAGGGCTGAGTGTGCACAGCAGATACCCCTTCATGCCCTGGCGTTAGCAGTAGCTGCAGTGACTGGTTTTCTGCTGTGCCGCACCTCATGCACCAAGAGGAGCATGAGGGAGATAATGGCATCCTCTGACGGACACATAGCAGCCATGGTGGGCCTTTCCCTCAGCTGAGCCCTGAGCCTCTGAAGCCACCTCCAGACATCCCTATCAGCAGGGCAATTCATGGTCTGCAGAACCCTGGGAGCATCCTGGGCACCAGTCCGACCACCACTGTCGATGGGGCTTGTGCCGACATGAGTCTGAGCAGGAAAAGGGTGAAGAAAAGAGGATTAAAAGACATCTGAACAGGACCTGAAGTGGCAAACAGGTAACTGTAGGTTCGGAAAGCAATTGAGCACCATCCCAGCTTTCCCTGCTGCTAACTCAAAGCCCTAAAGCTCGTGTGGTCTCACGCTGTCAGTGGTGCTCAGTGCTTACACCTGTGGGTACACACAAGGCTGTGCTCATTGGAGCAAGCCCAGAGGAGGGCCAAGAGGATGATCAGAAGGTTGGAGTACCTCTGCTATGAGGACAGGCTGAGAGAGTTGGGGTTGTTCAGCCTGGAGAAGAGAAGGCTCCAGGGAGACCTTATAGTGGCCTCCCAGTACCTAAAGGGGGCCTACAGGAGAGATGGGGAGGGACTCTTTATCAGGGACTGTAGAGATAGGACAAGGGGTAACAGTTTTAAACCGAAAGAGAGTAGATTTAGATGAGATATTAGGAAGAAATTCTTTCCTGTGAGGGTGGTGAGGCACTGGAACAGGTTGCCCAGGGAAGCTGTGGATGCCCCATCCCTGGAAGTGTTCAAGGCCAGGCTGGATGGGGCTTTGAGCAGCCTGGTCTAGTGGGAGGTGTCCCTGCCCAGGGCAGGGGGGTGGGAACTAGATGACCATCAAGGCAAGGTCCCTTACAACCCGAACCATTCTATGATTCCATTTCTGTACCTGCCTGTCCCCTTCTCAGGCAGCTTGCTGCTCCCTGTCATCCCCCCCACATCCCTAGTGAGAGGTTGGGGTGTGCCACCCCTCAAAGCAGGCAAGGGCAACCAGAGCATGTCTTTCAAACCTGGATCAAACTTTTCTTCTTGACAAAGAAGAAAACGTGCTTTTTGTGCCTTTGTGTGTTGTGCTTGCCACTTCAGGTGGACACCCAACTGCTTGATTCCTCCCTGAATTGCAGCTTATGGAGATAAACTTGCATTCTCCATTTTCAGTAGGACTGGTGGGTTGATTCACTTTTTTTTTCTTTTTTTTTTTTGCCATTTACATGTGATAATCATGTTGGGAACTCGCAGTTAGCGTAGATTTAAATATGCTGAGATATGAAATGCTGTTAGTTATAACACTGGAAATCCTTAAAAACAAGCCTACTCATTTAAAGCTGTATCTATGGCTATAAGTTGTGATACCTAAACTGTGGAAAATATATACTGTAGAAATGTTTATGAGCAGAGCTGTGGTTTGATCATGCTGCTGCCACTTCTAAATTTATATTTGGCTACTGCAAATTCTTGCTCTAAATTCTGGCTACAGTAATCTGCATTCTTATTAACAGCTTGGTTTAAGAAAAGAGGGAAGTGTGGGAGGTAAAGGATTAAAGAACAGTATATGCATGCCTCAGATACCTCTTCTTAGCAAAAGCTTGCTTAAATGAAAAAACAACAA
>VYZM01024085.1:167671-183000 GCA_013398915.1 Dromas ardeola | reverse complement strand
GGTGGGCTGGCTAGAAGCTGGAAAGGGAAAAATCACATGCAGCTGGTGGGTGAAGGGCTGAGACATCAGGTGAAGCTGTTTGCAGTGAGCTAGGAAGGATTTAGAAAACAGTCTGTGCTTTTGATAAACAGACACGTCATCATAGGGGAAGATAACACGCCAGAAGAAAATTAGCTTAGGAGATATCTCCTTAAGGACATGCGTGGGCTGCTTGTGAAGGGGATGCTGTTGCCTGTGGTGAGGGGACCGCCGCAGGTCCCTGCTCCCCGATCCCCTGCCTACCCCAGCGGTGTGCTGCTGCCGGGCCCTGCCGCACTCTTGGGGTTTCGCCCAGAGATTTTCGCCCAGCAAAATGGCCCCATGAGCCTTCCTCCTTCCCACTCCCCCTCCTGGAGGTCAGGCTTGTGCCCGCACCCCACCGATGTGCAGCCAGCTTGATGCTGAGGAGACTGATCCCCAAAATATTCCCTTGTTTAAGGTGACCGAGGTGACCTTTTAAGTGTAGTAATGTACTTTTTATACTGTGACTTTTTCCCCCAAGTTCTTCTAGCTGTTCTCCTGACACTGATGTTTTGAAAATCATTATTTCAAAAGTGATCCAACCATTAAAGTCACCAGCTTTTAATTTCAGCTCAAATGCAGGTCTCCTCAGATTTGGAGGAGTACCAGGCACCATCATCTGGGCAAATGTTATCCATTACCAAGAGAAACTTGATGGAAATAAAGTGTATAAAATTTAACCTGATGTTTTCAATGGCAAATGTATTTTTTTCCCCGTAAATGCCAGAAACGCAGCTATAGCTATATCTACATCGCACATTGGGGCTGGGATCTGGCCCAGCAGAGCTCTCAGCCTCTAATCGCTGTATTCAAATTAAGAGACAGCCAGACCCCACGTCTCAGCTGGGAGGCAGCCACTAATGGCAAAGAGGCATTAAAGCACTTGAACCTTCTCTGAGCCGTGCCTAATCGTGCAGAGGCTCCTCTCCTGGCCACGCTCATGGAGTTTAAATGAACACGTCTTGTTATTGTGCTGAAACAGAAGGTGAGTATTTACACTGACAGGAGGAAGGAGGAACTTCACACCTGAACAGGGACAGCTTCTTAAGCCCCTCAGCTTTCTGTGGTAACCGTCCAGCCATTGATCCCAGGCTTTCTCCATGCAATATCTGAGACATTAGCATAAATCACCATTAACATTTGACTTTGCAGCGCAATGGGCTAAAAGCGCTCACAGTCAGGCATAGATGAGAGGCGATTTAAGAAGTTTTTCTTCACCTCCTCTTATTGAAGGTGGGAGCCAGTCTGCCTAAATTGGGATTAGAAGCTGGTGCCCAACGTACGCCCGAGCGGCCACTCCTCCTGGAGGAGCAGGCTGCTTTGGGCTCTCAGGGTGAGCAGGGTCCCACTTCTGCAGGATGTGTGGAGGGTGTCCCCCTGGGACCAAGGGGAAGGGACACCTCCTGGCCACCATCATTTTTAAAACTGAGAGAGCCCAGCTTCCCCTCTGCTCCTCTTGGGAAAGCTATAACTACCTAACTGTCCATGCTATCTCTCATTTAAAGAAGGTGGCCCTGCTGCATTAGGAGCTTCTGCTTAAAAATACATAGGCAAACCAGGTCGTAAGAGGACAGAGGAGCTTAGTAGTTCCTCTTACTTGGCCTGGATCAACCTCTGGATGTTTTCACAACAGCCCAATTCTTCCTCCGCTGGAAATGGAGATGCTTAGGTCACCACATCTTTTCCTTCATGCCTGTGCGCAAGGTGTGCTAACTCCAACGTTGGGTTACATTCCCAACAGCCACCCAACCCAACAACCACCTAAGTTTCACTGTTGTGGTGTGGATGGGAAGCAGTTTTTTCTTGCCAAGTATCCTCTGACCTCAGGGACCATGAGGATTTCAAGCCACGTGCTAAGGGTTGGCACAACCTGGAGATGGAGGGTTAACCACACAGACAGCAGTGGGATTAAAGAAAAGCAATAGTTTGGGCGCAGTGATGTGTCATATAGACACAGGATATGTGAACATACAGAAGTGGTAACTTCATAGCACTGTCCTTGTAGCACTGAAGAATAATAGCTTTGTGAGAAAATTAAGGACTTCTGTTTAATCTGCTTTATCTTTGGGTATTTTTCCAGTTCTTTGTAAAATTACATTGTTCTTCAGTCTTTTCATGAAACACATATAAAAAACAAAGACCATACGCTAAGACTGATGACTGCAGAGTTATTATTTCAGTTCCAGGAACAGGCTTTTGAAGTCCCCATCATCCTCAAGGAGCTGAGAAAGTCAGGTCTCCTTGGCAGGCAGGTCCTTACTGCTATGTTCGATGGGGAGCAGCCGCCTTGTTGCTCCTACTCCATTTCCTCCCATTTGTTGTAAACCTGAGCAATGTAGTTCTTGCTTGTGCTTTTCAGGAAGGCTCCCTGTCAAGAGCACTCACAAGGGGAGAAAAAGGCAATTTGGGCTGAAAGACTTAAAATCAGGTGCGAGCCAAGCTGCTGGCATGAGTGGGAGTGGAGTGAATTCAATACTCAAGAAAGCAACCACCACCTCGCAGGCTCTGAAAGAACAGTTCATCTGCGAAACAGTGAGTAATAAATCTGGTTATATCACTGGCTGTCCTTGGGGAAAACTAAATATATCCTGATCCTGATATCATTACTCCTAAGTTTGCTTTTTAATTGCACTTCTTGCATTTATGCTTAGTAAAGCACTGATGCCTTCCTCAGAATTAGCCGTGGAAATTGAGGAAGCCAGTGACTCCAGTTTCTCCAGTAAGGAGCTGCACTGGGTCCCGCTCGCAGATGCTGCTGAGCCCTGTCAGCGTGCTGCTCCCCATGTCTCTCTGCTTCTGCTGGAGCTGAACAGAGAGAAAAAAGGGAAACCTTGCGAAATCTGTGTATTACCGTGGTGTAAAACTGTGTAAACCATGGTGTCGTGGTTTAACCCCAGCCAGAAACTGGGACCATGCAGCTACTTGCTCACTCCCCCAAGTTAGGATGGGGAAGAGAATCGGAAGAGCAAAAGTGAGAAAACTCATGGGTTGAGAAAAAGACAGTTTAATAAGTAAAGCAAAAGCTGCGCATGCAAGTAAAGCAAAACAAGGAATTCATTCACTGCTTCCCATCGGCAGCAGGTGTTCAGCCATCTCCAGGAAAGCAGGGCTCCATCACGCGCAACGGTTACTTGGGAAGACAAACGCCATCACTTTGATGTCCCCTCTTCCTTCTTCTTCCCCCAGCTTTATATACTCAGCATGACATCGTATGGTATGGAATATCCCTTTGGTCTGTTGGGTTCAGCTGTCCTGGCTGTGTCCCCTCCCAACTTCTTGTGCCCTCCCAGCCTGCTCTCTGGCAGGGTGGTGTGAGGACCAGAAAAGCCCTTGACTGCTTAGCAACAACCAAAAATGCTAGTGCGCTATTGACAATATTTCCCATCCCAAATCCAAAACACAGCACCACACCGGCTGCAAGTAAGAAAGTTAACTACATCACAACTGAAACCATGACAACGGAGCAAATTAGTCTAATTCCATTTGTGCTTTCGGATAGCACCTCCATCTCCTGAGGTATGATTAGCAGATAGGTGTTCACCTTAACAAGTTATTGCCTTGCTGGCTAAACATGTTTACAAACAAATAGTTTTTGGAATGAGCTGAGGTTTGCTTTTTTGGAGTATAGCATTAGCACTGAGAGCCAAACATGCGCTCACCTTGCTCTAGCACAAAGGAAGATGTTGTCACCCCTGCACCTTTTAGGGGACTTAAACTGTGGACAGGGATCTTGGAAAGAAGTGGTGATTTACCTGAGTGACCACTGGATGTCATAATATCCCACAGTGCTGCCACAGCCTCATCTGTCAGGCCGCAGCAAACATGATTTTAAAGGGGCATCATGCTGCCAGAGCTTGTTATGGCTGTGTTTGTTAAAGCTGCAAGGCTAAGCTGAGCTCTTTGGGTCTTAAAATAGGATGGGGATAAGTGTGGAGAAGTGTGACTAGAGATCTGGAAAAAAAGCCAATTGACTTGCTCTTTGCTAGGATGACTGGGGAGGGTAGTGTGGCCCCTAGACTGGACGGTGCCTGCTGCTGCCCCCCACTTTGCTGCAGGGAGGAGGAAGAGTGTGTGGAATGGGGCTCCCTATCAGGGACTCACACTCGCTCTTCAAGGCTGCTCCATCCCTCCCGTGTCCCATTTGGCAGCTGGGGACTGCTGGCCATTACCTTGTACCAGGGTGCCACCTTAAAGCATGTAGCAACCTGCCAGCCACGTCTGCTTGCTCAAACATCTCAAATATTACTTTAATATTGAAAAGAATGAATTCAAACTTCACATGTGCCAACTGGAGAGATTCGAGAGGGCTGCAAAGCCCTGAAGGACAGTGACCACCCCGGCTGGAGCACAGGAGGTGTTTGCCAATGCTGGGAGAGAGAGAGGTAGCCTTTTCCTGCTGGTGATGCTTACAGCATGCACCTTGGGAGAAGGGCTGGGCAGCACGCTTTCCATCTCCTACCCCTCGTGCTTTGGCAGCACTGGCCTTTTCCGTACCCGCTCTTTTCCACCCCTCATGTCTCACACACACACAGAGTCACAGCTGCACATTGCATACGGGCCCACGGTGTGTGCCTCATGGGGCAAACCTCAGCAGTTCAGACTCTGAGTAGTGATTTCTTCCATAGCTGAAAAAGAAAAAGGCCCTAAGTGGGGGCATCAAAACCAAGAAGAGGCAAGAGTGTTGGGAAGAAGGAGAAGCAGGGTGTTTCTAGCAGGGCACATGATGCCTGCTGAGACCGGGGCAGCCAGGTCTGACCCTGGCTGTGGTTGTGTTACCCATCGCAGCAGCAGCACCAACGTGCACAGCTGAACAGGCAGCTCCTCAGATTTACCAGATTAAAGAGTCTGTAATTCCCTCACCGTGCTGGGGAGCAGAGCTGGGGACACGCTGGTGCAAGGGCAGCTTGGCTCATAGGAGCCCAGTGCACTGCAGGGGAGGTGCGAGTGCAACAACAAGACCCGCCTTTTGTTCTTGATTTTGGTCCCCCAGCAATTTTAAAGGCAAGAAGGGGCTGTGTATTACACACCATAAAACTGTATCAAGAGATTTGTGCATCAAGCCTATAACTTCTTGTTGAGCTGTGACACAGCCTTTAAAAAGACATCCAGCCTTGATTTAAACACCTCGAGTACTGGGGAATTGACCGTGTCTGCGCACCTCATTTTGAATTTCAATTAATTTTGTTTCTGTTTCCTGCCCAGAAGCCCGTGCTTGCTATGCATTTGTTTGTCAGATTAAAGAATTTTCTATTAGCAGTGATTTCATCATGAAGCTACACCTGAAACGGGACTAAGCCAACATAGCCCCTTCTTTGTTAAGGCGAATAGGTTGAACATCAGGGATATCTCAGTATGTTTGCTCCTGTAACGGTGTTTTGAAACTTGCATTTAATGTGTGTTTGAAGTGTGGGAGGCCCAACGTGGACACTGCTGTCTGGTACCCATCCCAGTGATGCTGCTTGCAGGAGTGACAGGCAGGCCTTCTTGTGTACAGCAGAAATACCCATCCCCATTGCTTGGGGACTGTCTGAGCTCTCTCACATCACTCTCTGCAGGCAGATGGGCCAATTTAATGGCTCCTCGTTGCTTTTTGATGCTGGTGGGGAAGGCTTTAGCCCTTTCCCTGTTGCCCTGTCTCTGCTCCTCTCCCTATACTCCCTAAGAGCTTGTGCAGGCTCAGCTTTTATTCAAACTCCTGTGTGAGCTGCTTCCATTGACTCCAACGGCAGAAACCCACACAGGTTGAGGTTCCTTCTGAGGTAGTTTTCTGCAATTAGGTGAGGGAAAGTGGCTCACGGGGGGCCTGTCACTCACTGGCACAAGGCAAGCAGCAGGAGCAAAGGGCAGGGAGAGGGCAGAGAGGGGTCAGGAGCGGACGTGTGCCCTCTTGGTGCCTGTGCACAGGTCGAGCTGGTCCTTGTGAGGGAAGCCTGCCTCTTCCCAAGCTCTTAGATGCTGGAGGTATGAGCTTGTGAGCAGTCGTGTTAGGCCTTAAATGATACTACTTTTCCACGGTGATGTGGTCCTGAAGGTAGGTCTTGCCTGATGATCCTTGTGAACTAGGTGTGCAAGCATTTCTAGAAAAGAAAAGGAGCAGGTGTTTTAGTTAAAAGGCCTTTTAAATGGGTTGTGCATCCTTATTTTGCAAATGCGTTGTCCCCCCCCGGCCACCCAGAGGAGAAAAAATAGTGACAGCACGTCACACTTAAAAATCACTGCCTGTAGGGACTTGCCTTAAGATTTTCGCAAAGATGAGCCTGTCCCCTTTTATACATATGCAAAGAAGTTAAACTGACTTGCTCAGTGGCTCAGCAGTGGAGTCACAACAGGGTCCAGCTGACCCTGGGGAAGAACTTATCTTTCACCAGCTCCTTTTTCCGCCGCAAGCTGCAGAAACCTGCAGCGAGATGTTTTTAATCAGCCAGGTTTTTGTATTGAGCCAGGTACAATCTTGGGCAGCTGCAATAAAACCGGCTCCTTTTTTTAGCTTATAAATGCTGAGAAACTTCTCGGGCATCCTCTTGCGAGAGAGGATAATACGGTGGATGCATTGTCATCATCAGCTATTCAGAAAGCATTGCACCTGGATCCCGTCTTTACAGAGCCCTCAGTGCTTTAGATAAGACAGTGATAAAAAAGATGAGTGTATGTTTTTGTGTGTATAAAAGCCTGGCTTTCAGGGCATTAAATCTGCCTCCTTGTGAAGAATTTCTTAAGAACTGTATGCCAGTTTATTATTCTGCGCTTCAACTCTGGATATTCAGTGACTGACTGCTTCCACCTATTTGTTCCAGAATGATGGCAGCTTTATTTAGGTGATAATAGGAGCGCTGTGCTGTTTTATGAGGCTGTAACCCAATTCCCAAGTGGATGAAGACTCTCCAAGGCCGCGTAGTTTATCCTGACTATCCAAGGAACTGAATTACTGACCAGAAAAATAGTGGTGTTCCTGCTCATGTTGTTATGCTCCAATTCTCCAGTATTTGTGCTAAATAAATGTTAAAAGCATTTGTGACATGAGAAGCAAGAGCACAGGGAGAAGATGGGAATGACAGTGAGGAGCAGAATGGCAGAAGGAGCTGGAGCTGGGGATTTGTTGTTTGCTTCTTACTTATTTCAGTAATTCTTTGAGGATATTCCCCATCTTTCAGACAAGAACTGCACCTACAGCTGAAGTCCCCTGCCTCTGGGTTAGATGCCAGCTAAATAATTTCCACAGGCCCAAAGAGCTAAGAGCTGAAGGCTGTTCACAATTGTCAGAGTCCAATCTGTAGCTGAACGTCCCATGGGATAAAAATGCTCCAGCCCTTGCACTGCGCAGATTCAGGGCTCCTTGCACGCGGTGTGGCACAGGCTGGCTCTGCTTTTTTTCTCTGCTTTGCTTTGCTGTCCTGCTTGCTTTTGAAAGGGATCTTGAACTGATTTTTCTGTTTTAAATATTAGGGTTTTGATATAAATGTGCATGTTGTATGATTTTGCATTACGCAGCAAATAACTATCTACCTGGTGGCTGCATGTTCAAGCTGAACTTTGCAGCCCTCAATACTGTTGGGGTGCACAGGGTGCAGCTCAGGACTGGGGCCATAGTCTTTAATTAGAGGCGTGTTTATTGCTAGACAAAAAGTGCTCCCAGTAAAACAAGCTAGGAGCGAGACCAGGCTTTTACAGTGGGTACATGAATTCACTGACTCTCCTTGTCTGTAATGTAATGATGACTCTTTGGTCCTCTTGGGGTTGATATGAGGAAGCATTCAATGAATGTACTTTTATTACCGTTTAGTCATTATTTAATAGCGTTTATCAGAATTATCAACCTGAAAAGTATTACTGGCTGAAAAAGCTCCATGTTAAAATTCTTACCTACGTAATATACATGGAGTTATTTACCTAAATACAAATTCTGTAAAGCAGTTAAATAAATCTCACTGGCAGTGGGACTAAAACCATGTTTAAACATGAGCTGTCTTCCATATTTATATCAGTGTAGTTGTAGTCTCCGTTTAGACCACAGATTTTCTTGTTTGGGCAGTACTGTGCTGCTCACTCGCACTTACCTGAGTGCTTGAGTCCATACCAGTGAACCCAATATCAGTTTGTCCTGATGTATTTATTGTGACCCTTTCGGTCAGTCCCCAGGTTCAGGTTCTTACCGAAAGAAGAACCACCTGATCTCCCTGTTGCAGTAACCAGAAATAAGCCTGGCCGTGGTACTCCAGTGTTGTGTCGGAGGGAGGCTGCATGCCCAGGTACTGGATATGCTGTTGTCTTTATCTTCTACTGGTGTCTCATTAGTACCTTTCAGATGAGCAGTAGTCTCCCAAATGCTTGGCTAGGAATGCTTTAGAGGATTATTATTTTTTTTAAATAGAATTAAGCAATTAGTCCAGGAGCTAATTAAACTTAGCATTTGGTTTTCTAGGGTAGCACATGAATCATGAATTTGAAGATAGGATTCATTTATCTCTTGGTGACAAATATATGTAACTGACATGCAATTTTAGGGGCAGACGCAGGTGCTTATTCAAATAATATTCACGGATAGAAGATATGTACATTAATTATCCTATGATAGCTGCAGCCAGATTTAACAAAACATTTCTCTGCCTAGAATAAGGTAAATAAACTCTCTTGCTCCAAGGGGTGCTTTTGGCACAGTGCTTTCCACAGGGCCTGAGAAGCACATCTGATAACTAGTGCCACCGGTGATTGCAAAGCATGTGGGAGGAATAAGTCCTGGTGAAGCTGTTTAAAGGGATGAAAGAAGATGTTGGCACAAGCCGTCCTGGATCGGTATTCATCACTGCTCTGCTCCTTTTTCCATTGACCTTGCCACCGAGTCAGTAGTTATACTCAAATACGCTGTCTCACTGGTGAGGCAAGAGCTGGCAGTGGTGGCCCTAGTCAGCCCCAGTGTCATTAGTCTGTGTCAGAAAACCCTCTACCAGACAAGTGAGGGTGACAACCACGTGGTAATATTTATAGAGATACATACTTTGTGACAAATGACCACTGCCTCAGAAATGAAAGCTGAATAATAAGTAAATCTTCATCTTAAAATAGAAGAAAAAGGGATCACATGGGTATGCAAGTGAACAATGAAGGTAAATCTGAAAATAAGGGGCTCCAGGGAAAAAGAAGAGATTCCTGGTCCACAAATTTTGGGGGGAAGGGAGAGATGAAGAAGCTGGTAGGGAGCTGGCTGGTGGCTGTCACAGCAGCTGGGAATGGCAGGGTGACACTGCAGACCCTGTCTCCCTGCATGGACTGTGAGCTATGCCTGTTTGCAAGAGTTACTCAGGCTGAAATGCCCTTCATCTTATCAGACTGAGCCCAAGGACTGGGCTTTTCCTTATTTTTTGAGATTGATGTAGTCACCTCCAGCTTAGCTTCCCCATATGTATAATAGACCGGAACAGCTTGCACCGAGACTTTGTGTATGCCCCATCCCTGGAAGTCTTTGAGGTCAGGATGGGGCTTTGAGCATCCTGTTCTGGTGAAAGATGTTGGACTAGTTGAACTTTGAAGGTCCCTTCCAACACAAACCATTCTATTATTCCCTGGTGTCATCTGCTTGCATGATGTCCAGGTGCTTGGAAATGAGACTCCATGGGTGCTTCATGTCAGCTGGCTTAGGAGGAAAAAATCCCTTTGGGCATGCCTGCCTCCTTCCACGAACTGGAGTCAGGACCAAGTGGACGAGCTCAGACCGTGGGTCAGAGCTGTGGATGGATAAAGAGAGGGCCCTTCCTCCCCCAGCCTTCAAGGGTACCTGCCTTTCTCCTCAGGCAGATGGAGGGACTTAACGTTTTGGCCGCTGGTTTTCCACCCTCTGATCTGTAGGCACACATTAGGTCCCATCCTGAGCAGATGGATTTACAGAAGCGGTTGCAATGAACCCTGCAATCTGCTGGGCTGGATTGCAGAGGGGTCTCTCCAGCTTGTGATCCTGCAGGAGTCCCCACAGTGAAGGAAAAGCACGATACTCTTAGGGAAACAACACTGTAAGCAAGATGGGAAAATTTATCAGAATTACCTGTATTTACGAGCCCTTTTGGGTGTCTGAATAAACTTAGATTATGAAGAGCTAAAGCAGGTTATTTGAAATCAGATCCTGTGAGTAGATAAGGAGGTCTCTAATCTCCTCCTAATTTGTTGCTGTGGTTGGTAGGTATGCCTCTGTAAATTTTAAAGGACAAAGGTAATGTTGAACAGACAGTGTAAAAACAGCTGGATCAACAAGACATGGTGATGGCTTCATGGCATGAGGAATAAGTCACATACATCCCTTTATAGCTCTGTCTCCTCCATGTCCATCTCGCAATGTTTGTTTAAGACATTATGTTGTATTATCCTTGTGTAAATGGAGGATACTTTTGTATCGTATCCTTTGATGTGGGCATTGCTTGGGTGCAACTGAGACAAATTTTCAGCTGTGTCAGTTTTTAACTACACGTGTAGCTTAGAGATTACTAAGTATTAGGAACCAGCATTAATGCTTGTCAGTTCGGGAGCAGGTTCCACAGGTGGTGAAGATATCTCTCCAGCAGCTGTCATCCTGCGGGCTGCCACTCGCTTTAATCTCCCCGTCGCCTGTATTTCTCAGGCACTTGGCAGTCCCTCAATTTCGCTGCTGAAAATTATGTGCTTCAGAAGTTTCATGAAGAAATGTAATAGTTTGGTTACATTACAGGGAGGATTGTCCCATAAATTTTATTTCTGAATTTCCTTAATATTTTTTTAATACCCCATTTAGGGCAACAGTCACAGCGTGTCCCGTATCAGAGCTATGGCAGATTAAAGGGGTCTAATGAGAAATCCTTTTTTGGACAAGCTCCTGTATGGGCCATTCAGAAAAGTTCTCTAGCAAACTCAGAAAGTTTGCAGAGGTAGAGAGCAGAGATACTTCAAATGTGCAAAAACAGGACTTGGGCATAAGCCACCGCTCTGAACAGCTTCTCCGGCTCCTAACTCCAGTGTGTTTGTGTGTGTGTGTGTATCTGCACCTATGTTGACACACAAGAGTCTTTCTCTTCTTCCCTTGTGATGGCTCCCTGTCTGTTTATTTTCTTTATTATTTTGCTCATAGCTTTTCATACTTTTTTTTTTTGAATGCTGTAAGGTGTTTGGGGGTTTTTTGGCCTTTTTCTTGTGACTCACCAGGCTCTTTCTTTTTAGTGCTAGAAAGGGCTCCTGTCCCCCTTCCCAGTTACCTTCTTGCTACTCTCTGATGCCCAAAGCCAAATCCTAGCACAAATCTGCACAGTACCCGGCTCCCTCCCTTGGCCAGCCCTGCACTCCCTCGCTCCCCTGTGCTGTGGGGTCCCATCAGCACCCGGCTCACACAAGTGAATCAGCCCCTTAAAGGGGGTGCGTTCCCCCGTGGGTGCGTGCAAGGAGGGTGGGATGCTCCCTGAGGGATGGGGATGGGTCTGGGGCAGAGCCCAGGGCACCCCAACTCTCATGTACCACATATTAGAGCTGGGTCTTATCCTCAAAGGTTTTTATACTTATTTTTGTTTGTTCACAATTCCATATGTTCTATATATTCTCTCAATATATAGAATACATATGGAGGACACACATAGGATATTCTATGTTCTTCTTTTCTGCATAACTGTAGCTTCTCATTTAGCAAGGCACATGAATATAATCCAGACTTCTTAAACTAGGTTACCCGAAGATAATGATGATCCAGAGGACGTTGTAAAAAATCACCAAAAAGTGCCCTACAGCTAAACTTTAAAAAAACTGTCATAAAATCAAAACCTACAGCTCTTTTTTTTTGCCAAACTTTTCATATAGAAATGACAATCAACATACAGACGAGACACAGCGGACCAGGTCTGTCACGTCAAAGTCTGGGTGCTGAAGTCAGAAGCGTGGACACTGTTGACTCCCTCTGCAGGCACTTCTAAAGCACAATTCATCTGGCTGAATTTTGGGGGAATAATTGGGCCCTCCAAGCTCCCATTTCTCCCTGCTGACTATAAAACACCCTAGACATCTATCTCAGAATTAGGCCTATATGTTATCTGAAGTTAATTGAGGAAGTTTTAACCAGAATGACTGCTAAGAACGAAAGAAAATTTAAAGTAAAACAAAAAGGGATGACAGAGAGGCACTTTTATTTTTTCCAGAGGAGGAAAAGACAGTTCCTTTATAGTAAGTGGGGCAAAAATAGCCACCTTAAGAGGGTAATACAACTCAATGCAATGTAAGGTATATATTTAAAACAGGTCAGATGAGAATACTCTTTGTATTCTAAGTATGTGAATAAGCCTAAACTGCTGGGACAGTGAGCTACATTCAATTTTGCAGTGCAGAAATGAGCCACTCAATCGTCTTGAAATATCAACATCTTAACAGCAAAATTTACAGAAGCAAATACCCCAGACTTGAATAGCCTACCCTTGAATACACATCCAAATCCATTTTAGTACAGAACATTATCATTTATCACAGAGGCAAATACAGCTTGTTTCCATGGCACAAAAAAAGAAGCTACATAGCCAGGTGTTAGTGGTATTAAATATAAATAAAACAACATACTTAGAGAGGTCTTCAAATCAGTAATAAACCCTTATTAACTTGTATAAAGCAGAAAATTATATCTTAAAAATTATAACGTTTATTTAGCCCAGTACGTCACCACCAGCTTTTGAAAACTGCTTCAGAAGATTTTGCACATTGATGCGATTACTTTTGTAGCAATCGCTTTTTGTCTTGAAAAGTGATTTCTGTTCAGCCAGTTTCTGTCCCCAGTGTCCCGCTATTTTTATTCTACGGAAGAGAAAAGGAACAAGTAAAGTAGATATTCACATCCAAAGGAAGGGGCACTGTTATTTTAAAAGAGTTTTATTTTTGCATTAGGCGCTGCTTCCCCGGGCATGTGTATCTGCATATGTGTGTTTATGTGTCTCTATACGCACAAATGATAAGTAGCTACATCGTTTACATTTTTATGGCTGAAGCCCTTAATTGAATTTTCATAATGCCAGGAGGGCCCATTCGGGATTCGGATCCTGCTGTGCAAATACTCACTAAGACATCTGCCCCAAAGAGCTTGTAACTCTAAGAGGATAAAATGTGGCAGGGGAAATAATTAGGGGGAGATAAAGTGAATCTCTCTGGTTTGATGGGAGGGTCAGTCAGCTCCAGGACCAGAACAAGCATTCATACTTGCCCGGCACTGATTTATTGGTGAATCAGTAGCACCGACCCAGCTTTACGCTGGGCTCGCAGCCAGATTGTCCTTCCCCCTTGTGCTGGTGGGTGGACATCCCTGACCTCATCTGAGCTGCACAGCGACATCGTCCCCTCCCAGAGAAGAACCGCCCCCCCTCCATGGCATAAATCAGCCCTGTTTTCCTGCATGCTCACTTGCTGGGAATCATGCCCGAGAGTCATGTAAAGAAAAGATTTTGCTGTTGTTGGACTTCTTTTTGTGGCAGGAGGGGGAAAGAAAATGTTTCATAGAATGGTTTGGGTTGGAAGGGACCGTAAAGATCATCTTGTTGTTTCCCTGCTACAGGCTTGTTTCTCCATCACACGTAAAAGCAAGGGCAGGTACAAGGAAGATCTCAAACCCCTACGTCTGTCCCCAAGGGGACATCGCTTTCAGCTGGGAACCCCCAAGAAGTGGTGACCTCTGTCACAACCCTATGTGCCACCTTTCCTGGCTCTGCCTGTCAGTCTTTCACAATGCTATCCCAAAATTCCAGCATCTCCGTGCTTAAAGTCCAGGCCCTCATCTCCAACACACGGCCATAGCCAGGCAGGGAAGGAGGGAGGTCACCTTGAACACTGGGTGGAGGTGACGTGAAAAGCGAGGCACAGGGACACCGCTGAATCCCCAGCCCTCTCTGGAGCCAAGGTGCCAGAGCCAGCTTGAAAATCAGGTACCTGGATTTTCTCAGGATGGGGAGGTTTGGTTTGCACTGGTGACTCTTGCAGAAGTTTTCTACCTCTTCGTTTTTATCAGCTGTCAGCTCCACTGGCTTTGGGATGAGCCAGACCACCGCTGCTGATGTACTCATACTCAATTCAGTCCCGCTGTGGGTAGTGGAGGAGAAACATGGTGGTACAAATGCACTGTTTGGCCTTTGCTGATGCTCCTCTGTTTCCATCTCTCTGGTGAGAAATTGCCCAATTGACCAGGAGAGTGAGTTAAAAGGACTGCTTTCTTAAGCCTGCTCATGTCACTTTTGAAGAGCCATAGGAACTATGCCTTCTATTGTGGTTGTGGTATGCAGTAATGAGAAAAAAGCTTAAAATTAGTGTGATTGTCCACCGTACCTCCATTGGCAGATTTGTGTAAAATTCAGAGACCCCTAACACCCTCATTTCCTTCTACTATACAAAAACATAATTTATTTTGGTGTTGCCACCATCCTTGTGGAGCTGGCCCAAGATGTTGCAGGAGTTTGGGAAAGCTTTAGATAACAGATTCAAAATTTCAACATAATTTGTGGCTAATGCCTGAACCCTTGTTTCACGCTCTCAGCCTACTGCGTGCGCTTTCTTGCAAGTTAAGTCATCCTTGTCTCCGTTCCCCAGGGTTTGCATATGCAAAGCCATGAGCAGCCACTGAGGTTAATGTTTGGGTAGGTGGTTTTATAAAGTGGAAATCTGCTGATGGATCTGTGGGGATATTCTGCTGACTATTTGCATTGGATTTGTACATATACAGAAAGAAAGGTTACCGGCAGTCATAGTTTTTAAATACAGTGCTTAAATAATGCTATAGAATCATAGAACCATAGGGTTGGAAGGGACCTCTGGAGATCATCTAGTCCAACCCCCCTGCCAGAGCAGGGTCACCTTAGAGCAGGTTGCACAGGAACGCGTCCAGGCGGGTTTTGAATGTCTCCACCTCTCTGGGCAGCCTGTTCCAGTGCTCTGCCACCCTCAAAGTAAAGAAGTTCCTCCTCGTGTTTAGGTGGAACTTCCTATGCTCAAGTTTGTATGTTTAATTGAGACTCAGGTTTACTCCTTGGGAATGGACACAGTTGATAAACTGGCAGAAGCTTCTCCTCCTCTGCTGCGAGACCAAAGAGCATTTTGTATGTCCATCCTTGTGTAGTTACACTGTTAAACCAAATGTAACCAGCTGACTTGGTTTTCCTTGGGTTGCTCTCCAAAGTCTGTATGTGCAGTGCCTTCCCTTCCCACAGCTGACCCATATCTCCTGCCCCTTGTGGGATCTGCAGAGGTATCCCAGAGCACAGGCTGCCAGAGAAAAAAGAAAACAATATTAAAGAAGGAAAAGG
>VYZM01024085.1:132065-167653 GCA_013398915.1 Dromas ardeola | reverse complement strand
TGAAGAGTGGAAGGAATGGGGGGGGGGTTGTGTATCATAGTCATTCAGAGAGGTGAGAGTGTCACCAAAGTTGAGATGGGGTTTCCTCCCCTCCCCGTTTCACTGTCCCTCATGCACTCCCATGCATGACACGCATACGGGTCTGTAGTAAGTCCAGGCTATTTGCTCGGGTAGGCCTAGACTGCCTGCTGGCTCTTTAAGCATCCTGAAAACAGATATTTCTGTCTTCTCAGAGGTGGGAATAAAATGAGTTGCATATGTTGTACACTTGATGAAACTAGCCTCGTCACCTTTTTCACTGGCACAGTCATGAAGTCTCTGAACCACTGTCATGCTGCTGGCACTAGCTGGGTTTCTCCTGGAATGGGTTTTTCCTGTCCGTTGGAGGGTGACTTGATATAGACAGGTGGAGAAGAGTGTTTTGCTCTCTGACATTCTGTCATGCCTACAGCCTTCCCCTTCTAGTCCTGCTTTCTGCTAGCTAAGCCCTTTGTGGAGATGAAGCTGGTGGATCTGCCCAAGGGGTGAAAATATTACCTCCTACACTTCCAGAGGTGGATCTTTTGCCTTAAACAGTTGGAAATCCCCAGGAGAGCAGAGCCCTTGCTCTCACACTGCTGCAAAGATGCCAAAAATCCCAAAGATCAGCCTGAAGATGCGAGCAGAACACATGCAAGATGGTACACACAGTGATACTCCTAAGCCTTACTGTTTGCTTTATGAGACTGGTCGCTGTTGGTTACCTTATGGAAAGAATTATTTTAGGAACTGTCATTTTTGTTTTAATTATTGCTGGGAATCATACTCCAGAGAAATTCTGCATCTGCTGAGAAAAAGTGATTATTGTCCTCTTCTAGTACATCATTTCCTCCTGTGCATCTGCACAGGCAGGTGCTGAGGTTAGAGGTACAGATCGGAGCCTTTGCTGAGAACAGTAAAACACAAATTTTGACTTATGTCTCTGTGGCTTCTATGTGGATGTAACAGTGCTCTAGTCTTGTAAGGACATTACAAACAAGCAGTAAATGATCATAGTATGATACTTATTTAAGGATTAGTGCCCTACCCATAGCAGATTGAGTATATAGGCCTGTCTTTTACTGCCTAACATGGTTAGTTTCTTTCTCCTTAGGGCAAATGTATTAGAGGTTGTTGGAAGGAATAGCAAGCCTTTGCATTGTAGCAGTTCTAAAAAACCTACAAGAACACTTAAAATTAAAGCTAAAAAGCAAATACGACACTTAGAGATGTCAGATAAAAAATTAGTAAAATATGAATGACTGAACTGTTATCCCTGTCTGATGCAAATCTTAAAATACAAGGATCATGTTCTGCTGCTGGACCTGACTGTCATGTCAGCTGGTAGCAGTTTCTTGATAACATCATGCCCATTTTTTTCCCTAGCTCAGTTGAGGATGAATTGTAGTGGGGTGAAGGGAGAGTGGAATGGACACTGACAACCCCACAGCAACCGCAATTACTATCTTTGGTTGGCTAATGTCACACCATATGGTACCAGGTTAGGGATGAACCTGCCAACGGTTATGGCCCTACAGCGATCAGCATGGCAGACACGCAGAGGAGCAGAGGGAGTTGAGGGCAGGAGAAAAACGCAAGTACATACGCACAGAGGACATGCAAAGGGGGTAGGTTATTGCCGCGTGGAGCAATATGAAAGTGGGAGGCCAGTACTGACTGGGAGGGGGGCAGGGGAGCAGGCAGGACTCTTCCATAGATATCTTTTTCTTTTACTTCTGTTGAAATCGCAAACGTACCGTTTATAATAAAGCAGCTTATACGTTTGTTCTTCACAGTTTGTAGAAAAATCTGAGAAACCAAGATCTGGTTCATCCCCTTGCCAACTCAGGATGATCTCTGTCCAGATCATTCCAGGTGATGATGCTAGTACTGAAGATGTTCCAGGCATCTTGAATTTTAAAAGGAGTACATAGCCTGGATATAAGATCAGATGAGTGTGCTGAGTAATTTATCCAGAAAATATCAAGTAGAGCTGAAAGGGGACTAATGCAGAGCTTCATTTAAAGTTGAAAGTAAAACCTGCTCCTATATTTCTGCAAAAACAGAGGCAGTTCCTTTTCTTTCTGAAACACCAGATGATCCAGACTCCATGATGTAGATGTTAAGGTAGGACTCAGTTCATGAAACTCTTGTGTCTATACGCAGTAGAGGCTTAAAAGATACTGTATCAGCCTGGTTCTGCTGACAAAACACTTGGCGGTTTGTTGATAGGATACCCTAAACTGAAAAATCAGATAAGATGTTACGTTCAGTATTGCCTTCTGAGCTGAGTTCAGCTGCCTCTGGTGTCTCAGGAGCAAGTAGTTGTGAGCAGCACTCTAAGTGATGTGGCAAATGTGGTGCTGCCCCTTGGAGACTGGCAAAACCAATGCAACATATGGGGTGGGAGGCCTTTTCTTAACATTTTTGGGATGTTTTCCTCATGTAACATCTCTCCAGGTCTGCACTAGGTGAGATTCCCTCTTCACCTAAGGAGCTCATCCACAATTTGAGGATGGGTAATGGTCACAGGGGAGATCATGCTGCACTGTGCAGAAGTTTTAAAACTTACATTGACTAATACCCAGGGGTGGATTAAAATGAAATGGGCTATTTCTGCAGGAAAATTGCTTCCTCCTCTGCTTTCTGCCAGAACCTTTCCTTCACAGGCCATCTTCTACCCTATCCCGGACAAACACTGTTCTTCCTTTCCCCATCCTGCTCTTCCTATGTCAGGGATGGTTTCTAATCTCCTCTCACTTCCTTGGCAAGACTGTAGCTTGCTGTTGCCTGTTTTACTCCCTCAGCTCGCCCGGAAAGAGGCAGTGAATGGGGCCCCCATGCCACAGAGGAGTCACAGGCTATCTGCCAGTCGCTCAGGCATGTGCTTAATGGGAATGGTGGTCTGGTGGTCTTGGTCTGGTGCTCACTTGAAGTCAGGCCATGCATAGAGGGACTGGATAAGGAGAAGGGTCACATGAGAGCCTTGCAACAGCATGTGTTAGTATTGATTAATGAACATTTCAGAGTGGAGAGCAAAAGTAATGAAACATGAAATAAGGCTGTTACAAAAATGTATTGGAGAAGTCACTCTGTGGTCATACTTTTGGACTCTGAATATTATGTTGCTAATAGTTTTGTGTTGCTGTTGGCTGGGGTACCTCAGCTGGTCCTGGGACCTCTCTAGATGGTATCTGCAAGTATTGGACTCACATTTTCCTGCGAGTCTTTTTTTTTTCCTGTGTGACAGGCCTTATTGCCTGTCAGATGTGTTATTACCCAAAGCTCTTCCTCACCTGGTGTGATCAAGCAGACCTTCACTGAGTAAAGAAATGGGCAAAAATGACTTTGTATTGTCTATGGATCACGGAGAAGGACTTGATGCTGCTGGTGGATGAAAAGATGGACATGGGCCAGCAATGTGCACTCTCACAGCCCAGAAAGCCAATTGTCTCCTGGGCTGCATCAAAAGCAGCGTGGCCAGCAGGTCAAGGGAGGCGATTCTGCCTCTTTACTCTGTTCTTGTGAAACCTCACCTGGAGCACCGCATCCAGCTCTGCAGTCCTCATCACAGGAAACACATGGACCTGTTGGAGCGGGTCCAGAGGAGGGGCACAAAGATGATGAAAGGGCTGGAGCACCTCTCCTGTGAGGACAGGCTGAGAGACTTGGGGTTGTGCAGCCTGGAGAAGAGAAGGCTCCAGGGAGACCTGATTGTGACCCTTCAATATTTAAAGTGGGCTTATAAGACTGATACTTTTTAATAGGGCCTGTAGCAATAGAACAAGGGGTAATGTTTTTAAACTAGATTCAGACTAGATATAAGGAAGAAATTTTTTACCACGATGGTTGTGAAACACTGGCAGAGATTGCCCAGAGAGGTGGTAGGTGCCCTATTCCTGGAAACCTTCAAGGTCCAGTTGGATGGGGCTCTGAGCAACCTGATCTAGTTGAAAATGTCCCTGCTCATTGCAGGGGGGTTGGACTAGATGACCTTTAAAGGTCCCTTCCAACCCAAACCATTCTATGATGGTATGATTCTATGGATCTGGCACATTTATACATTCATTCACTTCTCAACTCTGGACTAAAATTAATACAGAAATCACAGTTAGTACTATGGAAAACTCTTATAGGGGTGGTATTGTATTATTGCACCATTAATCTTCAGGCGATCACTGAAGGCACTGAACAGGGTCTTATTGTGTAAGCCCCCCCTTTTAGCCACCTCTGGAGAGTGATCCATCCCACTCTGTGCTAGAGCTGGGCCTCAGCTGTGTAAAGGCAGGCATGAACATTTGGGTCTGTGTCCGATCTACTTACCTCTTACGGTCAACGGAGAGAAACAGGCACTTCTAGGTCATGATTCATCTTGTCCAAATGTAGGCATCAAGAATAATTAGGTGAATCACACTCTAAAACTGCTTATTTCTCTCCACTATTATGGGAAATTATAAAGGGAGGACCAGGTGATTAGCTTATATGCATACACCTACCCTGTCAGTGTCTCCAGGGATGTGAGATGAACCTCCTACAGGTCTAAAACAGGTATAATGAATTGCACTCTGGAGGGTCTTACCCCTCTCCATTGCTTAGGAAACAAGTCAAAGGCAGGAACCTAGCTTAGACTAGACACTTAACTTCTAAGTTACTAAAATTAAATTAAATTACTCCCACCCTGAATCTGTATCTGCCACTAATAAACAACTATTTTATTTTTTTTCTGGAACTGTTGGCCATTCTCCAAAAGAGGTATCAAGGATTCAGGAAGCAAATGCAGAGAAATTTCTGAGAAGTTTCATGTTTAATTTTTTAGTATTTTATTTAAATCCTTTTATTTTAAAGTTACATTTATAAGTTTTCTCTTTTGATGATCAATTTGCAACTCCAAAACACAGAACAGATTAACGCTCCTTTGGCATTGGCAGGGTTAACCTGACTACTCTGATGGCAGGGAGGTTGTGCGTGGCTGGTTGAGGGCAGGTTTGGACTCTTCCTCCATAACTCTTTTATGGCATCAATCACTTCTACTTCAAGTTCTTGTTTGTCCGAAACTTGAGGAGTGAGAAGATCGCCTGCTGGAAGTTGTCTCCCGTCACTACATAGAGCAGTAAGTTTCCAAAAGTATTTAGTGCTGCTAAAGGTTTAGCTATAATAAACATTAAAAAGATCGTGTTCTTCACGTGGCAGCTAACCGGTCGTACTCGGAGCTCCAGCCGAATCCCTCGGAAGATGTGGAAGGGGAGGAAGCACACATAGAAGACGACCAAGAGGACAATGGCAAGTCTGCGAGCCTTTTGTTTGTAGCAAGCCTGTGTGTGGGGCCCAGTAGCCAAGGTGTAAATAATGAGTGCGTAGCACAGAGTAACCGTCAGCAAGGGCAAGAAGAAGGCAAACACCGTTAGCAGCCAGTTATACCACCGACTAGTGTCAAGGTCCTCAGCAGTAGTTAGGTCCGGGCAGATAGTCCTGTTCTGCTTATGCCTCGTGGCAATCAAGATGCCTAAGGGGCTGACGGCCACCAGGGAAATCATCCAAACTACTACGCAGGTCACCACTGCCCATCTTCGTTTTTGAACAAAAAAGCACTTAATTGGGTGGACAACTACAAAAAAGCGGAAGATGCTGAAGCAGCTAAGGAAGATAATACCACTGTACATATTGAAGTAGAAACAAAAGTGAATAAACTTGCACATGAAGTTTCCAAAAATCCAGTTATTTCCATTAGCAGAGTAGTGTATAAAGAAAGGAAGCGTGGCTATATATAATAGGTCAGTGATAGCCAGGTTTAACATAATGATGGTGCTGCTTTTCCAGGGTCTCATCTTGACAAAGTAAACAAAAATTGTCACGATATTCCCTGGGAAGCACACCAGGAAGATGAGGCCATAAAGGACGGAGAGGTAGGATTTCACCTGTAAGAAATCTTCATCGTTGCAGCTTGTCAACGGGTCTGCGTGGCCTGGCAGAGCAGTAAAATTGCTGGTGCATTCAGATGCCATGTTCACAGAAATCTTCTTAAAGCTTTACAAAAACCAGATGGTTAGTTTTAATTGATTGGTTGGGACAACTGCATTCAGTTAAATCTTTTGTGGCTGGAGCACGTCATATGTTTGACAAGGCATAGTAGAGGAAGGGAACGAGGATTTGCTAACACACCCAGTTCTGAACTAGATAACCCCACTCAGATGTTTAATTCCACCCTTCCCTCTCCTTTATGTTTAATTTTGATAATGATTAATTTTATTCTTGCTTTATTTAACCTCCTACGTTGAAGAAGACAATTACTGCTTATCTGCAAACCTTCAGGAGTAGGAAGCACGCATTTAGGGAGCGAGTGAGAGTTTGGACTTAGATTTTGCAAAACCGTATGTGAATTAGTCTTAGCGTTTCAGAAAGTAGAGCCATACCCATATCTTATCTTCATTAATCTGAACTCATTGCTGTTTTGTGCTTGTGAAACCAGAGATGGTATTCTGGTTTCATGAAAACCAAAAGATGTTAGGTTCAGATACAGAGCTGAGGACCCGGTGCTCCCATAACCTGACAATCATAGCTTGTTCCCTGAATATGATGTTACTCTCTTGGAGTCATCAGAGTATAAAACTTGTATGAATGATTACTTTTTTAAAAAAAAAAAATCAAGCTTCGTGATGGCATAAAACTGACTTAAGTGATTAATGACTGTTTCTCAAAGCACAGAGGGAAGGTGGAAAGCACAGATATTGAGTGAAGGCACTGATCTTGCTTCACATTTTGTGCGAGTTGGAACTAGATAGACTTGTCTCTGATGAAATTTCTTGTCTGCCATGTCCAATTTGGATCTCTCCACAGTGAGTGCAAGACATAACCTTTCTTGGTCGCATTTTAACCTGAAAGAATGGTAGCCAGGGATGAAAATCATCTCATCTAACTTCAGATATCAAAAAGTTAGATGCTTAAAGTGGAGCCAGTTATCCTAAGCCCCCCTTTATCATCAAGGGAGAGTTGTAGGTTCCTCCAGGACATTATACATCTTCCTAGAAGAGAGGTTTCTAAGATAAATGACTTACTCTTTTTGGCATACCTATTTCTTTTCATTGACGAAAAAGGGAGCCCAAGGTGACTAGTTCGGACCTGAATGTCTAATCTTTAGATGTCTCAAGTGAGGCAAGAGGTGTGCCACTGTGGGTCTTCAACATCTCGGGTGGGCACCACTCTTCCAGATCCTAACCTAGTCCATCTGAGAAAACATTTTAAAGTGACTTCATAAAGTGCTAGACAGCATACTGCCAAGACCAAACTCCTCTCTCTTGTCCCAGAAACACAGTCTCTAAAGTAAACCAACATTACATTGGACATCTAGGATGAAGTCATCGCATTAAAAAAAAAAAAAAAAGAAAAAAGAAAAAAAGACAGACGTGTACCTTATTGTGGTCCTGGATATCCTGTGTATAGAATTAGGTTTTGATGTGACTCAGTTAACAGCATTTAGCCTGTTACTTGTATGGATGTTTCTGCCTTATCCTTATGACTGGTAGAACATGACAAATTTTCTCTGACAAAGCCAGTCATTAAAGCTGGGACAAAAAAGGAATTATTTCATCTTAACCACTCAGAAAGATGGGTATCACTTTGTTACTCAGGAGCACTTCAGAGAGAAATTTGAACAGTCTCCCCATAATTTAGTTAAAACACTAATGCTTTTCAACATGAATGTTAGCTCTGGCGTAGCAGCTTTGCAGTCAAAGATTCATTAGGTAAAGGCAATGAAGTTTGTTTTAAACAAATTCAGATTTACATTCAGACAAAAAAGCTAGGGATATACACTTTTTCTCTCTTTTCTGCTGTGTGGCGATACCACTGTCACCCATATTTATGCCTCTCATTGGTATTTTTCAAGTAAAGTTTGACAAAATTTTCTAGAATGTTTGATTCTTCCCCAGTTTAGTTTTCCTGCACTGCTGATCGGTTCTTTACTGCAATCTTGAACCCTCCAAATTAAAGATGGAGAAATATTGCTTACCTGAAAACTTGCAATTCTGCTTCTCCCTTTGATATTGCTTTGAGCAAAAAGCACTACAAATGAAATGTATTTATGTCTTTCTTACAGTGAAGCAGGTTTTAGTCGGCTTTGCAACCATATACATTCACTCCCTGGCAGACTGAGACTCCATGTGGCTGTAAATTGGGAGACTGGTAGAAAACCTCAATTACTGGCGCAGGTATCAGCTCTTAGACCTGGGTGGCTGTACGAGGTCTCTTTGGCCCTCTGTCATTCATGCTGTCTTGCCTTCAGTGGGCAGATCACGCTTTGCTGGCAGCAGTTCTGCGTGCTGAGGTAGACCTGTAGTATTCAAATAGCAGCGGATCACATTTAAATTAGCGTGTATGTGTGCGTGCATGTGTTTATAAAAGAGAAAATTAAATTTATTCTCCATTTCCTGTGAAGTGAAACTTGATCACCAAAGTGAATAAGACATGTTGCCATTTCAGGTGAGAAACGTTATGACATACTGTCTTCATTAAAAACAAAGTACAATTTTCATCTCACGTAAGAAATGAAAGTTTCTTTTGGCATGATGTGCTTTTCAGGAACTGTAGCAGATTTTCTGCTTATTTTTGGTGAATAAAATATCCATAATTAGTGTTGTCTGGTTATTACCGGGGTAGCTGAAGTTGCAAACTTGTTTTCTTTTGAGTCTTTGCTTTTGGGCTTCATGACTCACAGAGCTGCAATTTTCCATGCTTCTTGAACCAAAAGACTGTTCTTGAATAAATATCTCATTATCATTCTTAGCTCGAGGAACAAGATGAAAAGAGATTATTATTTAAAAAGAAAAAAGTCATAGTATCTTGAATTTTGAAACTGCTGGCTTCAATGTCTGAACCTGCAACCTGGTCGATGCAAAGAGGCCCCAGCTGCCCAGCGTGGCCGGCAGCCTTTTAGCCTTGGTACATTTTATAGGTCCTGCTTGGTAATGAGGCATATGATCCGGTATTAAACGAGCAAGGTTTCATTTCTGAACATTAGGTATATTAGTGTAGTTACTGAGAATCACGCAGATAAGAATATTTTTCGGAAGACTGTCTTGACTCTCCTTGAGTGCCCGTATCATACGCATGAGTTAGAAGAAGGCTATCTGTTTTGCTAATCGTACTGCAGGGAAAGAGTGGTAACGGGGACAATGAAGACTGGGGCAGCAGTAATGTCTGACAACTGGCACATTATCTATCTGTTACCATTAGGGGAAGGGCATCATCTCTGTTCTCATCTGACCAAGCTTTTCTCTAGGTCAATGCCCGGAGCACTTCTAAAAAATGTCCGAAGTTTCTCAGTAATTGTAAAATACACTGTCGTGTACCAGCTCAGGGATCAGCAACTGTTTAAACAGCTATTACCCTGTTCCTAGACACTGCATGTGTCATTAGAAACCATTTGTATGAGGCTGTAGTGTTATAAGCACAGGGGGAGCTAATTATAGTTAGGGATCATTTAATGCATCTACTACTTAATCCATTATACCCCTGAGCAATAGAAAACCTGTGCAGCAGTGGCTGGTATTTATCCTTCCTTGGCAGTGGCAGTGCTTTCTGTGAAGCAGAAATGGGCTTTCCCGGTACTGTGGCCCAGAGCTGCCCGGGATTTGGGGCACCGGGATCTCACGCAGGCACAGGGGTCACCTCTGAGTATCCGACTCTGGGCAGGAAAACAAAATAAAACACCCAGTTTCAGAACAATTTCAAGAGAGGGTGACTAATAGAAGGTCATTCATGCAGAGCTGTTCTGCATGGAGACCGAGCTGTGCTCCTTGGCTTACCCAAATTTTGTCTCGTCATCAGCTGTATAGACCATGTGGCTCCTGCCTCCCCCCAGCCTTCCTGCACCCTTCACCAGGGTTTCAGCAGCTCCTCATTGCACATGGACCTTTGGAAACATTGGCTTCGATTGCAGCCATGCGACTGGCCCAGGGGCTCATGACAGAGCCTTGGGAAATTATGGATGAACTAACAAGGGTCAATTGTGAATATCTGATTGAAATCGCTTGCCTGGCATCATGTAGGATCTCTATGAATAAAGGCTTATCCTGCAGTGTGGCTTTCAGCTCTTTAGTCTGTGGGCCTTTTCTCTTTACCAGTAATTTCTCCACCTCATGTCCCTGGACCTTTTAATCTGCCCATAGGTAGACCAATCTGATCCTTACCAAAAACATGGCCCTTTTTGTGCTTTCAGGCTATCCTCACGCTGCCCCCCTCTACAAGCATTGGAGGGAAATCAAAATACCCTGTAGTTTCACAGTTGACTTAAGTGACTCTAATTGCAGGCTGCTGTCAAGAGTTGGCAGCACCACCTCCCTCCTCTCATCCTAAACCACACGTTTTCAATGGCCCCATGGGATGTGTTGGATAAGCGAGCTGACTAAAAACAAACCAGTTTTCTTATTCTTGGGTTAGCTGTCTGGCACTTTGGTGAGGGGCTGGGGCTCCTCTCATGGATGCGCGGGCTCCAGGACCTACGGGAAGCAGTGAGAAAGACTGACCAGGGGCAAGAAGAAGACAGCAGAGGTAGACCAGGTCGTGCTGACAGCGAGGTTGCACGGTGGGTTCCTGCTGTGGAGTGGTGTTTCTCCCACCGTTACCAGCAACCAGCCACCCTCAGCTGAAGCTAATCTCCAGCAATGGGCTGTCATTTTCCCTAATTTGGTGAGTATGGATAAGAATTGCCAAGACCAGTAATCCAACAGTAAAAAACTAGTTATTTGCACCTTTCCTGAAACAACCATTATAAAATCCTGTGGCGTGCATGTGTGTATATAAACATTTCTCTTAGTCACTGTACAGAAAGGAAACTGGAATGATTTGGTGGCACAATTACTCATTTAATATTTCCTCTTAAAACTTAATACTGTAGGCTGGGTCAGTTACCCCAGAGTGCCTGATGCAAATAGGATCGTCTTTTCATATTTTATTTTTCTTTCTGTGATAGCAGGGCAAACAGGATGCAGAGGGTGACAGAGGAGTTTTCATACCTGGAGCACGCAATCTGCTTCAAAAGCTTCCAGGCTAAAATACAGATGTGGAGAACGATGTCCAATACTTTTATTTTGGTTTGTGGCTAGTTGCAGACAATGCCTTTTTCCACGAATGGTCTGCCCGTTAGCTTTTGTGGGCTTTGGGGTGGAAGAGGTCTTAGCAAAGCTTTTTGCAGTGTCTCAGCACCACCGCTAAACCTGATTGTAATTAGGACTTGTAGGCATGAGGGTCCTCCAGCGCAGGGGCTGTTTTCATCTCATAAAACCTGATCTAAAATCCACAGGCATGAGTGGAAGACTCCTTTCAGAGTCAGACCTTCAGACATCACAGCACCTGGTGCAGCACAGTAGAAATGGCAAAGATAGCTCTGATTAATAACTATGTAGGAAAATAGGCAGTTTGTTGGGCAAGGGCTAGGCTCCAGAGTGTTAAGAGCTTTCATTATACGTTTTACTTTTGGTTCAGCAAACATATAATCTTTCCATGGGCTATTTTCCTTAGCAGGCATACACCGGTTTGGCTGATGTTAGTCTGTGTGTGATTGAATACCTAATTACAGTTGTTATCAGACCACGGCTGGGAGATGCTTGGTTCTGTTGAGAATGATACCGTGCGTCTTCATCACATGGTGAAATCAGCTCCAACTCTCCCTTCGTATTTCTCCCCTGAGACAGACTGGTAAGGGCAGCACTTTTTTAATCCCTAAATGCACAGTAACTCTAAATTAATCACAGTTAAATGCTGCCATCCAATTATGTAGGTAATAGAGACTGTTAATGAAAACTTCTGGAAAGGAATATTTTACCTTAGGAAAAATGCATATATAATCTGGAACATAAGCAATGCTGCTGCCACATCAGCTGAGCAGAAGTAGTTCGATACAGTTCCAAAAATAGCCTGTATGGATCTGAGGCACTCTTGTATGGCTAATGTTAGTCCTTGAAGTGAATTGGTGCTCATCGACTACAGGGCATAGAAGATAAAATCTGCTGCAGCCCTTAGATGAGCGCTGAATTTTGAGAAGGCGAGTTGCCCCATGGGGAGTGGGGAGAGGAAAGACAATGGCACAATTTGCCCGCTCAAAGCCAGTATGTGCTCAGGTACCTTGGTACAGCACAGGCAAGACCATAAACGGGGAATAAAAAGTGCTGCAGGAGCACCCAGCTATGAAGTGGCCTTAAACACAGCAGCTGCGCCAGTTAAAGTTTTCCCAGCAGACACTAAAAGCCAAACTAAACTCATTGGAGATGTGACAACAGTTGTAATTGTTTTAGGTAATGGGGCATTTCCTGAAAATGACCCAGCTTAGTCGGTCTGAAAACAGAGAGGACCAATTTGCTGCTTTGTTATTTTGGTGGGTTTTTTTTTAATTCCAAGACAAAGCCACCTCTAAATTCCCTGTGAGACTAGATGTACATCCTCGGCTTCCAGTAATGTGCCTGTACAGGATTCAGCAAAGGCTGCTGTTAATGTCACCTCCAGCGCACAAGCAAGTTTTCAGTCATTGAAGATACATTCTGTTGTGCTGCTGTTGCTCTTGTAATTTGTTTGCAGGGTGCTATGGCAAGTGAAGGAAAGTCTGCCCTTTGCCTTAGGCCACTCTAATAAAGCTTTGTCTTGTACCATCACGGCCCTCTACATGAGTTTAATATACACAGCCAAAGATGAGCCTTCTATTAGCCAGGTACCATTCCCTCAGCTAACACAAGCCCTTAGCTAATGCCTGGCTCTTGGCAGAAGAACCCTGGGTCTCATCATTACTGTTCTGGTCTCCCTCTGGGCCCAGCTCCCACCTGCCAAAACTCGGAAATGAGCCTTTCCCAGCAGGACTGGTGCCAAGAGGAGCACAGGGAGGACAGGGAAGGGAGTTCAGCCATGTAGGATACACTTCATATTTTAAAAGCACCATTTCCCTTCCAAGCTTATCTCTTTTAATTCTTTTCTTTACACAATCACTAAGGTTATAAACTGGTAAATTAGTTGTTTGCATTACTAGTGCTTGTTGCTGATAAGGTAAGGTAATTATCAGGTAGAATTTTACTATCATTAAGCAATAAGTAGAAACAATTCTCAGTCAAAGTGAAAGTAGGAGGTTGCTAGACCACAGCAGCAAAACAGACAGAACTAGAAACCCACAAGGAAATGCCCCACAAATTGTCACTTGAGTGCAGAGTCAAAGGTCTCGTATTTTTCGGAGCAACCTCCCTTGCACAGAGAACTGTGCAAACAGGGAAGGCGTCAGGCTCCTCACCCCAAGCCCTTCCCATTGCATCCCTTCTGGTACAGAAAGCTCTGTACCAGCACGGCAGCATGAAGGCAGCTCTCTCTGCTCCCCAGCTTGCCCAGCCTTGCTCTGCCGGCTTCACCCCCAGAGTCATGCAGCTTCACTGCCTTTGAAAGTCTTGTGCTCGTTAAATGACGCTTAAATGCTACGTATTATTATCCCCAGGCAATTAAATGGCTCTCCAACTATTCAGATTGGGTGGAAGTGCAGGCTGTTGAAATAGCCTTCAAAGAGATAATTCGTGCAAGCTGAGCCTGTGGAATTCATACTGTCATTTTTTTAAAACCTAACATTTTTTCCTCTGGCTATTTTGTGCTCATCTAAATCAAATATAGGAAAGAGGGGTGCACTTCTCTCCAGAGGCTTTCTCTTGCTTTGCCTTTCCATGCTACCTTTCACCAAGAGCTTCAGGGCCTCTCCTGGGCTTTGGTCAGATCTTCTCCCTCTGCGCTTTGCAGGATTTGAATGACCACAGTGTCACTCTTACTCACCATGCCTGGGTCAGCTGGGGATCTCTGCTGTGACTGTCATTCTGTCATTCTGAAGACAGAGCAGTGGACTGACTGCATTGGTCTGTATAGGCCAAACACAAAAAATCACGGGGCACTGGAAAATCAGAGTCACAAAATTCAGAAAGTAACGTTTTGCCACCATCTGCAGTGGAACTGGTTCCTGCTGGAGTATTATCTTCAAAGAGAAATACTTAGTAAAGCAAGAGATGAGGATGTGCATTTCACTCTGGACACAAGCGAACAGTTAGCAGAAAGCAGTTAACCTGGCTACCTTCACAAGCAAATGCTCTGTAAATCCAATAGTACAGAATAATGACGCAATGTATTTTTTTCATTGCTTTCAGAGCTGGCACTGCCCATTCTAAACACTGTCACGGTTATCTATTAAAGTTTGCAATAGTAGGGAGGTGGAAGAAATCACATCACCATGGGACAGAAGATTACACATCTCAAGGAAAGTGAGAAAATAAAAGACAATTAGAAGCTCTGTGCACTTGACCCTGGCTTTTTGATTTTTCAAAAGAGACTGTTTAATAGTTTGCAATAAACTGAAATGATATAAAGTGATATATGATAAATGTGTTGAAGGATATAAAAAATACAATGCCCTGTGTGGTTAGGGTGTTTGGGGTCAGGCCAGGTATTTTAGCCATTACTCTGCATTTTGCAAACATGCAAATCCCCTGCTGCATTTTGGCATGATTGGTGGCCTGCTGGAACCTGAGGAGAGTGTTGCTAACCAGGTTTTTGCATTAGATTTCACACCACATATTCAAAGGAGGTGTAAACTGGTGCATTGCCACTGGCTTTGGAGCAGAGTTAATTCACCCCAGAAAAATACCTAATCCATTGGCTTTCCAGGCACAGCCACTGCAAGGAGCCGAGCGCAGACACCTCCCCTTTCTAAGGAAATATCTTGGTGTGGGCGGTGAGATGCCTGCCTTTCCTCTGTCCTGATTCAAAGGGTTTTTGCCCACAGCATTGCAGGAGGTGGGGTAGAAGGAAGCTCCTCAGGACATGCTGTCCATCAGCTCCCCCAGACAGGGTCATATCCTTGGCAGTCCCAGCAGATGCTTTTCCAGCCTCTTTTAAAATCTTCTTTCTACCAAACTACTTCTCTGCTTCTCTGTGCCCACAGGACATGTTGCCTCATGTCTGACATCTTCCCAATCTAGTCCTAGCAGGGGGCATTCTGCTTTCTGGATACAGGTCACATGTGTGAAGGTCACCATCATCTTTCCTTCAGTGGTGCTTCTCCTTGATTGAACAACTCTCGATCCCACAAGCTTGTTTTGTTTGTTTTGTTCTGTTTTGTTTTGTTTTTTTGAACCTCTGTTCTGCTCCCTGTCCAGCAAGTCCCTGTCCTTCTTGAAGTGCGGTGTCGGACCAGACATGCTACCCCAGGAGACACGTTTACCAAAGCAGAAGAGTTACTCATCCTGCCTGGCAGTCTGTGCTCTTATTTCTATGTCCCATTCTGCTGTTTGCCCTTTTCACAATAGCACAACATATTTGACTGATGTTCAGCTTATGACCTGCGTAGCCCTTCAATTCTTTACTGCGGTACTGCTGCCTAAGCAGATATTCCAGATTTGTGCAATTTTGATAATTTTCCTACAAACATAAATTTTGCATCTGTCCTCACTGTATTGCGCCCTGCTTTTTTCAGACCATTTCTCCAATTTCTGTAAATTGTTTTGAATCTAATGCTGTCCGCCAGCGTGCTGGCAGTCCCCTCACTTGTCATCTGTGTGCTTAAAGGGTATGCTTTCTACTCCATTGCCCAAATCACTAGTGAATATAATAAGGATGAGCTCACTGCATAATCTGGACTTGGATGGAAAATTTTGCCATGCTAAACATCCTGGAGTTGGACCTTGCACTTCTCTCCTAGAAACTCCCATCAATATTATCTGTGCCTGAAGTAACAGCTTAGCCACAGCTCCCAGCAGCACTGGCTTTTGTGCAAAATCTGAGAAACGATGCAAAATGTCAAGTTTTGTGTCTCTTGTGTCCCCCTCCCAGAGCATTTCAGACAGAAACCTGGTCCATCCCAAGAAAGGAGCTGGATGATGCTGAACCATCCTGTTGGATGATGCAGCAGCCCTCTGCATCCCACCATCACTGGCTTCCCCGTTCTCTGTCTGTGACTGCTCAGCTAGCTGGGTAGCTAGTCTGGATGCTGCCTACTTGGTTTCTATCAATATTTTTGATAGATTCAAGATATTCACATGAAGCATTTTGATTGCCCTTGGATTATGGAGGCTTCGTTCTGCTCCCCAAGCCTGTCTTCTAACTCAGGGGGCTGGGTACCCAAAGAACAATTGTCTTACTATTAAAGACTTACTATTAAAGAGGCAAAGAAGGGATTAAGTACTTCAGCCTTTTTCTCATCCTTTGTCACTGTGTTTCCACCCACATGCAATAAAGGGCAGAGATTTTCCTTAGCCCTCCTTTTGTTGTTAATGTATTTATAGAAACATTTTTTATTGTCTTTTACGGCAGCAGCCAGATTAAGTTCTTGTTGGGCTTTGGCCCTTCTTATTTTCTCCCTGCGTAACCTCACAACATTCTTGCAGTCCCCCTGATTTGCCTGCCCCTTATTCCAAAGGTCATAAACTCTCTTTTTTCTCCTGAGTTGGAGCCAAAGCTCTCTGTTCAGCCAGGCCAGTATTCCCGGCTGGCTCATCTCTCAGCAGATGGGGATGGTCAGCTCCTGAGCTTTTAAGATTTCCATCTTGAAGAATGTCCAGCCGTCCTGGACTCCTTTGTCCTTCAGGACTACTTCCCAAGGGACTCTGTCAACCAGGCCCCTGAGCAGGCCAAAGTCTGCCCTACGGAAGCCCCAGGTAGCAGTTCTGCTGGACCCTCCTTACTTCTCCGAGAATCGAAACCACTAGCAATAAATTGTCTACCAGAGAGGGCTGTGCAAACAATAGAAGGAGGGTTCAGCAGTGATATAGTTTATTCTTTCTTTGAAGACCTGTTTTTGCAGCTGCTTAGTTGGGCATTTCACCCTCTAGTATCTCTAGCTCATCCACCTTGGAGCAGAAAGTTTTAGGGTGGAAATTTGCATTGATGAGATGATGCATTTCATGGATCCCTGAAAGACAGCAACAAGGAGGACTTGCTGTGCAGCTGAAGCCATGTGTGGTTTAAGCTTTGTTAAACTGATGGAACAGCCTTCAAAGTGAAGGCCTCAAAAGTGAATAGATAAGAGGGTCCCAGAAAAATGGTCATCTCTCTATACATCAGTATCTTTAATTCATGCAAGAAAAGGAAATTTTGTACAAAATCTAACATCAACTGCCTCCCTGAGGCAACTACTTGGTGAAAGAGCTCATCTGCCGAGATCCATCTGCTCCTTACCAAATCCAGCTTCTTGACTCCCTGCAAGAGAGGTGTTTTACTTTTCACCTGCTGTCACAGACTTTTGTATAACAATAAATCTTTCTTCAATAAAATACTATTTTTTTTTTTCCAGAGTGATGAAGACGGGAGATTTTTGCATCAGATCTACATCACTTGAAGCAGTTCTCCCAGTTATCACGGCAAGGACAGGTGGTAGAGGTATTGATAACCATAGGGTAGATAAATGTGATCTCTTGAAATGGTCTAGTAGACACCAAATGCAGCCCTGTGCCAAATACCAGATACCGCTCCTTAGCCCATGCCAGCATCCAGCAGAGCTATCATTCACACCTTACAGTACAAGTCAAATAGAGAATATATAATTTAACCTCATTTGGCATAGCTGTCTTTCAGGATTAATGCTTCTTCCTTTGCTTCCGATACTGTGCTGTGAAAGTCTCTTTGCAATGGATTCACATGCCTTAATGCAGTGAAAACACATGCTGCTGCCTGAAGGGCTCCTTTCTTTGGCTCATTAGGGCCACAAATGTAATCCTTCTCCGGGCACACCTCCTGTTTAGCCTTTGATGTGACAACTGTGGAGACTACCGCCTGTAGTGCCACGTCTCATCCAGTTTCATCAGCTCACTCTGGAGAGAGAGTCATTGCCACCCTCAAGACTATGTGGGACCAGCAGGTGGGACCCATCCAGATCAGAGGGGCAGCATTTCCTTTTAAAACCCCACGTCTGTTCGAGGGGAGATGAAATAGAGCAGCACTTGTGGTGGCAAACATTGCCATGCCGATCTTTCAAAGTACAGTTAATTCAGCCTTTAATTATCCTAGGCTGTAGAAAGTGTCCCAGCCTCAGGAAAGCCTGAGAGCTCTGCTTCTTTGATGGGCCTTCTTTGGTTCTTACCTCTGTCAGCACAAACAAGTTACATTTAAGAAGACCAAACCAAATCCTTGCGTAGCATTCAAAAATACCATTTAGCTCGCATAGGTGGTCCTTCTGTGTCTTAGGCCATCTTTGTAGATCTGGGACTAAATTAGAAAATAAACTCTGAATTGCTTGGGCTTCCCCAGCATCGGTCTTGTTGAATCAATGTGAAAGCCTGCTTTGGAGAAGTAGGATGTGTGGTGATAAAATCTTTTTCCAGTGCCCTTATCTGCAATGCAGGGAGCTCCCTCAGACAGTCAGGCTCACCTGGAGAAGGATCTGCTCTCTTGGGGAGACCGAGAAGAGGAAGACACGTTGATGACAGCCATACTTTCCACTTCCGCAGCAAGGTTCAGAGAAACATGTTTGCATTTCAGCAGCGGAGAAATGTGTGAGGAGAAAATGCAAGCCATTATTTCCTGCAATAGTAGAGTGGTCAATAATAAAAGAGAGAGATAAACCCACAGTTTGATGTTTTTGGCCAGGCATTCAGGAGGGGGTGAATTCACTGTTGCCCCGAAGCGGATAAACTCTAATTCCCTGTATTTATCCTTTTTAATTGTTTGATATACTTAACTGGCTTCTACCACTGTTTGTAGGATAACAACCACAGGGGCAAGATCAGCTGTATTTGACTTATGATTTACATGTTTATACCCACATAACCACTCTAGCTGTATTTGATTTAAAGATATAAACTAGAGATTGTGCTTCTTTAAAGCAAGCTGGAACAATGCTCCCACCTCGCTCTCGTAGACGGTATGAACATCTTTTTGTTCTTCCTTTTCCTGTTTTCTGCTTCCTATTCTTCAGCCCAGACCTCCTTTACCAAATCAGACACTGTTTTCCCGGATACTTACGCTTTTCCAGAGCGATACTTTTAATGGAAGAGTTTTGTCTACCCTCTAGTGGGAATTTGAATTATAGCACCTGCGGGGCCCAGCCGCGGGAGCCCGGGAGGCTGGAGCCCCTTGGGCACAGCCTGGAATTAGTGCAGGACTGATCTTCCTGGTGTTTACAGTAAACACGATGCCCCATTGCTGTCATTCCCTCCTCTCCGTGAGATTCAGGTTTGCATTTTGGGAAAAAAAGTTATGTCTGCTAGGATTTTTTCCTGGTAGAGGGACAAATTTATATTTTGACTGGTATTTGTTGGCCAAATATTTAGCTCTGATACGTTAGTGTAGCTGCATTAATCATGTCGAATAGCAGTGAGGATGGAAATTTAGAAGGTGTATAAAAAAATCTGCATCTTAACTCCATTTTCTCTTCTGCCAGTAAAAGAAAAGTTCTGACATCCGTATCTGATGGCAGAACATGGGCTGCTGGATCTGAACAAGGGTGTGCAGGGAGGGGGCTGGCCCCAGCTCTGAGGAGTGTTAGCTGAACCCGTGCGCTCTCCTAGCGTCGGCATAGGTAGGTGGTGAGCAGCGGTACCCTGCCCCTTGGGTGAAGGCAGCTCAGTAGTTATGGAACCTATTTCTGACCACTTACACCCCACGGAGAAAGCTTCCCGACCTGTGGTGCGATGCACACATTTCAGCCTGAAAGGTTTCCCCATATGCTGCTAATATTGCGTGTTAACCTCCAAATTAACAAATACTTGATACAAACCTGTAAATGGGATGAATATAGCTAATTACTGGCTTTGGACTGAGATCCAATGGCTGATGGTTTCATGGTTTGATGGTTTCATGGTTTTATGGTTGGACTAGATGATCTGAAAAGTGCCTTCCAACCCAGGCAATTCTATGATTCTGCCACACGCAGTGGTAGCCAAATAACTTTGGTGATAAAGAGCTGGTACCCCAAAATCTTCTCTGAAGGAAAACAGAAGTGCTTCTTCCACAGATACAGAGTATGATGCTGGGGATGAACCAGGGCCTGAATAGCACAGTCACTGCTCTAACTCAACTTTTATTACTGAAGTGCCACAACTGAGCAATCAAGACTCTCTGGAAAATCTTACCCTAAGCCTAAAATGCACTTTGTAAAAGCTCTGGGCTAGGAACTGATCTCTTCCCTGCTTGGCTGCTAATTTGCTTTGTGACCGGAGGCAAGTCACTTAACTCCACTGTGCCTCAGTTTCATCACCTGTAAAATAGGGGCAATATATAAATATCTCAGAGCAGCTTACTACCAGAAAGGTAAATGTGAGGAAACTCCTGTAGGCAGGTGCTGCTGCCTTGTCTGTTAAGATAACTTCCCGTTGATAAAAAGCATGATGAAGCAAAGGAAAAAGGGAATTTTCAAAAAGATTTATTGCTTGAAATTGTTGCACAGTGTATTTGTCTGCCACTGTCTGCTACGTCTTCTTCATTATTGCTGAGGCCATAAGTGATTGGGCCAGCCTGCCTCACTCAGTGGAAAATTACCCCTATGGCATCATTTGGGCCTGGAAATAGATCCACCCATAATGCTTCCCTTCTTTGTTCCATGTCACCTCTTTTTTGCCCAGCTTAACAGATCTGTAACAAGAGCAGAGCAGGAGGCTTTACCTTGGATGCCCTTTGAGGCACCCTCAGAGAAGGTGTTTTCTAGCTCTGTCAGCTGCAGGTCCAGGGCATCACTTTGCACAGTGGCTGGCACCATGGAAGCCCTTGAAAACTGGAGGAGAGATGTGAGAATACCACAGGGTGGTCTTGCGGTAATACCAAAATGTCTTGTCACAGATCCACCGACAAAATATGGATTCTGCCAGACGCATAGGAATTGGCTTGAAAGCGCTCTGGGATGCAGCCAACTACTTTGTGCTGATTGGGGGTAAACAGGAACAACAAAGACTTGGGCTAAACCATTAGAAGGGACAGAATGAATTTCCTAATAATTTTTCCAAAAAGCTGATGGGTCTTGTGCAACAGGCTGGATGCGGTGAAGGGAGAGGGAAGGACTGAGTAACCTGGCATCCGGCTAACTTGGGTAGCAGGGAGTGTGCTGGAAATGCAACTGTATTTAATGAAAACACGTGAAGGAAGTTGTTGCCAGGAACTATACTTTCTGCCTCGCTTCATGGCATTGTCTGTCTGTGCACAAAGGTTTCTTTTTCACCTTATCTTCTTTCACTATTTTACAAAGTAAAAGGAAATCCATAAAGTAATTTGGAAAAACACATCTTTCCCTCTTTTAAAGAAAAAACAGAAGCTCAGAACTTTGTTCTCCTTTTAAGAGTGGAGAGCGTGACCGGTACTATAGCTTCTAGGCAACCTTCTCTCTTTTGGTTTAGAAATCAGTGATATCAACCATTTTGGGGAGTAAAGAAACCAAGTAGAGATCTTAGAAGATAAAATACCTTTAAATTCAAATGCCTTTTAAGGTTCTAGCAATGACGAATCGAACATACTCTGCGTTATACTTGCCTGCAGCAGCCCTGAAAAATCATGTTCCCTCTGTATGTTATAAAAAATCAGCATTTGAGCTTTAGATTTTATTTTGGAAAGACACTTAGATCAGTGTTTACTTACTTTACTTTTTGTCCTTCTGGGCCCCAAAGTACAGCTCTGACTAAAAGCAAGGGTTTTTTTTTTTGTTCTCCTGCTTTAGGAGGCATCCAACTCTGCTCTCCATCGCAGCACCCAGCAGGATAGAGCATCAAGTCAGCAAGACACCTTAGTTAAAAGTACTGCTCTTTTCCAGTTGCTATTCAGAAAACAGGCCTTGAAATAAATTTTCTTTAGGGTAAACTCTTTTTTTCCTTCCTAGACTTGATTGTGTGGCCTTTACATTGAAATGGCATCGTCTGGCACCGCTGAATGCCTTTACTTTCACAAAACGTAAGGGAGCTGTGAGGGAACACACAAACTATTTTCCTGTACATCTCTCCTCCTTCTCTGCTGGCAGGGAAAGGCAAACACAGTTTGGGGCTGGGTAGGAGTTGAATAGCAATGTGTTCATTTGTTGTTTGCTGCTTTAAAGTTTAGGTTCACTCAACCTGCACTTTCGGAGTAGAAAATACTGACAGATGGAAGCGGTCATTCAAAGTTTATTCTGCTCGCTTAGCCTTATCAGCAAAATGACAGCATCTATCTGAGATCTAAATGACTCAGTGGTGAGCCTGGCACTACCCTCCGCTTCATGTGGTGGATCACTGCCGTGCAGTTACACTGTACAGCTAATGCAGCAGCATCCCAACCCCGCATACCATTACATCGGGATAAAATCGCAGCCATGTCTCACATCCACATCCAAGACAGACCTTGTAAAAGCAGACCGTTCTCAAGCTATTTTAGCCTTTCTCTCTACTAGCTGTTTACTAAGCTATTCATTTTGATGCTACACGCAGTCTGTTTCACACTCTCTTCTTAGGTGTTCAGTACGACACAGAATTGCTTGAAAGGCAGCTAGATGCAGCCGGATTAGGACAGATTTTGCGATTTTTTTTTTTATGCAGAACATTACAGTCGGTATTTTTGCTCCCTGGGAGGTTTGAGTACAAGGAGGGTCTTTTGCTTTCACTTCTTATGGGAATACATGATTTGAGGAGAAAAGGAAAAAAAAATTGCTGATTGCCTTCCCAAACAATTAAGGTTAGAAAATAGCTCTGCTGCAATCTGTGACGGTATGTGAGTCACTGTGAAGAATAAGGTTCGACGTGCCTACAAAAGCAGTCGGCAATTCCAAAATTTCATCTTTAGCATCATCAGAGTTGACAGCCCCCTGGGAGGTTTGCCTTGCAAAGTTGTTCTCTTGGTCCCTCTGTGGTCCCAGGCAGAGAGCAGCGTGCTTGAGTTGACAGGACTGTCTTTGCAGACAAACCTACCAGAAACTTTTGACAGAAGCCTGGTTACTGGAGCATAACTATGCTGTGAATTAGCCTGCAATAGTGTAGTAATTTATGTAGCTGTATTGTCACACTGTGTACAGAGCTCGGAAAGTGTCTCCTGTTTACTGCAATCGAAGCACTTATCTTTGTTTCAGCAGTAAACTTAACAGCTGCTAAAAATAGAAGCTATCGAGATGTCACCTTTCACAGCACGCAAAAGGAATGAGTCGCATGAGATAATGATCTCTCAGTCCTACAGAGCACCTGAGCAGTCCTTGAATGCTTTAAAAATGCCTGCGTTGAGCTGGAGCTTTTCTCCTTTTCCAGACCCAGCCATGCTACTGGAAGATGTGACTGCCCTTCTTCTGGAGGTTCTTGCCCCACCGGCAAACTACGGCTCCCAGGGCATTTCCTGATCTACTTTGGCACTTAAAAATCAGGTAGTTTACCCCAAACTACGTGAAGAGAGGTGGTGGATGAGCAGGTGAGGTAGGAAGAAGGCAACCAAACAACAGCTTTGTTAAGGAAAGAGAGGAGTAAGAGGTAAAATGGTATCCCCTCTCCAAGTAACTGAAACGGTGGGACTGTCACTTTTGCTGTTAGAGGTGGAAAGCCTTGAACACTTCCATTTCACACATTTTACCTTTAGCTGCTCCATTTTATATTGTATGCGTAATGAAGGGCTTCTGCTTGTATGTGATAAGCTCAGCTTGGGCTTGAGAAGAAAGAGCTTCTGAGAACAAGAATTAAAAATGCTCTGAGAGAGGAAAAAAGATAATTTTTAATCCGCTCCAGATGTGTATGCGTAAGTGGTAGACACATCTTTTGCTTTCACTTAGATGGAAGAGGAAGAGAATTTGTGCAGTGCATGTTTGACCACGTCGGAGAGATGGGATGTTATGAATCTATGTCAGAAAAGATTTATTTCATGTGAATCATCTTGTGTATTTGTGTAACTTATGGATTTGAATCAACCATGTGTATGTGAAGCCAGGTAGCTTGACCATGATTGATCACCATCTAGTGGCAACCTGTGGCATTTGACAATGATACAAAGAGGACAATCTAAAATAGAAAACATGTCAAAAGGCCTGTGGCACTGCTTCTGAAAGATGCATCGGATGGTTGAGCCTTTACCAAATAAAGTATTTTAGATAGCCACAAGGCATATTAAACACTACAGTGTCATGGTTTGTCCTACTTAGGATCCTGTGTGCCAGTGCCAGTGCAGGTGCCTGGGCTTTGCCGGTTGCTGCCAGCCAGCTGCCAGCATGGCAGGACAAGCTCTGGTGCTGGTGATGCTCCTGGACACTGCTTGTTTTGCTGGAACTGAAGTTACCAGCAACGTATGCCTAATCGCAGAGCCTCCTGGCCAACAGGGACCTCCAGGAGTCAGGCAGGCTTGTGTCCCTCTTGCTCAATGTCTGGCTAGCCTGCTCCTAGAGATGTGTGGCTGCGGAGGCTTCTCATGTCCTCACCAGGGCTTCATGACCAGTCGCTGAGATAAAGTCCTTCCTGATATCGGCCCTTGAGGGATCTGAATACCATTTGGTTTTCTGTACTGTTCCTTCCCCTTGGACATTCCGCTGAGTGCTCTTGCCATGCTTCTCTCATCTGTGTCTCCCCTGAAGGTCAGCCTCAAAGGCTGGGCATGATGCTCCAGCTGGGAGGGTAACAGTGCTGCAAAGGGTGTAAGGGCTGCTACTCATATCTCGCACATTATATTTTTTTTGTACATCACAACATTGCATCTATCCTTTTTGCCAGAACAGACACTGTCAGCCCACTGAAACTGTCGGCTCCCATCCAGCCCGTGATTCACAGTAACCATAGATCTTTCTCTGCCGAACTGCTACCTAAATAGGTGGGTTTTTTACTCCTTTTGTGTTTGCACAGTTCATTATTTCTACTTAAACATAGAGCTTTGCATCTGTCACTGTCTAATAGCATCCTGTGATTTTTCAGACCATGGTTGCAATTTGTCAACTTAATTTTGTCCTCTCAGCTTCATGTCATCTGCAAATATAATAACCAGACTTTATTTTGTCATCCCATTTGTTAAGGAAAACACTAAATATCCCTAAACCCAGGACAGACTGGTGAAATCGCCTCTCAGTGGCTCCCCCTACCCTGATAGTAAATCACTAATATCTCCACTCTGAGCTCAACTTTGTCACCAGCAAAAGTAATTTCCTGCAGACTGTTGCCTTATCTTACACACAAGGCTGTCATCTCAGACAGTGTCAAAACTTCTTCTGCAGTCAAGATATATGACATCATCTTTTCCTTCATGTACAAGCCTGTTAATTTGCTGTAGTAGGAAACCAGAATGACCTGGGATTGTACACAGCTGATAGGTCCATACTGGCTGCTACTCACCTGTATTCATCTTCTGTAGACTTCCTATCTGATTGTCTGTTTCAGTATTTTTCTGAGAGTAACATGACTGTTAATTCCTTGTTCCTCCATTTTTCCCATATATATAGATATCTATCTCCTTTTATATATATATATGTATATATATGTGTGTGTGTATATATATATATTTATCTCCTTGTATCCACCATGTATGTCCTCCTCTGGTACTCCTCTCATCCTCCCCTAGGCCAGCTCTGAGATTTCACCATTCAGTTCCTCAGTGCCCTATGCTGAAGTTCATCAGGCCCATGTAATTTGAAAACATCTGATTTATCTAGGTACTTTCTAAGTATGTAATTCAGTGGCTTCAGTAACCGTGACAATATCTACTCCGTTTCGCTCGGGCTGTAATAAACAAAGCACTACATCAGTGACAACACTGAAATCAATGGAAGTTGTTCTCATGTCCAGACCAAGCTTTCCATGTTTCTGTAATCAACCGCAAAACCCCGGAGCAAGGGAACCCTGCATTTCCCAAATGTCTTTGGAAACAGTCTGGTTGGGTGGTTTTAAATTTCACCTTCGAGGTGGCTTACAGTCTTTTCTTTTCACTCCTCTTTCTTTGGTTGCTAAGAGAGGTATATATAAACCTGCTCCCGAGACAGCTTTTTGACAAGTGCTCTACTGGAGGGAGAGGGTGACGCCAGCTGCAATTCTTGCTACCATATCACCACACCTGCCTTGGCAGGAGCTTACAGCAGCCAAGCCACCCTGGGTTTGCTGGGATTTTCTTCAAGGGATTCCTTCATGACTTCAATGCGATTTCTGACTTGGTCACTTAATTGTTGCTCCTGGGCTGCCGGATGTATTTGCCCCACTTACACCTCGGAAGAGAGAGGATGGCCTGCTGGAAGTTCCCTCCAATCATGACATAAAGTAGTAGGTTGCCACATGTGTTGAGTGCAGCTAGTGGCCGAAAGATGATATAGATGGAGTGGATTTGTTTCTCCAGCTGACAGCTGACTGGACACAACCGTAGTTCAACCCGAGCTGCCCAAAAGAAGTGAAAGGGGAGGAAGCACACATAGAAGACCACCAAGAGGATGACGGTGAGTCTGCGAGCCTTTTGTTTGTAGCAAGCCTGTGTGTGGGGCCCAGTAGCCAAGGTGTAAATAATGAGTGCGTAGCACAGAGTAACCGTCAGCAAGGGCAAGAAGAAGGCAAACATCGTCAGCAGCCAGTTATACCATCTGATTGTGCCCAGGTTTTCAGAGCTGGTAAGGTTGAGGCATAAAGATCTGTTTGTACCTCTTTTAAGGAGATCAAGAAGTTGACAGGGCTGACAGCTGCCAGTGAGATCACCCAAATGACTGTGCAAACTACCACTGTCCACCGCTTCCTCTGGATGTGGAAGAACTTCATAGGGTGGACAATCACCACATCGCGGAAGACGCTGAAGCAGGTGAGGAAGAGGATGCTGCTATACAAGTTGAAGTGGAAGCCGAAGCGGATGAACTTGCACATGAATCCACCAAATATCCAGTGCTCCCCACTGGCATAGTAGTGTATCAGGAAGGGAAGGCTGGTGAGGTAGAGCAGGTCTGTGAGGGCCAGGTTCAGCATGATTATGGTGCTGCTCTTCCAGGGCCTCATCTTGAAGCTGTAAACACAAATCGCGATGACGTTTCCCGGAAAGCCCATCAGGAAGATGATGCTATACATAATGGGGAGGTACAAAGTCTTCAGACCAACTTCCACATCAGTGCAGCTGGGAAAATCACCTTCAGTGTCTTGCCAGGTGGTGGGGTTGGCTAAGTCGTCATTTGTTGTGTTCATGTTTTTTCCTCAGCACTTAAGGAAGAAAGAAATGTTTAGTGTTCACTGACAGATAAAACCTTCTCTTAGCCCATTAAAAACAACTAATGACCAGGTCTTTCCTTTCAACTTCCCACCAGTGCCACTATTAAATGCCTTTATTGAATAAGGAAAGGCCTTGCTGCTTTGATGAGAGTTGATCCCAACCTACAGGGATTTTATCATGTCCATATCGAGGTAGATACAATTTTATTTTAAAATACATATTTTCAGGGAAAGGTCTGCACAGGCACAATGAAGTTGTAATATAAGGGATTCCCAGCCCCACAGTGTGGGACGTGTGTCCCCTGGTATATAAAGTTCTGCTCTCATCAGGGGTCAAGTGGAGAGGAAGGACAGAGTAGTCGTGTTGTGCTACTGACCGTGTCCAGTGGTCAGTATGTCCAGGCAGAATGTCCAGACCATAACTGCTCCATAAAAGCTATTTGCAGACTTGTTAATTAAGTGGAAAACAGAGGGGATGTTGAAATGTTTTCATATTCTTTTTGATACTGGAGTTGGTTAACGTTGTTCTCCCTGCTCCTTGGAAGCAACTGATAGAGGAATATTTCATTCTTTTAGTTCATTAATAAGATTGATGTTGCAAAGAAATAGGTTATTTTTAGGCTTGTCATTAGCTGCTATGTAAATTTCTATCCCTGTAAAATTTTTAAATGGTGTTTTGCTTTGACATTAGTCTTAGATAGAAGTTTTCTGGAACATCAGAATAAATTCATCCAACTTTGCAAAGCAGCCATTTGCAAGATACAATATGGGACTTGAGCAGGATTCAAGGGAAATAAAGGTAGCCTGGTATTTAGTCTCTACAACAGAAAATACGGGGCCACTGAAGCACATGGCAAATAAGTGCTAACATGGCATCCAGTAAGTCCATATGTGTGAGTGCCGCCTTTCTTTTCAAGTGGAGTAAATGTTTTGATGGAAAAAAATGAATAAATCTCTGGCTTAATTTTTTTACAGAGGAATGCAACTTCTTACAGGACGGTGCCTGTCCTCAAATTACTGTGGCCTGGGTCTGTCTAAATGGATCCTACTGAATCACCACGTCTATTTCTTGTTCCACTCTGAATTTTCTTGATGTAGCTTCTACCCTCACTCACTTGTGAGATCTCACGGAGACAGGTTGCAGGATTCGAATTCAAATTTGTATAGAACATTTGGTTCAAACATACTTAAAACACTTTCAAAACTGAAGCTGGAGCTTCAGGAGGTGCATGCCAAACATTGGCCTTTGTTTTTAAAGAAAAAAACAGCTTCAAATCTCTTCTCATGGCTGGGGATGGTGCAGGGGATGGTTTGGATGAATCCAGTGGATCTAACTCAGTTAAGAAGTAACGCAGCGATACCATCGTCCCCCAGAAAACTTGAAGCCTCTGGTATGGCTAATGGTTAACTGGGCTAACAGCAAAGCCCTCCATCACGCAGTGGCAGGTCACGGCGTGCTGTCTGCCGCTGGAAGCACCAGGGCTGTGCACACCGCAGTGTTTACAGTGCACAGCTATTAAGCAAGCTGAAGGGCATGGCTGGATGCTGCTTCCCACATCCCTTTCTTCATGGTTTTGTAGGACAATCATTTTGGCAGCAGCTTTTTTTTTCTTTCCCCCACCAACCAGCGTGCTGCTGCAGCAAACCTACAGGGGCTGGAGAGCAAGTACCTATGATGGCCGAAGAGCGCGGCAGTGGCACTCTGCCGCTGCAGTCCCTACTGACAGCCACAGGCTCTCAGGTGCTTTCAGAGCCATCCCCTTTGCTATCGGTGAGGTATCTGATAAGGCTGGATTCGGGTTGAGGAATTCCCCCATGGGCCAGGCCATCCCCAAGCCATGGTTACGGAAAGGTGAAGCGGGGGACAAATATTGCAAGAAAATCACACGGGTGTGGGGTCTTGGTTCTGGAATACCCTAAGATTACATCCAACCTAACAGGTTAGCACAGGCAGCAAAGGAAGGAGACAGCAAGTCTTTGCTGTCGGCCTTATTATTTTGCTGTCTGAATTACAAATAGAATTTAGACAAAACTTAAATCTAATTAAGGAACAGTTTGTACTGTGGCAGATTTTATCACACTAAGTAATTGGCCATAATGGGACTTCTGCAGCCCAAGCTGAGGGCAGATGATATATGCTGTAGACACATAATGAACTTTAAATAAATTATCCAAGAGCAGAACTCGTAATAAAAGGGAACTAGATTATTGAAATAGAAACCCTCTTTCAGTCTTAACAGTGGAGTCACTGCTCTATTACATGGTATTCTTTACTGTAACCAATTGATTGGAGTCACTTTAAAAAATGTTGTGATTGCATGTCTTTAATTGCAGTCACGTATAAGGGAAACTTGTCTACTCCTGCATTGTGATAATTTAATTAGAGCCTGCTGGAAATAAAAGCCAAACGGCTGCAGCCATGGCAAAGTAACCTAATACCTGTAATTGGACTATATTTCACACAGATGTGTTGCTGAATAAATTAAATAGGATTTCACGCGCAGTGTTTGACTCTTCCACCGGCTCAGATTTAAGAGACGCAAATGATATATTTAGGGATGAAGATGTAAGCCCTCCTTCCCTTACCCTTTATAATTCAGGGAGGTATCTCCATGCAGAAAGAGAAAATTTAACTTGAGTACTGGATGCATCCCAAATAAGTTTAATTTGTTCCATGCTTCCATCATCCTGTAACCCTTTCCTCACCTCTTTCCACTTTGCCCGGCCTCTAAGTTCACACCTTTGAATCAAAATATGCATTTTTACCTGTAAATACTTGGTGTTGTCTTCTCTCCTCTTCATAACTGGTTCTTTAAATATCCTACTCCAGCTGGCAGAGTTTGCTTTTGAATTCCACAGGTGTGCAGTGAGACTGTCTGGGAAAGCTGTAGCAACTCCCCCGGGCTATCGGGCAGGTTGCAGGAACGCTCTGCCTCCGGTCCCAGGTCTCTGGCAGGCGAAGGCGGCGTGGGCTCCACGGTGCTGCGCGAGAGCAGCTCTGACCCCACTCGCCTACCTGCGGGCTAGCTGTCATGTCCCCGGCGGCGGGGACATGCTGCTTTTGGCTGTCCTCTTGTCTGGCCTCTGCCGCCTGCGCGGGATGTGGGGACCTGATCTGTATCACTGTTAAAATCAGTTGGGACTGCCTGCGACCTGTCTGGTTTGGCTGGAGCGGTTTGTTACGGGTGCTTCCAGCCCTCGGTGAGGGAGGCAGGCCAGCAGCCCTCCAGGGAGAAGCAGCACCACCGCAATGCCCGCCTGAAGGAGTATCTGCTCTCCAGGTCCCAGAGCACAGTATAGGAGAGGTGGGAGATCCAGGGAGCGGGTTTTGAACCGGTAGGAGCTGCCCTGCAGAGGGCTTGGTGGATGCTAGGAGCTGAGACCAAACCCTTGTCTCCCAAAGAGGGTGAAGGTACCCACGCTTTCCAAACTGGGAGCTTGGTGGGACCAGCTGCCCCTTCTGCAGGGAGGGACCTGGCTCTCAGAAGAGAAAGGAATGTGCAACCGGGGCACAAGCAGGGTCTTGCGTCCAGGAGAGGTATCTAAGACCACATGCTGTGAGGGCAACCTGGCTGGAGGAGCACTTTGCTGGAGAAAGGGATTGCATGACTCTGCCAGACAACAATCCTCACCGTATTACATGGGTAATACCCTTTGTTGCCATGACTTGTCCAGAGGTCAGAGGAATGAAAAAGCCTAGGAAGGAACTCAAACTATGTGCTCCCTTTGCATATGGTTTGAAAAAATACGCAGCCTGCTGTGTGATCTGCAGCATTTTAGTTTCCAAATATCCAGACAATAAAGCAGAAGACAGAGCAGCACTTCCCTGAATGTGATGGCCAGTCCTCAAGGAGCCAGCAGAAATCTCCTCTCCCTTTGGAGAGGGAAGAAGGGCACAGGCACATTCTGGGATGCCCTATGACAAGGGTTTTACTTCCTTTGCACCTTGAACTGTGAGGAGCACTACTCAGAGATGCCAGGGTAATCATGGTGGTGTAGTTACAGATTTTATGGGGTGACTTAACTTTCTAGTGTGTGGTACTAGCTTAGACTATGACCTTGTGGAGATCTCCTACACAGCCAGTATTTACACGTTTTGCTTGATCTTCTCTCCCTCTTCCTTTTCAACAGGTTTTGACTCTTAGGCTCACTGTGCTCTGTTGACTTTCAGCTTGTTTCAAAGCAGTGATCCTTACGCCAGTGTCAGGCTTCTCTCTTTTTTTTTTCCTTTATTTTTCTTTTCTTTTTTCTCTTTTTTTTTTCCCCATGAAGAAAAAATTTTCAAAAGCATAAGCATTCCAGATTTGATTTTGAATTAAATATTTGTAAACTTTTGTGAGCAGGTAAGAAAGTTATAATCTTGAAAGGGAAATGTTTAGACGAGGTTGAAAAGAACTTGAATGTTTTCCAACACTGAACTTAATTTCAGATCTCGTTTGAAGCTATTATTTACTTTCTCCTGATGATAAGAGCTGTGAACCTGGAAACATGAGCAATTATGTACTGCATAATGTAATGGTGAATCAGGCTCAAATTATTTAGTAAATATAACTTTTAGTATGATTGCATAACTGTCCTGTTTCTGTACCTGGTGCTTTCAGAATTGGACATCTTCACAGGAACAACTTTCATCTTACTGGTCATAATAGAATAGAATAGAATTTTTTTTTTTAATTTTTTTATTTTATAATAGAATGTGTTGGGTTGGAAGGGACCTTTAAAGGTCACCCAGTCCAATCCCCCTGCAGTAAGCAGGGACATCTTCAACTAGATCAGGTTGCTCAGAGCCTCATCAAGCCTGGCCTTGAACGTCTCCAGGGATGAGGCGTCCACCACTTCCCTGGGAAACCTGCTCCAGTGTCTCACCACCCTCATTGTCAAGAACTTCTTCCTCATGTCTAATCTAAACCTACCCTGCTCTAGTTTAAAGCCATTGCCTCTCGTCCTATCGCTACATGCCCTTGCAAACAGCCCCTCCCCAGCTTTCCTGTAGGCTCCCTTCAGGTACTGGAAGGCTGCTATAAGGTCTCCTTGGAGCCTAAGTCATAGGTAATCTGTTCTCCTTAACACTTTTTGGTATAAGCTTGGCCACATCAGACTTGAACATGAACATTACTTTTGGAGTCCTAAGTACAAATATTCAGAAATAAACTGACAGTTGTCAACATATCCCTGAGTAACAGCTGATATGAACCACCATTGTTTATAGAAAGAGTTTAAACCGCTTTTTACCACGTGACTAGCTACCAGATAGTAGTAATTTCAGTTCTCTGCATCATGGAAACTGTACCTTCTGCAAAGTGCAAAAAACCTCTTTGCAAAGGGCATATGGGGAGTCATGGAGAGACCAGGGGCATGAAGCTGTATATTTTCAGGAGTCACAGTGTATCCTTACACATACAGATGAAGAACTTTCTGCATTTTATTTATAAGTTCCTGCCAATGTATAAAGGATATCAAGTTCATTGCTTTTTTTTTTTTAATTTTTATTAATTTATTTAATATTTGTCTGCTCTGGTATGGTTTAATGATTCAAATTATATTAAAACAGGTTCATTACTTGAATACTTCATCTCAGGCTTAGTGTTTGTAGTTCAAGAAGAGATTGTGAAAAATTGTGAGCAGCTGGAAAAGAGCTTCAGGAATTAATGGAGCACTGGGAGATGCTGTGACATGCCTTGAGAGACTTTTGAGGCTTTAGGGATTCTCTCTGGTTAGTTTATTCAAGAACAGATTTAAACAGGAATGGGTGATAGCCATGATCACATCCATGGGAAGAGACTCCTGGCATCAGCATAGCTGGAGCTATGCCAATGCATGCTGGCAGCGAAGCACAAGTATTTCTCGGTGAGGGTGGGTAGCTACTAAAACAAATCCCCATAGTAAGATGATTGATTCTTCAACTTTGGAATTTTAAAACCAACATTGAGTGTCTTTTGCATAAATATCGGTACAGTCGCAGAGCAATACCATCATGCAACTTTGCAAGAGAGATTAATAGGTTTTAAAGGCTAGAAGGACCTCTAAAAAACCCAGTCTAAAGGGTTGTATCCCCAAGGCCTTGTACACCCAAGGCCATAGGACTTAACTCAGAATTCCCAGTAACTTACATGTAGCTGCTTTTTTTTAGTAGGAGGACAATCTTGATTTGAAGAGAGAGGGAGTATCCTCTTATTCCTTTGATATCTTGTTCTAAAGGTGAATCGTGCTCACAGTTGAAATCACTTCCTTAGACTTTAATATGAGACTCTAGTTTGTGCTTCCAACCTTTCAACTTCTTCATACATGTCTCTGCTATAAGGAGAGAGAAGCCCATTTAGCAATGGCTATTTTGTTTTTGTGGAAGTGTTTAAACATTATAATCCAATTACCTTTCATACTTCTTCCTGATTAGTTTGGTAGCCTATGGCATCCTACAATAGCATCTAGGCTTCTCCAGCCTATTCTTTTTCCTCCTATTGGCTTTGGTAGGTAGAACATGAGGTCCTCCAACATCCGCCGTGTGTTTCTGCATCTCAGGCAACATGGCTGGAGCCATGTCCCTGCCTGCAGTACCAGACTCTCAGAAATCCCACGCATCCCCAGTGTCCACGCGCCAGCCATTTCTGTCCAAGCTACCCTGTAGGATTCTGCTGAGGGGTGTCAACGGTGGTCTGTTCTGCACACTCGACCCTCCTGAGCCCTAATATTCTCCTGCAGCAACTGGGGAATCCTTCTTGGTTTGGGGGCTCTCAGCCCCTTCATCTGATTACATAGCTATTCCTTCTTAGCATGACTAGAGCACCAAGTAATGATTGTAGGCACTCTCTGTCCTGCCAGGAGGAGAGAGGACAGGAGAGATCATTGTATCCCTGTTCTCTTGAAAAATCTAAAAATGGAGAAAATATTTCTCTCCATCACCATGGTGGAAAGACAGGAACGTAAAGAGCTATCCTGGACTAGGAAACCATCACCCAGGGTAGGAAAGGCAGAGAGAAGAAGAATTGCAATGAATGGAGTCTAAGGGAAGTGGTTGAGGCACCATTTCTGGAGGTATTTAGAAGACGGGTAGACATAGTGCTTAGCGATATGGTTTAGTGATGGTTTTTGTCAGAGTTAGGCTGATGGTTGGACTAGATAATCTGAAAGGTCCTTTCCAACCTAGGCAATTCTATGATTCTATAAGGATAACACACAAACACACACACAAATTCTGCTGCTGCACCAGCAACAACTCAACAAGGAATGTGTTATTCTTCCCACTTTTATCATATAGAGCAGTGAAGTCATACAGCAAAGCAACCCCCGCCATGCAAAGTCAGCAAGGAAAGCCTTCGCAACGTAGCCCTTGTCAGAGTATCTCTCCTGCTTTTCAGGTCTGACTATGCCGTGCTATGTTGTCTTCAGCTCACTTCCAAAATATGTGTCATGGTAAAATACCTTAAGATGATCCAATTGTCAGAGATTGCCTCCTTCTGTCAGAAAATAAATGGGAATCCCCTTCTGTCTTTCCCAGAAAAATCTTGTTATTTTTTTCTCCTTGGAAAGAGTTTTTCTTAAATAATTTCGTTAGCTTGGATTCTTTGCTAAAATTCAGATGTTCCTTAGCATTTATTTTTACACTAATTCCACACGATCCATTGTGTAATCTCCCTATATACAGTTCTGAACTATTTTCATGCTGTGAAAAAAATGTCTTTGAAATTGCTCTGACTTCGCCATGATGTTTTGGGTCCCTTATAACTGAAGGGACCCAAATCTATCTTTGCCAGATTTCATGTTGACGGATAAGAGGTTTTCAAAAGCGTTATGGGCATCAACAGGTATTGGATATTAATTGCTCTTGATTCCTCTAATAAATCTCTTTTTCTGACTTCATTGGCCATGTGCTTCCTTCCGGCTATGTTGTTCCCCTCTCTCTCTTTTTCCAACAGAGAAATTTTATAGTTGCAGTGGAGACATTTTAAGGGCCCACCGTTGAAATGCGTTCACTGGTTGTCATAGAATCATAGAATCATAGAATCTTCATGGTTGGAAAGGACCTTTGAGATCATCAAGTCCAACCGTACACACACGAAAAAACCCCCTACAATCTCTGCCATTACAGCATGCCCTGAAGTGCCAAATCTACACGTTTCTTAAATACCTCTAGGGATGGTGACTCAACCACCACCCTGGGCAGGCTGTTCCAGTGCCTGACCACTCTTTCAGTAAAGTAATTCTTCCTAATATCTAATCTAAACCTCCCCTGCCGCAACTTCAGACCATTTCCTCTGGGCCTGTCATTATTCACTTGGGAGAAGAGGCCAACACCCACCTCTCTACAGCCTCCTTTCAGGTAGTTGTAGAGGGCAATGAGGTCTCCCCTCAGCCTCCTCTTCTCCAAACTAAACATGCCCAGTTCCCTCAGCCTCTCCTCATATGACTTGGTCTCCAGACCCCTCACCAGCTTGGTAGCTCTCCTCTGGACACGCTCCAGCACTTCAATGTCCCTCTTGTACAGAGGGGCCCAGA
>VYZM01024085.1:104886-131614 GCA_013398915.1 Dromas ardeola | reverse complement strand
GCCAAGAAGATTTCATCCCATTAATCACAACTCTCTGGGCATGGCCATCCAGCCAGTTTTTTACCCAGTGAAGAGTACACTTGTCTATGCCATGATTCAGCAGCTTCTCCAGGAGAATGCCATGGGGGACGGTGTCAAAGACCTTACCAAAGTCCAGATAGACAACGTTCACAGCCTTCCTCGCGTCCAGAAGGTGGGTCATATGGTCATAGAAAGAGATCAGGTTGGTTAAGCAGGACCTCCCTTTCCCAAACCCATACTGGCTGGCCCTGATCCCTTGGCTGCCCTGCACTTGCCGTGAGAGCTCACTCAAGAAGATCCTCTCCATGATCTTTCCTGGTACCGAGGTCAGGCTGAGAGGCCTGTAGTTCCCCGGATCCTCCTTCCGACCCTTCTTGTAGATGGGCGTCACATTAGCCACCCTCCAGTCATCTGGTACCTCCCCTGTTGACCAGGACTGTTGATAAATGATGGAGAGAGGCTTGGTGAGGTCTCCCGCCAGCTCCTTGAGTATTCTTGGGTGAATCCCATCCAGCCCCATAGACTTATGTGTGTCTAGGTGCAGAAGCAGATCATTAACTACTTCCTCCTGGATTATGGGTGGGTCGTTCTGCTCTCCATCCTTATCAAGGTGATTTAAAACATGCACAACACATGCATGTATTTTCATTCACACCCACAGTTTTCCTTTGGGAAAAACTTTCCTTTTCCTTTGATTCTGCATAAAATTCCCAGGGTACGGCTGTCCCATGAGAGTTGGCTGCTTGGCAATTTTTGCCTCCGAAGCGCCTACACCACGCGTTCTTCCGGCCATTCATTGCCCCTTCCTGCACTGAAAACTTCCTTCCTGCACTCAGTGGGAAACTCAGACTGCTACAATGTGATGCTAATACCTCTGCTCTTTTTTCTTGGTATAACGTCTTTGTCCTCAGGGGAGTTCTGGTGTGCCTGCAAGACCTAGCAGTGTAGATGGGCGCACGCCAGATGGCTGCACACCCTTTCAGACATGTATATTCCAAAGACACAGGTTTGTTCTCAATTTATTTTCCCACATGTTTTGTAACAGTTTATTGGAGTGAAACAAAAACAAAAATTGAAGAATGCTGAAAATACCCATGGGCCCTTGTAAAATAGGATATGCAATTGGTACATTAGTCTTTGGTATGTTTTATTTGTAGCACTTTTTCTTTCTTTAAATTCAGTGGCATTGTAGTGCTACGGCAAATTAGGCAACTATTGCAAATCATGTATTTCAGGGATGGCTTATCATTTATCACACTTGGGGGCCCACAGTCTGTGTCTTAACTAGAAGTTCATGCTTCTTAGTTTTATTCTCTGCTTTCACAAGTCTGACTTCTTTTTCTATCTGTCCCTGTCATGGCATCGAGAAAATCCTCCCGCCTTGTTTGTACTACACCCTGTTGAAGGTTTCTCTTACCTTTCAGGATGTGTGTTCTGCTGAGGGTGGGTGTTACTGATGGATCTTTCTGCAGCTCAGCTGAGTGCTCCAAAGTTATTTCCTCATTCCCTTTCCCTTTATTAGGTTTGCAGTGTGAGTCACTTACATGCCCAGTTTATAATAGTTAAGGACGAACCTGCTGCTTTTCTTTAGCTGCAGAGTCCTGTTTAGTCAAAACAAGACCACGTGGAAAGACAAGAAGGAGAGAGTGGTGGCCAACAGAGAGGCAGGGAAGTGAAGCACGGAGCTCACTGGGAAGGGAAGAATATGAGGCTCAGGAAGCCCGTAAGCTCTCGTGCTGTGTGAAGCCTAGCTCGGGCAAAAAGCAAACATTGCCATGGATCACCTTTGCCCTTATGTCCTTTCACTGGAAGACAAGAACAAAATTCTTGCATGTGACATCCTTGTCCAGCGCAGATGCCAGTTACCAAACACTGAGCATACACAGTGGAAGAGCAGATGATGGTCCGGACCTAGGTGTGACGGTCACCTCTGGTCAAATACTTCTTAGTCCTAAGCAGTGCCTGAGCCAGTCTGCTGGTGTCCGCGTATTCTTCCCCTTGCATGCTCAGCTGGACCGTTGGCCAGATGGTGTTTGCAAAGGCCTGTGTTTTCCTTTATTTCCTCTGTTGCTGCCTTTTTGCAGTTAAAAACTGAAAATGTCATCCAGTCAAATTTTGTGGGAAGAAGAATTTGGAGAGAAACCTTTTCTTCATAACGACAGAAGAATTGCAGGCCTTATTATTACCTTATTGCAGGCCTTCGATACTTAAAGAAGGCTTATAAGAAAGATGATGAGAGACTTTTTACCAGGGCCTGTAGTATTAGGACAAGGGACAATGGTTTTAAACTGAGAGACAGTAGGTTTAGATTGGACATCAGGAAGAAATTCTGCACCCGGAGAAGCTGTGGAGGTGATATCCTGGGAGATTTTCAAGTCCCAGCTGGACACAGCTCTGAGAAACCTGGTCTGAAATTAGTGCCAACCCGGCTCTGAGCAGGCAATTGCACCGGAGGCCTCCTGATATCACTTCCAACCTGCTTGATTCCAGGATCTTATGATTTTCTGAAGTCTGCAAGCTGTAAAAGTCAAGATCAAAGAGCCATCATTTCAAGAGAAAGAAGTACCTAAGTATCCTGCTGCTTCAGGAAAGACAAATCATGATATAGCAAAGCTACCCTAGACCTCATCCAATCCTTTTCCACAGCTAGAGAGTCCTGTTTGCCAGCCAGGCTTGTCTGTCCAATCCCTGTTTCTCAGGATTCTTGAAGGCTGCAAAACTGAAGTAGTTACCTGAAATTGCTTAATTTTCCTATTTTATTAGTCCTCAAGATTGTGCAGTCCTTTATATTATTTTTTCATACCTAGGATTTGGACATGAATGGCTGTGTGCATATGTACATGCTTGGTTACCCGCCAGCAGTAACATGCAGAAAGCAGCCTGGATTTAAACAGAAATTTGTATCCTGAAATTACTCATTTGACTTCATTGTAGCCTGAAAAATATTTCTATTGTTTAATCTAATTTCTGATAAACAAATTGTCAAGCTTCTCTTTAACAGGAATGCGTTCTTTCAGGCCTGCATTGTGGTATTTCACTGTGGAACAAGGCTAGGTGCGCACATAAATCCTGGTGGGGAAACTCTGAGATCTGCATTCACAGATTAGGTTGCAATCTGTTTTCAATATCAAAATGCGCATGTGATTTGAGTTTGATTTCGCAGCCCCGATTCTCATTCCCTGTAGACTCCTCTTCAAAATGAAAAAGGATTTGACTGTCTGGTTATGTACCCCCCAATTCTTGAGAGCTCCCACCTTCTTCATTCATTGGGTTTGTGTTGCTGGTAGTACTGCCTTGTTCATACATGTCCTAGCTTTGGTACTAACAACTCCAGATTTCATTTTGGTTCATCAACCAGAACTTTGGGTGATTTGCTAATACTTACTAAAATACTGACTCTCACTCATTTTAATTGACAGTACGGACTGAAGACCTGAAGGCAGAACTGCTCAGAGTCTACCTCCACCCGTGTCCTCACAACCCGGGGAGGTCGAGGGGACAGCCACCGGGACAGCGATGCACCCGCTCTGCGGCTGCCGGTCGTGACGGACAGTAGATGTCACTCTTGCCTAACGTATGGAGATTGGTTTCTCCACTGAAAGGATGGAGAGGGGTGTGGGGGGGGAAGAGTGACTGCCGATCATAATTGCTACTGAGTGAAAAATTTATTTTCAGATAAAAAGATGTCTACATAGAAAACCATAGTTTTTATAGAATCATAGACTTGTTTGGGTTGGAAGGGACTCTTAGAGATAGTCTAGTCCAACCCCTCTGCTATGGGCAGGGACATCTTCAGGCTGCTCAAAGCCCCGTCCAACCTGGCTTTGAACACTTGCAACGATGGGGCATCCACAACTTCTCTGGGAAGCCTGTTCCAGTGTCTCACCATGCTCATCACAAAGAATTTCTTCCTGATGTCCAATCTAAATCTACTCTCTCTCAGTTTAAAACCATTGTCCCTTGTCCTAACACTACAGGCCCTAGTAAAAAGTCTCTCATCATCTTTCTTATAAGCCCTCTTTAAGTATCGAAGGCCTGCAATAAGGTATCCTCAGAGCCTTCTCTTTCCTTGGCAAGATGTTGTACCCACACCTTGTTCTGAATCCCTAAAGAAAGGTATATCGAATCCTTAGCAAAAGATATATTTCTGGGTGGGGTTGGGTACAGTTTTTTGGGGATTTTTAACTCAGTCTTTCAAATGTGTGTTAGGGGCCTGCTAAATGATGCGGGACTGCCCATCTCATCAAAAACTTGCCATTTTGGCAGATAAACCAGTGGAAAACTAATAGTAAATTTGGGTACTGAGGGGCTGAAGGAGAATGCCTTGGCCATCTGCCTTATGGGTGAAGAACAAACCAAACCTGCTACAATATCTGTGATAGTGTAATGTCTGGCAATGGAAGGCTGCCAGCCTGGGCCGTGCAGGCAAAGCCTGTGCTCCTCTCCGCTCAACAGCTCTCAGGCAGCTCTGCAACCACCTCATCACAGTTATCCCCCAAGCACAGAGGGTTGGAGCATTCAAAAGGCTGCAGAGAAATTCATGCCACAATTGTGTGTGACGCTCTGCCTCATTTATTGTTTAATAACATGTTCGGACTCCCTCTGAGTATCTTGGGAGACTGGACCAGAAGCCAGTCAGGGGTAAAACGCCTGTAAAGTTGCAACCTGTGGGAGTACCTGGGCTGTTTGGTCTTTTTTTCTTCGTAAGTAAGAATCAGGGTCCCTGAAGAGAAATATTAGTTGCTCTCACAAGGGTGAAAAGTCTCACTGTACCTCACAGTAAACTTCATTTTTTTAGCAATGTGTGGAAATCACAGTAATTTCAGGCTTCTGCTGGAGTTCTGGATGGTGGCCTACTATCAAAATCAGACTTTCTTTCAAATAGTGACCATTTTAAAGACTTTTCACACAAGATAATTTTCCTACCAGAAAAAAATCCACTGTTTTGCTATAACAGCTAAATAAATACTTCCAGTTCTGCCTGGATCCCTAGAAGCTCAGTTTCACTGTACAGGACCAGAAGGCGTTTACAAAAAGAGACACCAATTGTCTTTATTATTAATGTCTGTTGTGGATATGCGATTTCAGAAGCAAGGCAGAATGGAGGAATTACACAACTGGGACATCACTTGAGAGAGATGCTGAAGGTGAGATATTTCACTAATACACATCTGCCACAGACTCCTTTCCTTCTGAATCCCACCCTATACCCACTGCAACAGAGAACTCAGTCAAGCATTAAATGCTTGTTTTTAGAAAAATCTTTGAAAAATCTAAGATTTATCAAATTAGCAGTGTTATTAATAAACCTAATGAAGACAGTGACAAGGATGTATTTCAGTCTGGCAGTTCTTTAATTTCTCCAGAGGAAGTCGATGTACGGCTTCTTTCATAACAGCGAGTCACATCCACCCAGGAGATTATGCAAGAGAATGGTAGTGTGTCAGGAGAAAAAAAAAATGTTGGCAACTGTATTCGTCTAATTAAACCAAGGGATTTAGGTAATGTGAAGGGAAACCTCATGGATCCACCCTTTTACATTATTTCAGAATGGTATTTGGCTGAAAAGGGTCGTTTGGAAACAGGTTGCTGTCATGGTCGAGAGACAGTGAACAACAGCCTCCAGTGGCTCTGGATAACTGGGGTTTATTTAAGAAACAGTGAGACGAGAGTTTTACTCTACTTTCTGAGACGCCTATTCCCTCACTAACCCCGGCACTAGCGTCACAAGGTCTCACCATCCATCTCAGCAGGGAGGGTGCTGCTGGCCCAGGACGGTCTAGCAGAAAGTCAGGCTGGTTCATGCCCTGCTGCTGCTCTTCGTTAACAGTCTCAGGCATCATGGGCCACAAGCTGTCTGGTCTCCTGCATCTTCCCCCACTGCCAGGCTATTCCTTCAGGCAAGAGCTTTGCTTTCTTTTTTTTCCAGGCTCCCTTCTTCTTTCTGAGACCAATACTTCATTTTGGGAACCCCTCTCATCGGCACCAGCTCTTCTTTCCAGCACCCGAGCCTAATTTTCCCTGTCTAAATAGTCTGTGTGCAGAAGCACAATATGTGATCACCCTCCTAATTGCAGGGTTCATCTCATGTCTATTTATTAATTGGAGGATTCAGGATGTGCCATGTTTTTTCGGTTCAGGTGGGATGAAAATTTACAACCAGCAGCTGGCAAGCAGCAGGCTTCGGCTTGAGGATATCAGAAATTCACACACCCCTCCCCATGCATACCCAGTTTTCTGCTGCCTGTTTGCATTCGTAATTAAAACTATTTTCCACCTTGTTCTCGTTTTTCATAATGTCTGCCATGTCAAGCACAGAAACTCAGGATACCTGATTTTCGACCCAAGATTTGACACCAGGTTTGCTATGTTCTGAAGCCTTGCCGCTAGGTGGTAATGTCTTCCTCCTCAAAAACCCAAAACCCCCCAACCCTCCTCTGGAGGCATAGGCTCAAACATGAACTATTTCTGTAAGGTTTATATTTTTTTTATGGAGGGATCAGAAAAATTGTGACTGGTCTGAGGTAAAGCCTTTGATTATCAGCTCACTGCACAGCCACATGCCTGTCAGGCAAACAAAAGATGTGGGAGACTTATGCTGGCCTCACGCTTTTCTTTACTGTGAGCAGAAGTTTGGTAGGACAGGAAAATTGGGCTTTGTAGACATATTTTGAATCAAATATGTGATTATAAAACACCATGCAAGGGTATTCTTTTTAATAGTTCTTGAAGCAGAACTATTATACTGGACTGTAATGCCTCTATAAATGCCATGCAGTAGCTATACACACATTTACCGTGCTGAAGGCAATATTCCTGAGCTTTATGTGCTTGTGCTCTCTTTTAGGATATTAATACAGAGCATAAAGCAGCTCCTCAGCAGTGAAGACTCTTGCAAACAGCTCGGCTGTGCCATCTTCCGCTTACAATGACTTTCCACTCAACAGCAGCTCACAGTGAGAGTGTCTGTCCTTAACTTTCTCGATGCTTCAGTGAAACTCAAGTGCTGGGCAGCTGAAGTGCTAAGGTAAGGATCATGACCTGTCCTGAGAGGAGACGGGACACTGTGAGACCTCCATGGTGAAGTTAAACCCTGGAGGAGGGTTCCTGCAGGCTGCAAAAAGGCCCTAGGATTGAATCGCTGAAGACCCACTTTGCCCTGGGTATCAGCGATGCTGGTACCACCAGCTCCATCACAGTACAGGCACTCTGCTCTTCACTTTGACTTCAGCACTGAATACATAAAACTGATCAAACATCACCAAAAAACCCTAATAAAATGCATTTTAGACACTTCCTAACAAGTTAATTCCCTTGGACAGAAAAATTAAACAAATTTGTATGTAGCAAATGGTTTCCAGGCCACTTACAGCCCTTTGGACAGTGTTCAGGCACCACAGTGATGTCTACTGTGCTATATGAACATTTAATGGACTGTATTCTTGGCAATAATTGTGTGGTTTTTCCTTCCAATCTTAAAAAATTAGTAAAAAATAAGATCCTGAAACACACCTTAATCCTCTTTCACTTTTCACAGTAAATGAAAAAAACTAATGTATGTGGTAATATAAAACATTAAACTAAATTTTTGGTCATCAACATAAGCAAAAGAAATAAAATGCTGTACTATATTACTGAAAGCCCCTTAAAAAGCTGACCTGCTCCTGCGAGGTTTTACTCGGTGGCTCAAGTAGAGCACGGTTGCCTGTTCTAAGGAAGAGTTATATTTGCCTCAGCTGCCTGAACGATATTTCTAAGGCTGGCTGGTCGCCAGTGTCTCCTGCAGTACAGCTCCATGTTGTCAAAAAGTCATAGACTCATTTAGGTTGGAAAAGACCCTTAAGATCATCGAGTCCAACCATTAAGCTAACACTGCCAAGTCCACCACTAAACCATGTCCCTAAACACCACATCTACACGTCTTTTAAATATCTCCAGGGATGGTGACTCAACCACTTCCCTGGGCAGCCCGTTCCAATGCTTAATAACCCTTTCAGTGAAGAAATTTTTCCTAATATCCAATCTAAACCTCCCCTGGCGCAACTTGAGGCCATTTCCTCTTGTCCTATCAATTGCTACGTGGGAGAAGAGACTGACCCCCACCTCACTGCAACCTCCTTTCAAGTAGCTGTAGAGAGTGATAAGGTCTCCCCTAAGCCTCCTTTTCTCCAGGCTAAACAACCCCAGTTGCCTCAGCAGTTCCTTATTAGACTTGTGCTTGAGACCCTTCACCAGCTTCGTTGCTCTTCTCTGGACACGCTCCAGCACCTCAATGTCTTTCTTGTAGTGAGGGGCCCAAAACTGAACATAGTATTCAAGATGCGACCTTACCAGTGCTGAGTACAAGGGGACGATCACTTCCCTAGTCCTGCTGGCCGCACTATTTCTGATACAAGCCAGGATGCTATTGACCTTCTTGGCCATCTGGGCACACTGCTGGCTCGTATTCAGCCAGCTGTTGACCAACACCTTCAGGTCCTTTTCCACCAGGCAGCTTTCCAGCCACACTTCCTCAAGGCTGTAGAGTTGCATGGGGTTGTTATGATCCAAGTGCCGACCCAGGAAGGTTTTGGGAAAGGAAGGAAGAAGGAGCTTGGTTGCTCACTTGGGAGGGCTGGCTGCTCACCTGAGGATGGAGTTTCTCCTCCTTGCTCTGCTGGATGCTCAGTTATTCAAGGTCTTGTGCCATCAATAAGAGGGTTTGAGGGCTTTTCCTCTGCTCCATTCTCTGTGTCTTATAACAAGGAGGGTATAGAATGCTCCTGGGAAGCAGGATATATTCAGGTTTAAAACCCTGGTGGCAGTACCAGAAATTAAACTTGCGTTTCCCCACTTCCCAAGTGAGTGCCTTAGCTTGCTGGCCACCCAGTCAGGGGGTGGCAGAAACTTGTCCACAATGCTTATGACCATAGCTTCCCATTCCACCCCAGCCCCAATTCCAGATTAAAAAAAAAAGAAAGAATCAGTATTTGTTTGGGGAAAAACAAACCCACCATTTTTGCCATGTTAACTGTTTTCTCAAAAATCTGTTACCTAAATCTAACAATAATAATTCCCACGATATCATTCATTGCTAGGAGCTCGAAGGGAAAACTCCCAAAACAGTAAACATGAACATTAACATAATTGCTGGAAAGGGTTGTTTTTTTTTTCCTCTCCCTTTGCAACTGTTTGTGCTCCTACTGATATGAATGTGAGAGCTTACTCTTATGTTTGCAATCAGCGTTGCTTTACCTGCTGTCATCTACAAAAGTCTGCTCCATACCTTGCTGAGTGCATGACAGCTGAAAAAGTAAGCTATACAGTAAGCCACATGCACATATGCGCTGAGGCCTTAGGGGCAACGCATGGCTAGTCTATACAAAGCAAAATATGTATTGTATTGTGTTGAAAAAAAAACCACTTTTTTTTTTTTAAAGGATCATCACTATGAAGTAAGAGAATTGTCATGGTTTAACCTCAGCCAGCAACTAGGACCATGCAGCTGCTCGTTCACTCCTCCCAGTTGGGGTGAAAGAGACAATCAGAAGAGTATAAGTGAGAAAAAACTCGTGTGTTGAGATAAAGACATTTTAATAGGTAGAGCAAAAGCCACGCACGCAAGCAAAACAAAACAAGGAATTCATTTAGCACTTCCCATCAGCACACATAATGGTTACTTGGGAAGACAAACACTGTAACTCCGAATGACCCCCCTTCCTTCTTCTTCCCCCAGCTTTATACGCTGAGCATGACATCACATGGCATAGAATATCCCTTTGGTCAGTTGGGGTCAGCTGTCCCAGCCATGTCCCCTCCCAACTTTTTGTGCCCTCCCAGTCTGCTCGCTGGTTGGGTGGTGTGAGGAACAGAAAACGCCTTGACTGCTTAGCAACAACCAAAACCACCAGTGCACCATCAATGCCGCCCTCATCCCAAGCCCGAAACACAGCCCCACACCAGCTGATAGCAAGAAAGTTAACTCCATCCCAGCTGAAACCATGACAATATACACCACAGTGCCAAAAGACTCTCTTTTTGGCTATATTCTGGCCAAATTTCAGTATCTTTGCCCAGCCACTTTGCCTAAATAGTTGTTCAGAAAAATCAATAAGGTGCGTATATCCAATATATGTGTATATGTGTATCTATGTATATATGTCAGAAAATATATTTTTCCCAGCATTTTCCCTGCTCAAATCTCATTTAAATTTCTGCTTAAACTTCAGAAACAGGTTGCCTTTCAGCAGGGACCAAGACTGGAATTTTCAATGAAAGTCAAGAAAATGTTACAAAGGTGCAGCTAGAATGGAATTAACTATAGTTGGAACACATTTGGTCATTTACTGTCTTTTAAGGGGTATATAATATTTTAACGATGACAACTGGATATTTTTAATCAGTGCCTTCAAATCACTGATAAAATTATTGACCAGCTCCATATCCTTCAATGGCAACTGGCAACCCCGCCATTACAGTTTAATGCCTTTCTTACACTGTGTGAACTTTATGTATCACAGTTTGAAATATTTTTCAGTGGGCTGCTCATACTGCAGTATGTTCCAGGTAAAAAGAATGTTTTCCAAAAAGATACTCTCATCTGTTTTTAATCGCTAACCTTGTTCACCAAACTCTAGCCTACATGGAAAGCACTGAAAATTTTTTCACCGGGGGGAGTTATGCTGGAAAACTGTCCTGGTGCAGCCTAGATATTTTTTGCTTCTGTTAAAAGGAAATGCTACCTTGGAGCTGCTAGTACGACAACAATAATTTCTCTGTTAAAAACTTAGTCTGAAGTTTCACACAGGAAAATGAAAAGGTAGACTTAGTGCTACACTAAAGATTTCCCCAAGTGAGATAAACACTGAAACGAGTGTTAAGACTGGGAAGAGAACTGCAAAAGAGCTACCGAAAAAACAAAGTGAGGGAAGAAAATTTGGCTGTATCTGATGCTACGCCTAGCATGTGATCAAATACTGTAGCATAGCGAAAGCCACACAGCTGCCAAGGGCACGCATTTGTTTCCCCCTGCAGTCACGAGCAAGTGACTTGGCAGGAGCTAAAAGGCATCGCGGGTACTATGCAGTTTGTAGGATATTCTGACCTTCACAGCCTGACTCGTCGGTAGGCACTGCAGAGGCACAAGTGGCTAAGGCCAGCTTGACACCAGAAATATTTACCAGAGTCATGCTGCTACAGGGCACAGTATTTTTAAGCAACATCTCTATACTAACACAGCTAGATGCAAATGCAGAGCAAAAGACCGCAGTGCTGCTGGTGTCCCTCACTTTATACAGAAAACTGGAATAATGAACATTGATCTAATTTTGGAAATCTCCAAGGATCCAACACCTTTCTGGGCAAACAGCTTCAGTGCTTAACCAGCTAGACGGGGAAGATTTTGTTTCCCTACGTATCACTGACATTGTCCTTGCTGCCACTAGTGACTGTGTCACACCTTGTCCTTTGCTGGTCACCTGGGAGAATGTTTCGGTTTCCTCCCTCTCTTGCCAGTCAAACTCTGCCTCCCCTCCTCAAAGCACAGCCTGGCTGCCCCCCACCACCCTGAGCATCCCTCCTGTGGGGCCTGGCTGATTCAAACACTGGGGAAGCCCTAACGCCTTGGTCCTCCTCCCGAGGGAGGAGATAGTGGCGACCCAGGGAGGCCATCACCACCAGGGAGGCAGGGAAGGACTCCTGCCCTGGCCTTTAAAAAATTAGTGCTCTGACAGCCTGCTCAGCATTTTTTCTGTCATTTTGTTTTCATTTACGGTTTAAATACTAAAAGCTTCATTATGATGCCATTCATTATTTGTATCTCAATCTAATAAACTTCCTACTCTTCCGCCTTGACATTTATTTGCTGGTAATGCACGGGCCAAAATCATTGCAGTTTATTTGGCCCAGGTGAAGGTTATTTGCCCATGAGCAAGAAGCAGACGCAAGTTATCATTGTGATATTTGCAGGAGCTGTAGCTGCACTTGCTTTACAATTCTGCATCGCTTAATTGCAAACAAAACCAGCACCACTATGTGTTATTGCCATGTTCTGGGCACAGTGCTCAACTTGTGTACAATTCAAAACATGAAAAAAGTCCATTTAGGCAGTTGCTTTCTACCTCTTGCTAATGGAGAGACAGAGAAAACAAAGAAAAAACACACAAATCCCCGTAATAGCAATAAAAGAAGTATAAAAATAAAGATGACAGTTTAATGGAGATTTGTTTGAACAGTATGTTTTTTCTTTTAACCAGTTATTGTGGTTCATTACTAATGGTTTTCAATAGCCTGAAATGGAGCTGCTGAAAACATTATGAGGTTTGCAAACATCTTACATTTTGGGTCATTGGTAAGGCACATAAACAGTTCGTCTGAGCTTTCAGAGCTGCAATAAATGTGCTAAACCTTGGAAAACAAGTCATCTTGCACATATCAACCACCAGGCTTCAGTTGTCAGCCTGAATTTTTTTATATACAAATTAGTTTTTCTGAACAAAGAAGAATTTGTCTATTACCACGGGATAATGCTGTCACTTGGATACGACTTAATTTTATGGTTGTTATAAATAACTTTGTTATTTATGTCTTCACCCTCATTTTGGCCTGCTTTCTTACCAAAGTCTTTGGCTTACAGTAAAGACTGTGCAAAGGAAAGCACTGGAGAGTAATCACACAAGTGACCTAATCTATGAGTCTTTCTTCATAAAGCTGATCAGAAGACTGGGATTTCCTTAAAAAAGCTTGTATGAATTTATAGATTTCATAGTAAGTGCTTCCAGAATAATACTATAACACTGAAATGAAAAAGTAATGTCACAGACAAACCCAAAGCAAGGTGCCTGAAGAAACCTAACAATAAAGTATTTAAAATGCACATATATATATATATTTATAAACATAATTTTATAAACACGTATTTATAGACATGCAAGTCTTGGTTCTCTTACTGTTTCTTCTGCTTCTATCGCTTCTTTTATACACTACCAAAAGAAATTCAAGGATCATGACAACCTGACTGGGGCATCACAAAAACCTATGCAGAATTTCTCTTGTGCGCTGCTCCCTCACTCTTAAGCCATGCTGGGCTTTGCTCGGTGGCTGTCAGAGCATGGAGCCAGCTGTTCAGCTGTGTAACAGGAACAGCACAAAAATAGACGTTCTGCTCAGCACTTCCAGCCACATCAATCTCCATAACAGGCATTGGGATCTGTGCGTGACACCCCTCCGTAAAATTACCGCATGATGCGATGGTTGGCACTCAAAATAGTGTTTGAGCCGTGGCTACCATGGATAAACCTCAATTATCATTAGTCGTTAGTGCCCTGTCTGCAGGACAGCAGGGGTTTTGGCAGAACAAGGACAGAGCTGTTGTTGCTCCCCACTGGTTCCTGCTGGAGAGAAGGTCTGTGGTGAAAGCTGGCTCACATCCCTCCTTCTCCAACCTTCTCTAGCTGTCACAACATTTTTTCACCTAAACTCTAGAGCAAGGACATTCATCTCTCCCAAGGACCTGCAGGACAGCCTGGCACACCTCCCTCCCGATCGTCCTCTTCCCCATGGCCATACACACATGGAAATGCTCCCACTCCAGGTGCCTCCATGCCTTTCCACAGCGCCCATGAAGGGGAAACCTGGCTTCCTCCAGAAGCTTTCATTTCATACCTTTGCACCAACAGCAATGGGAAGAGGCGATGTATTAGGAGGAGAAATGTTTCCAGTGGAGAAAGATCACATTACCACGGTCTATTTGTGTCTCCTGCTGTGCTGCTTCTTTCTCCTCCCCACAATTGCCTTTCCTCCAGTTCAGGCCCTACTGAAACCAGAGCACATCCTTTGCACTATGTTGGGCACCCAACAGAGGGAGATCTGCACCCCCAGAAAGCCTAATGAACACCTTTATTTATATCTTGCAGGCATGGGCAGACTGAACTCATTACCAACAATCTGTAAACAGCTTGTATTTTCTCTTAATCTTACACTAGTGGTTCCCACTGTCCGTTGACAGACCTTCATGTGTCACCTCACAAAGTAATGTTTCAGCTAATACAATTTGTCTTCTCAGATGTGACATTATTTTGTACTTGAGTCAGCCTGATTACAGTGACTGAGGATGTAAGTGCTACCCGAGGCCTCCACGTTGTGCTGACAACAGCCCTGCCAGAGCTGGGGGACAAAAGGGAGCAGGCGAAACACACTGCGAGCAGATTAGCTGTGTTGTCCTCTTCTGCCCAGACAATGAAAATGGCTTCTACTTTTGCTTATATTCTTATCCGTGCTGTGCCAGGTTCATGTGTTAGCATCTCTGAAACACGCGAGTGATGTAAATACCCTATTCAGATTAAACTATTGGTATGAAGTTGCAGGTAAGCATAATGCAGCCCGCAGCTGTTGTAGCACAGATATCCTGAGGTAGGCATCCAGGTACTGAAACATGATGAGCTTTAGCAATATTCAGTGTGGCTGATAGAAAAAACCTTCTCTGCAACACAGGAAAGGAACAGCTTTGTGGTTTTCACTCTTCTGAACCTGGCTTGCCATACAGCCCCGTAAGATTTGCTAGTCCTACCACTTCCCTGGTTTCTCATATCTGCAATAAATGTAGAGCTCTCTTTTTCCCCTAAAGATTTCACCATACTGAGCCAGTGTAAAAAACCTGCATAAATATACACCGATGACAAGGTGGCTTTCCGGTCTGCCCCTGCTCTGCAGTCAGCAGGAATGCTGAAGTCACGAGTGGCTTCACCTCCATACAGCTGAATAAATACTCTAGGTTGTCTTCATGGGGGATGGAAAGCTGGACAAGACACTCAGTAGGCTGCAGTCACCTCATTCTATAGTGAGCAATTCCACTTGATCTTAAAACACCAATGACTTCAGTAACTGATGAGACCAACTTTGGGTATAATGGGAGGTGAGATACCCAGCACAGGCATGGACCCCCTCACCACAGGCACCTTAACTGAAGCCAAATTAATTTGGAGTGAAGCTTGGTTTTAGTAGCTGACCTTGGAGGGCTCCTGAAAAGTGAATGCAGGCACGTGAACAGCTATTTTTTTTCCCCCATCCTTTGAAAACAATAGTGCAAATTCATGTGGTTTGGCTGATGGTCAGCTTAAAGAACAACTTCACCCAGTCAGGTAAATGCTGCTGAGGACAGGTGTTTCTCCAGTGTATTTTACATTAAATAGACTAGAAAAGCCTCTGAAGTTTGTATTCTGTATTTTATAATGTAAAATCTAAGCCACAGTAAATAATCTGCAATAATGCTGTGAGAGCTGATAAGGACAGAAAGGAGACGGATTTCCAAACTGATAATCTGAAAAAGGCATAACCATATGTGTGAACAAGACAGGCACACCTGATACTTATTAAATATTATCACAGAGCTGAAGGATCCCAACCGAGTATTAGACCTCCAATGCGCTGGAATTTGCACAAATGTACAAAAGAGACATCCTACATCTCATGGAATTAAAATGTACATAATGGCTGGATGAACTGCAACAGAGGCGTGGAAAAATGATGCTGGTATTATTTAAAGTGGTAATTTTAATCTTGATTACATCTGAAATGTACTTTATAGGTTTCTAATAACATTTTCACTGATTATATATCTGTATATACCAATGTACTCACTTACAGGTGAACCTGATGAAAGGCTGTATCTGAATTTTATGCAGAGACCCAGGACTGTCGCCTACCATGCATGTTCTCACCACTAGGCTGAGTCTGTTCGGAGTCAGTTCTTTCTGCTTCCTTTTTTTCACTTATTTCTTGGCCTCATGCTGGACATCCTCCGTCTTCCATTAGTTCTCTGACTGTTTGATGAGAAAGCTGTCATATGGGAAAAAGACAAAATCTTCTCACATGATTTAAAAGAAAGCAGTAGTGGGATTTTGATAGCCCTTCAGGGCATCACTACCTGGGAAGGGACAGTCTGAGGCTCCCTTACAGAAGGGAAAAGAGCCACTACTTTTTGCATCTTGTTTGGGCTGAGACATGACATAGGTATCAAATGGTTGAGACAGAAATGCTTTCTGTGCCCAGAAACAGAAACCGAGGCGGCATCTGGAGAACTTTAAACCAAAAGAGCAAAGCGGTTGTAGACCACAGGCATGCCCAGAAGAATACAGCAGCTCAGTCGCGGGGTACAGGATCTTTTGTGTTGGGCAGCTAAATTCTACCCAGGTCTTTACAGGTTGTGTCTGGACCTCAGAATTTTCAATCTATCTACACTCATTCCAGGACTCACTCATGTAACAGACTAATGACCTGTAAAATTTCAGTTTAAAAAGCCTTTGGAGAGTTATAGTAAACATTTTAAAATGTAACTGAAGATACATTTCCATTCTGTTTTTACTCTTACAACCCATAAAGTAGAAAGTATTTCATATAAAAAGACTCTAAACCAAATCCCTGCTTCTCATTTTAATTTTACTCATATAATCTATAAACACTTTTATACAAAAACACTGTAAAATGCATTCCATTCTGCTTCTTCGCTATGTTCAATTTTCAGAGTGGTACGAATTTCTAAGCCTAAGCTTCTGGAGAGAAGGGCTTATACGAAAATGTTGATGGTATCTTAACTATTGTGCTCTGACCAACACTGCAGCAACAGAGAACACCAATAAAGTATTGCAGTGCTGTATAATTGTCTTATTAATTGGAACATTATTTACAGAGAGGGCTGCCTTCACAGCATGCACCTACTTTCTGAAATGCTCGCAGCACTCAGGACACAGCAGGCAGCCAACGTAAAAGTTCAGTTAAAGAAACAGTAAAATAGCCATCCATGTAAGTGCGAGTTAATGAATTGAGTCCTCCTAGCAGGAAGACTTGAATGTGAGCAAGCATTTTCAAATTTAAAAGGAGGTGACCGTAAAAGCCTGACAAATCTCAAAGATAATGAATCAGTTATGATGGTGGTGGGGGGGGGCCTTTAATTTTTAGATGAAGAACAACCCATCTCAACTATTCTATTAAAATATGTTGTATGTTACTTTATAAACTACATTTTGACAAAGACTGATTTTGGAAACCAAAGGCTAAGAAGGAAAACAACCCTTTTGATTGTGTAGGGTGGTACCCCACATTTAAATTAACTGCTTAAATAGCATTGTACATACTAAACACTGTGCATGGCAGTTGTTTATGGAGTCCCTCTTTCACAAAAGTTCTCCAGACACTATGAAAAGGAACTGCCATGCTCTCTCTATGCTCCTAAAAAAGACATTAGCGCCAACTATTCAACAAAGCGTTTCATATTTTCAATGTCCCCATAAAATCCTTTCAGCTGACAGAAGGGAAATTATTATGTCTGTCCCTCTGCCTGTGCAGAATCCAACTGACTTCTTAACAAATTCAATGGAAAAAAACAAAAAGCATGCAGGAACAAGGCTTACAGCTTTGAAGGATTGTTTTTCCCAAGATTAATGTTTCATTATCATATATGAAATATAGCACAGCTACTCTGTCAATATTTACATTTACAACTTTAGCACTAAGTTCATAAATTGCTATATGGTTTATTCAGCATGGGTACACAACACTGGGTTTTTACAGAGTTTTAGGTCAGTCAATCTTTTTGCAAAATACCTTGTAAATTCCTTTTTATAATTTACTTCCTAAAATATCTGATACTTGCAGACTTTTGGACAGATTGCCTATTACGCTTAGGACTTTCCAACCTAGCTCCATGCAAGGCAGGAAGATGATTTTTGCCGTTAGCACTGAGTTGCCATAAATCAGGCTGTCATTGCGGGCTCTTTGGATGTGTCATTCATGACGCTACAACTTGCACTCAGTTCTTGGAAACTGAAGCCAGTTGCTTCCTTGGCAATTATATGGCATAATAGCAGCCTGGACCCCAGTTCGTCTGCAGTGAATGTCAAAGCGTTTTATGTTAGTTACTCATTGGAACACAGAGCACTCTAGTGCCTGATTTCCTCTGCAGATCTAGTCATTCCTCTTTTCCTTAGAAAACATTGAAAATCAACATTGTATTTTTTTTCCCAATGTTTTCTCTGGTGCTTGGAATAAAATCAACTAGTTTGTGGTTTAAAAAAGCACCTGTGAGTGAAATGCATCCCATCTATGCTCTGCAGCTCATATTTGATTTTTCTGGGTCCACCACCATCCATGTCCACCAAATCCTCATCAGCCCAAAGCAAAGAAGCACCTTGTAATTCTGACAGCACTGAGATGCGGGCAGGTTACAGGCACTGCCAGTTTTCGGGTCCCTCGTGGGCATTTGAGAAAAGGTACGGTGCTCTTGGGGAGCAGTCAGTTGGACAGCAAGGAAATCCAAATTCCTGACTTCTTTTTATTTCAAAGCCCAATTATTATTATTTTTTTTCTCCTACAGAGTAGCTATATTAACTTCAGTGTTCTGGATCAAGTTCAGTTGAGATAGGCAACAGGCATATTACTCCTGCAGTTTCAAACACTGGTGGCATTTCCTTGGCTCTCTGTCAAGCATAAAACTACTGCGTGTTGTTGCTAGATTTGTGTAAATAGTTACCAGCCTTCCTCTGAAAACCAACTGCACTTTGGTAGTGTTTGGGAATAGCATTTTGCATTAGCTAAGGCTGTAAATAGTATCATCTTTCAATACGATCTTCCTTCCAAAAATGATATTCCATACCACTGGTTCATTATTTTTTTTCCAAAGAAAATCTGCCTCAAAATTGAATTTTTCTGTGTTTCTATTTAGCAAAAGGAATTCTAAAGGACTTAAGGAAAGCCAATTTAAGCTACCTCAGGTAAGGGAAGCACAGAGACTTAAGTAAGCATCTAAGTTAGACTAGTGTTTCCATAACATGGATCAGACCGACTTATATTTGGTTCACGGGTGAATCGAGTTGCTAGAAGCTCACATTTCAAATGCAAACAACTATGATGAAAGAAATGGTTTTAATGTTACAATGCTACTGTCCAGTCGTAACAGAGATGACGCAGGCTCAGGCAAGCCCATAGCAGGCTGGATCCATATCATGGCTGTCTGTTCAGCTATATTCTGGCACTGAGCCTCTTGTAGCCATCTTCTCCTGCTTCTTTCCTTAATCCTTGTGCATGACAAAGACATTTTCTGGCTGCTGCAACTGTAGTCCCTCTTCTTATTTCTGTCATAAAGTCATGGAAGAAAGTTCAAGTTACAAGTGTGAAGTACGAGTTACTGAAACGTATCAATTCATATGCTTTTATTCTCTTTTATGATTTCTGGAAGCTTTGTCGATTCTAGTTTTGCTTCTGAGTCCAAATATATCAAAAGCTGTTTATGTTACCAAATGCCAGAATACACAGATGGCATCCATTTAACTGAGTAGATTTTTACTATTGGTTATGAGCATTTCATGCTATCAATCTGACATCTTCCCAAAGTGTTGTGGTTTAGGCTGGGCTGGCCACTAAACGAAAAACAGATTAATTTTTTTTTTTTTTTAACTCTTCCTTAAGGTAAATAGGTGTTTGGCCAAATCCTTCTGGCTCTACTTTTATGAATCAATTCCACTCCGGCTGCTATAGTATAAAGTAGTATAAAGAGAACACTGTTAGGCCTGTGATGTTCGATTTATTATTTCAGTTGAAGAGCTCTTGAAATGCGTAGTAAATTTGATTTTGGTAATTCCAAATACAGCATCTATACCATAGCCATATGCACAGCACATCGTACTTTTTCTGATAGAAAAAAAAAAAGCAACCTGCAATCTCCTCAAATATAAAAGAAATTTGAAGAAATAAGAACCATACCTCCATACATGTGTTCTTTGGCCTAGAATGCATTTATTGATGCAGGATACGGATCTAAACCAACATGAAATTATTCCTCAGAAATGCTGAATCTTATCCTTCAAAGAGTCTGAAAGTGCACCAGTGGAAGATGCCTGAATTTGATAATGATTTCCTAAGCTTGAGCTATATTAAGAATAATAGGATTATGTTATTACAACTCTAGCTGTGATAGGGCTGGAGAAGGTTACTTAGACCCTTCTACACTGCTAAATAGAAGAGAGCCAGGAGCTAATCCTCAGTGCTGAGGCCAAGTAGTAAGCACAGACAGATCCATGCTACATAGCTCTTGTCCCTGCAACTTGTTTCATCCCATGTGGCATCTACACGGTCCAATGGAAAATGCTTCTTTTCATGTGTTTTTTCCCAATTCAAGATGTCTGACGTAACATATAACCTGTGTTGCAGCTTGCCAGAGTAGTGGCTTTGTAACATGAAGCTGCATATGTGTATGGCATGTCTGAGGGTGTAAAACCTGCTGGGATAGCATTGGAAGATTGTGTAGGATGGAAGGAGTCGCACTTGGTGCAGTCTTGTCCTGGAATGAACTAGTTCACTGAAGCGAGCCCAGGCATAGATGAGAGCCAGGAGCTCAGCAAAGAAGTCCATCCCCTGTTGACCTGAACTGGGGATACAATGCAGCTTACTCTCCACAGCTGAGCTTGAGTCTTAGTCTCTATTTTGGTGTCCAAGGAGCTTAAGAAGCTCCAAAACATTGCCCACATTTCTACCACTGTCTTTTTCCAGCCCAGAAGCCCAGTGTTTCAAATGCTGGGAAATGATGAGCTGAGAACACTAACCATGTAGGCTAGGCCAAATACACCATAATCTCTGTCAGACAAGAAGAAGAAATTGCGGAACACGCAATCTTTCACTCTCAAGCACAGAGAGCCTTCAAAGTGCTTTTCTGGTGAAAAGTTGGCACTTGCAGGACTGGTTCCTAAAGAAACTGGTTTGACTGAGTAGACTCTTGCATGCAGTCTGGGACAAAAGAGGTACCGCTCCCTTATCAGGACAGAGGAACCCAGTAAGGGAAAACGCCAAGACTGGAGATAAACCTTTTATACCAACCCTGGGCAGAGATCCCTGGGATTTCAGCCTCCTGTGGGAACATTATGGTTTCCCCCTGCCACATGCAGTGACTTGTGTTAGGAGAGGGAAGAAAATTTCTCATGCAGGACACTGCAGCCGGTACCAGACCAGTAAGGCAATTCCCAGTGAGCAGAGTGCTTTTGGTAGCATTCCCAGATCTTGCCAATAAGCAGCACGGCACATGCCAGCAGTCACTCAGCAAACGTAGCCAAAGCTCTATTATTGATCTCGAATGTCCTCTCCTTTTCCCAGCAAGACACTGGAAATAGCATAAGGCTCTCCACTCACTTGGCAGTGCAGCCTACAGACACAGCAGGGAAGTGCCATGGGACTCATCACATGGCAGAGACAGATGGGCTCTTCCTGCTCTTTACCTCTCTTCCTTTTGCCTGTGCTTACTTGAACACCCTCCTCCTCCTGCAGACTAAGCTTTAGGGATATTGCATGGCTGCACAGTTTGTAGCATTGATACCCATGACCATGCCATCTCCTCTAGGCTCACGGTCTAAGGAGTTACCATGCAATCCTCTCTAGACCTTTTCTCTAAGCAGGTCTTGGGGCATTGTTTGCAGAGGCACCAGGCCAGCCAAATGTTCTCATACAAAGTCACACAGTTTAGGTGTGAGATGTATGTGCAGCAAGAACTTTGGTCCAGATGATAACCACACTAGGTTTTTAGCATCTCCACACACTACTGAGACAACAGGGATGTTGGCTTGGGCCTGTCCTTCAAGGTCCTCCAGCATGGAGCTTGTTGGTGAAGGTATGCTCCCCCTTGGTGCTGAAGGAGGTGAAGGACTAGTTAAAGTCTTCTGAGGGCTACGGGCATCAAGTAGAGCTGCCTGTCTCAGCAGGATGGAGCATAGGCCACAGCCATGGAGACAACACTCTCATACTCATGATACCTATGTCTGGGAGAATTACATGGGAAAAACCTTGTACTCCATCTCCTCATGAAAGCATCAGATACTCAAGTTTGTTTCCAAAATATCTTGGATCTCTCATACTAATCATGACTAATGTATGCTACAGCTATAGCCTAAGACTGTAGTGAACACTGTTACCTTGTTGTCTGACAGTAATCCCCTCCTTTTTCTGTCACTGGAAATTTTCTCTTGATGGCTGACACACGGCCACTACTATTATAAGGAACTTAGAGACTGCAAATGACGGGTTGTTGGTTTGTTTGCCTCACTGCTACCTTGAGGCACTTTTCTTGTGCTTAGTGCCCATCACTGAAGCCTGTCTTCCCTCCCCTGGGTCTCATTTACAGATACTCTCTGTGGCCCCAGGAGGCACTTTGCATAGTTTAAAAATTAGCACTCAGTCTGAAGATGGGAGGATTGCCAGCTAGTCAAGTAGCACTAAAAATCATCGCTTTTTTATTCTGCTTCACTCAGTACCCCGTCTTCCAAAAGCAAATTATACACTTCTGTTTCCAATGTTTTCCCTGTTCTTGCCTTAGTGCCCTGTACTCGCTATTGAATTTTGTTCTTACCTGGGCAGAGCGCTGCCCTGCTGCAATGAGATAGAGGCCTTAACCCTCCTTGTGCTCTTTCTGGTTTTACTTCTTCATTCTATTTTAATCTTTAGGAACCAAATAAACTGAGACATGGGTAGAAGGAAATGAGAGGAAGGAAATGAGGAGGCTGAAGGGACACTGAGGAGGAAGATTAGGGGAAGGAGAGAGTCAGATTAGCAGCCAGTGGCCAGAAGTCAGCTGCATTTGAGCTGCGTGTACAGGCTGCTTACTGCACTGCTGTCCAGGGAGTGTGAAAGAATGAGGTCCTGAGGTGCTTCTGCTCAGCTTTTTGCTACTTTTGCTTTGCTTGCTCCACTTCCAAGCTGGTTTAATCTCTGGAAAGGTTTTCTCTGTTGTCTAGCGGTCATTGCAAACAGAAAGAGGGTGAGTAGGAGGCCATTCAAGCCTATACATTACACATTTAATCATTGCTTCCTCTAATGCAAAGCTTATTGCTGTAGTCATGCTTTCCATTTTATGCACCCCTCCCTTGGGATGCATATAATTCTTCATACTGCGGCTGACATTCGGGCATTTAAATTACAGCTCTCTATCTTGCCTTGCAGACTGCAATGACTTTCTTGGCTTTAGCGGATTTGCTGTCCAGATGGTTGCTGTCAAATAAAAAACAGGTGGCATCACTGACGTGTGGTTTGCCTATAAATTTCTTCAGAAAACAGAGTAAAATTTCAAAATGTTCTTAAGCTTGATGGTCCGCGTTATTAAAAGGCATTTCAGTCCTAGGTAGTCTCTGTGGGACCTGGGGAGAGAGACACTTGAAAAAGTCTCTGCGCAACTTGAAGATGACTATTTATTGGGCTTGCACCTTCTTTCCCCGAAGACCCAACACTGCCCCGGTGGGCTTGGCTCACACCTCAAGTAATTTCTTCTCCTTTTTGCAAATTCTACAGTCGCTTCTGGAGTGAGTGCTCAGCAGTGGATGTGACTGCAGCAGCAGAGAGGGCAGTGGTGAAGCTGGCGAGGGAGGGAGGCCAGGAAAGCCCTAGGAGAGGTGCTGGGTCCAGCATGTTCATTTATAGGTCTCTCCAGCATTGCCTCCACTAGATGGTACTCAGGCAACACATTTGTCTTCACTGGCTTTCCCAGTGATGGTAATCAAAATAATACAGTGTCCCTGCACAGAGAAGCAGACAACGGTCAGACTTTTCAAGGTGCAAGAAACTTCTGATGAAGACTGTTAAACTTTCGAGGTGAAATATTCAAAATTTAGCAAAGAAAACAGGTGGCCTGAGCAAGCTAAGCTCACTTTTACATCTGTTACGGCAGCCTTCAGTTGCATATCACGTTCATTTTTCGATAGTTTTGTTTTTATTTGTCCTCTAAGGGCATATATAATTTAGAATATTGTTACAGAAAACAAATGGTAAGAATTGTGTTAAAATTAGATCCTACCACTATCTTTTCCCAGAAGTTACCATTTAACAAAAAAATAAATTCATTTGCCTGCCCTTACCAACACATACATTATTTGCTGCAATATATGGCATCCAGAGCAAGGCAATACTAACCCTTACAGCTTATACAGCTTAATCTGGTAGCTCATTGGCGTCACTGTCTGCCAGCAGCGCAGTAAATGGTAGTGACCATGCACTTCACAATATTCATATGTCTTACACTGATATTTTTAATACTTGGAAAGGTAGAAAAACCTTTTCGACTTTTTTCAAGTGGAGGGGTGAACGAGAATTTAAAGAGGTAAGTGAATCTACATACTCACAGTTGTATCGGGATTCTTACGTCCTAGACTGAGCGTGGTACCTTAGTCCACGGGCAATGATGAAATCTATGGCTGTTTGAGTTGTAAGACCATGTGAGTGAGGTGGGTTACAATTTTCCATTTCTGCTCCAAGACAAACAGAACTGCAATAAGGTTTGTACAACTTGTCAGCCAAAAATGCTGTAGAGCAATAAAGGAGCGGGACTTCCAGGCTGTGCTGGAGGCTCTGACAGCTCATCTGATGAGCGCAAAGCTGTTGGAAAGAAAACAAAATGAAATAAACACCTAGCTATTAGGGCATGCTTGTATCTCTCTTGGACTTTTAAACCCAAGAATCACTGAATTTTTCAGAAGAAAAATTTGCAAACTGTCTGCAACAATTAGCCTCTTTTCTCTGTATGACTGGAGGATTTAAAGTATTTTATATACCTCCTTCTCACATCCTCTGACTGTAAGACCTCCTTGAACTCTAGAAAAACATTAGAGGAGACAAAAGGAAAAGATAATGTACCTTTCACGTTATTTATTTCTTATAACTCTAGAAGCTTGTATTGGTTATTAGTGTTACAATAAAGTATGACATTCCTCAAGAAGCTTCAGGTTGACAGTAGCAACCTCTGGTCAAAGGGTATGTAAGATGTTTTGAGGGCATTTTTAACGAAGAAAAATGGGATTTCCATAGATCTTGTTCTTTTAATGCACACATTTCAGAATTCTATTAAAAAAGGTTACTTGAGGGAAGGCAGTCTGAGTTAGTTCCATCAGTGTTAAAGCAAGATTAATTTTTCCTTTAGGATTTTTTTTTTTCAGAACTGGTACCATTTTCATGCATCTAAAGAGCTTTTCTGCCTGCTAACAACTCTTTACTTTCTAATGAACCTATGACTGACAGAAAGTTGAGCTTTTCTTTCCTCCCACTAATACCACCATTGTATGTGTCTTGTTAACCAGTATTGTGTATCAGTCACAAGCTGACTCCTTTGTGCCTTTGTAAAGTATCGATTTAGTCAGCATTATCTACTGGGGAGACAATGCTGCTGGTAAACGTGAACACAAAATCCTGTAGCATTATAAGCCCTAAAACCACTGGTTCAGCCAGGAGCCCTGGAGCCTGGGAGGTGGCCAAGCTGCAGCCGGAGAGCCGGCTGCCCGTCAGCAGCTGGCGGCTGCGGGGTCGGAGGGAGCGGGACGGCAGCCAGGACAGGACCAGCTGCCGGAGCCGGCCAGGGCGCAGGGGTGGCCTGGAGCTCGGGCAGAGTCTTCGTTCTGGCTGACAGTTGGGTTGCTTGGCTGGGAAAAAAAACCCCAAACCAACTATGCCATCCAGATCTGCCTGCCAACCTGCCTGCGACTTGACTCTGCTGATATTTGACCAGACTGACACATTCCCAGTGTCTGTTTTGATTTTTTGCTTGATCAGGCTTTTCCAATAGCAAACTGATTTCTCTGCGTTATAAAAACAACTCCAAACCCAAAAACCCCGTGGCATGCGCAGAACGTTGCAGCTCAGTCGCTAGATCCTGCACTCGGCAAAGAGCCTGTGGCTTCTCGTACCTGCAGATGCGAGTTTGCTCCCCGTTGGTCTCGTCTCCAGGTAGACTTTGAAAGGGAAGGTTAGAACAACACAGTCTCTCCTTTCATGTTTTCCTGCCTAGGCGATGGTCAGCAGAAACACCCAACCCCCGTTGCACTAGAGAGGGGGAGGGCAGCAGCTCTGTGGGGGTTCTGTGTCTTTGGATGAAATTGTTCCTTTGTTAGTCCAAAATAGCTCAAATTGGGCAACTTTCCAAGCATGCAGTGAAAGACGTCTGTTTGAGACAGTCCTTAGAGAAGGCTGAGGATGGAGAACTGAAAAAGAGGTGCCTGACTGGCTGGGTTCCCACCGGAGTGATTAATGTAATGTTGCTGGGATTTTACTGCATTATTAATGAAGTGCTAGGGTGCCTGGAGCACTGGAAAAACATCTCTGGAAAATTATTACTAAATATCTGAATTGGTGTGTTGGATAACCTTTCGTATTTATTTTTTTTTCCTTGCCCATAGAGCCCTTATCATGCCAGAGGAAGGCTATAAATAATAACGAGCAAAAGCAAGACGACGAGGCACTGCTCCTTCCACCTCCCCAAGGAGCGGTGGCCCCGTTGCCAGTGGGCTCGGGGTGCCAGTAGCCCACAGGAGCCTTGCCCAGGGGCCATGGGGGGGTGCTGGATTGCACCCACCGAGTCCCTCTGGACTTCTGGCCAGGGAGATGCTGCCTATGGAGTCCCGCTTTGCGGAACGGTATTGGGATCTGACAGGGAACGGTCTGGGCTGGTTTAGGGCTATTGTTTGCATTGATGAAGCTTGCATCTAGGATGATCAGTATAAAATATCTCTACTTTTTTTTCTTTTTTCCTAAGCCGTTATTGCCTTTTTAATTGGCTTTTTCATGCCTTTTTTTTTCTTCTTGTCTTCTAAATCCTCAGCTCTTGTGATCTAGATTTTAATCATCTCATATTTTCTGATGATACCAACTGTGGGGGTTTTGGCGGGGGGTGTGTGTGTATTTTTTTTGCCTTTTTTGTTGGTTTATTTTTTTTATTTTG
>VYZM01024085.1:68984-104872 GCA_013398915.1 Dromas ardeola | reverse complement strand
TTTTTTTTTTTTTTTTTTTTTTTTTTTTTAACTGCTATGCTTTAAAGCAGCCTTGCCTGTCTAAAGCTTCCAGTTGCTAAGCGACTTTTCCCCTCCGCCCTTCCAGCAGCCCGGTTGCCATAGCGCTGCCAGCCTCGGCTATCAAGTAGCAGAGAGCAGTCATTGCTCACCCAAAAAAAAAACAACAGACCCACCAAAAAACGGGGCTGCACAGGCAAATAAACATTTCCTTTCCTTTTTAATTCATTTTGCGAGCCGGCAGGAGGATCCCTGCGCACATCACAGCCGCAGCTGCACGCTGCGTTATTTTCTTGCAGAAGTTTTTGGTTTGGTCTCTGCGTTAAAATAGGATGGACTGCAGTGCTGACTCATGGACACCTGTGACGTTGTTCATGGCAGCAACAGATATATGAGGATATACTTTCTAAGAAGCTGGTTTTCGTACCTGGGTGACTGGTATCGCACCCTCCGTGACTGTAATTCACCCAGTGCCTGCAGGTCCTCTGCAGCTCTGCAAATCCCAGCATCTTTCCTTAGAAACCGGATGATGGTTAGAGCTTTTCTCTTGAGACATGTTTTAGTAACAATAACATCATACGTACATAAAACATGTGGTGTTCTACCATCAAAGACTAAAAGAATACACACTGGTCAAAAATTGGCTTTTCTTTTCAAATGCACTCAAACAAATTTATATGAAGAATCATATCCAGAGACATAGAGAGTCTTCCATTTTTCAAAGAAAAATCATAGCCCCGGTGTCTTGGGTGAGACAAAAGTTAATGTCAGCCCTAAAACATAATGAACAAGAAGGAAAACCTGATATCTTTCTGCTCTAAAATGGTGAGCTTTCTTGTCATCAGTCTACTGATTGCCAGGTTTTACCAGCTAGGTTCTATAGGGTGACATGGCGCACAGAAATACAGTCCTGGGGTCTCTAATCACCCACAACATCCATCATACCCAGTAAAAAAAAAAAAAATAATTATTTGACTGTTATATAAAATTGAAAGCGTGCAGGCTTTAAAATGCCTGCTAATAAAGAATTTGGTAGTATAAGATTACCTGTGTGAGAATGTAAATCATGTGAGTTAAATTTAAGTTGATAGTTGGGGGAGAGAAGCTTTTGCACCAGTAAATGTTACGAGTGGTAGTTGAGTTGGACACAGAATAGTTGCAGTTGTTCTGTGACTTTAGCTTCCATTAATCACAGCGAAAGCCTGCACCTCGGGTTGTCAGCATAAAGCCTCTCTTAACATCCAGGGAACTTTCTTCCCACGTTCTGCAGTCGGTGAGATACTGTGATAATAAATGCAGAGAGGAGCTAGACTCCGTGTCCTTACATGCCCTTCCATTTATCCAATCCAGCATCTGCCTATTTGAACGAGTGCATCAGATACAGGCAGCGTGCCAGCTATTAAAATGTTACACCTACCGCCACAGAGCTGAATTGTACATTTTGTTTTCCCCTTGTCCTTGAAAAGGACTCACTCCTGAAGTAAGAGGAGTGTGCTTAACGGCTCCTTGTCTTAAATTCCCTATTTACCCAACTATCTGTTGCCTGATTTGGTACTTTGTATTCTCTTCTCTTCATACTATCCCTGGGAACATTAAATATAATTGTGCAAGAAAAGTCATTTAAGGAAGAACCTTTGCCAACTGTATGGAAAACTGATTTCAAAATCCATTTCTACTCTGATGAAACACGCAAGTCAAATATTGTGAGCAAAAAAAAAAGATTATTTTAAAATTTCCTTTTTTTTTAATCAGGATGTTTTTGTTCTTCTTAGGAGCTGACCTGATATAACTTCAGCTGGGGGGCCGCGTGCAGTGGTCAGAAACCAGACATCACTGAGGATTCAATAAATTGACATTTTCTTACTGCAAAAAAAAAAATGGCAAAAAATGATTCTCAGCTTTACTATCTGTTGTTCTAAAGGAACTCAAGACTTGAGAATGGCTATGTTCAATAAATTAGGAATTGGAGGTCTACAGAACAGACCTTTTTGTCCTGGAAATACTGATTTAAGGGAAAATATTGCCAGATTTATTATGGGAAGACCCTTGCCTAACCACAGAATTAGATGAAGATCCTTATTCTCAATTAGATTGCTTCAGCTCTAGGCTTCATTTCATCCAGAAGAGAAATTACTGGAATAAAGGTTAAATATCCAAATCAGAAATATTATTGCCTGTGTTTCTTGATGTTTGAAATGGTAAAAGAACAAATTGAACATTAACCTAGTAGGACCAAGGCATCTCTATTTGCATGGTTTTGACATCTGAATTGGGCAATAACTTCTCCATGCTGAAATTATGCAATGGTTGTTAGTCAGTCTTTCATTTCCTCAAGCATTTGTGCACAGATTACACCCGCATATTATATTTTATTATGACTCATTAAAATGCTAATCGACAAAAGTATGCTATCACAGTTCCAGGAGAGATCTACATCATTAAATGGGTCTCCATTTTGGTACCTTTCTCATAGCCAACACAGAGCATCAAGTGAAATCCACGTCAACAGCTAGCTCTCTGAGTCTATGAGCAATGTTTGCTTCGTGCATTGCCAGTCTTGCTGTACCTGTTTTGTGCAAGTCCTCTCCTTCTGATTTCTTTCTGGTTTCCTAACCTTCTCTCCCAACACCCCCAACCTCTTCTCAAGGTAAAATCACTGTATTGTTCAAGTACTTCCATAAGTGCCACCTCCTCTGCTGTCTGATTCCTGTACTTCACCCACCTATCACAGTCCCCAAACTTTTTTTCTCTGCTCACAGAAAACCTGTGATTGCTGCTTTTCCTCTGTCAATTCCAGATCTGCTTGTTTGTTCTTGTGTTTTCTTTTCCCATCTGACTGTCCTCTCCAATCCCGTCCTATGCAGTTATTTCTGTTCACTACAAAGTGCCTTCACACCTAAGTTGTTTATCAGGAAATGCTTTCACCATCCATAAATTCCGAAAGCCAAGATATCAAATTGACCAAATAGTGCATTGTCCTTACAGCTAACAGACAGGACACTTACTTTCACCCTTAAAACTTTTAGGTAATGATAATTTTGCATCAACAGAATTTCCACTTTGCTGAATATTAGTTACTCTGATGCTAAAATCAGTTTCTGGGAATTTGTTATTTCTCACCAGATAATGCGTAACCGGTTCCCCTGTTTTCTACCATTGACCACACTTGGATGTTATATTGATGATTTTCCTTGCCACCCAGACTATTTCTTAAAAAATTGTCCTGTAAAATTACTTCCCTCTGATAAGTTAAAATTTCTTCCCTCTGATAAGTTAAAATTTCTCAATCTCGAACATTTACATTAAAATCTAGAATTTGAATCCAAATATTCAAAGATATTTTCCTTTGCTTAACAAAAACTATTGAGTTTTAATTCAGAGTTGCAGTCTACCTCTTTCAAAGACGCCACTATACTGGCAGGAGGAGTCATTCCTGTCCTTCAGCTCTGCCAAAGCAATTATGTCCCCTTCCCTTGGACTTTGTATCTACTCCCTTCTTTGTGTCACTGGCTTATTTACTTGTGTCCCTGGAGCCTGTGGCTCCTGGGGCAGGATTTGTGGACTTCTCTGTGTTTTAATTTGGACATCAAGTTATATGAACTTAGGTCATGGCTTTAGGAAGCCCCAGGTTTATCTGACCATGGACAGTGAAAGCAAACAATGATGATAGTTGTGAGAAATGAGAAAGCTGGGCCGAGTAAAAGAATTACTCTCCCTCTCACCTGATAACAGAGCCATAACGGGGATTAGCTGAATCTGGGACTACCATGACTTAGTTTAGGTAGTTGTGACTGAAGAAGGTTGAGGCATTCTGGCTGCTTTCAAAATAAATATGTCGATCATCTGCTCTCATTGGCTCCCACTCCAGTTGGCTTACTTGAGTTTTTTAAAAGTAGCATGTCTGTTTGTTGTGCACCTGGTGTAATTCTATTTTTGTGCTACTATGAGGGATTTTATCAAGTACATAGATCATGCTGAGTACTGCAGTATTTTGAGCGTGTGTATGTGCATGTAATTCTAACACATAGCCTCAAAGAAAAACCTTTGTCAGAATTATAGATCGCTAGATATTCATTATTCACCATTGTTTGGATTTCTGTCCAAAACATTTTATTATCCTTTTAGTCTGATAGCAGTTTTCTAGACCATTGTGCAAGCTTTAGTGTTACTTAGCAGTTAATCTCACCCAAAATGGAATAACAGGCTTCTTTGTCCACCCAAATTCACACTGTTTGCTGTTCGATCTAATCAAAGAAAAATAAACACCATTCATTTTTATCCTACTACTTTTCCTTCCACTGTACTCTCTAAATACTAATACAGTCCAGTGGAAAGTGAAAAAAATCCACATGTAGAAGAGGTTTAATTCCAGTCTGAAACAACTTGTGATAGGAAATAATAATATCCATTAAGAGTAAATATGATAACTCTTGCATGTTCTGTGGATGTTTTGAAGGTCTGGCTGGCATCCATGGACGCTCAGATGTTGATGTGATGGAGACCTTCAGAAGTTAATGGATAGATAAAACCCAGTGTCTACCTTTTCCTTCCTTTTTTTTTATTTTTGTTTTGTTTTGCTTACATTTTGTATATATGGGATTTATTTCTCAAGTAACAAACATGTAATGAGGTTCCTCTTAAAATGATGATGACTTTAGGTAAATGGTTTTCTCAGTGCATTACAGGATGAACTTTCTATTCCCTTTCTAGAAAAGTGATTATTTAGAGCCATCAATATCTGTTTCCATTCCCCTACTTCCATGCCTTTCAGTTGAAGACACCTAAGTATAATTCTAATTCTTTCTTCCCTCTGCACAGAAGAAAATGTAATAGCCCATGGCTTCAGAGACAAAGGTGTTTTTGTTGCTGTTGCCATGTTTTTGTCTCTTGTATCATTCTTTTTTCTTTTTTTTTTTTTAGCTTAATTCCCTATTCTCTTGTACATTTGTATTTCAGATTTTAGCCAGCAGCACAAAGTGCTTCTCAGAGAGTCTCTTGAAACTTCTCAGTCCATTCCATGAAATCAGCGTGAACGTTCCTGTCTCATGGGATTCCTAGAATAGATAAAAGCCTGCAAGGGCATCTACAAATTGAAAAACCACAAAAAAGAAAAACTAAAGTCAAGTTGACTACGACTCAGCCCGCCTTTTTACCATGGGTGAGAAAGGAGAAAGACCATCCACTTATCTCAGAATCAAGGCCTCAGTCCAGCTTTCACTGAAGATAGTGGAATGTTTTCCCTGGGCTTGAGTCAGAGCTGCATCAGTCCCCAGTTCTCTTCTACAGTACTCGACGTTAAAGCAAGCGCTTATATATAGTCAGGCCACAGCCATACCCCAAGTCACTATTTCCTTCCCAGACTAAGCAACTGCCTGGCCATTTTTCGCACTTGTACATTTCTTTAAGGCTTTTATTACTTTATCAAAATTTTAAGAGTACAGGTTATATTTTTCAAGCTGCCATATGCACCATGCAGCCTAACTTTCATTAAAAGTCATTTGGACTTTCTAGTCAGGTTGATGCAGAAGGAAAAAACTTACTGAGCCTTTGAGTTATGATCTACAAGTAGTACTATTCCTCTTTTTTTTTTCAGTGTTTTTGTGGACCTAAGTCACACTCATGTCATCTTGTACCACTCCATTAGGGCAAGATGAACCTCAAGTTAATTTAATCTGGCCTTTTAGGATCTGTCTTGTTCTGTGGGATCCACTGTTTGCACAAGGAATACCAAACAGCAGCCATTTACTGTTAATGTAGGAAACAGAACTAAAATTTATTCGCATTATTAAATAGAATTTATCTGCATTATTTACATGCCTGTAAATAAATAGATCATCAGCTTTTCATATTTTCAATGTAGTGTCCATAGGCCATGATATATAGAGACAATGAAGCTCCTAACTCTACATTAGATTTTGGTAGAAGTTCAGGTACTTCAGTATCAGCTGTGAGCCTTTGAGGATCTGGTCATAGAGAATACGGAATACACAAAAGCATTCCAGAACAATATACATTTTAATAGGACTGTTCCCCTCCCCTTGCTCTGGAAAACCCTATAATGAGCCTTGTTGGTTGCTTAACAACACATTTGCTCACACATCACCCTGACCTGGCCACCAAGGTTTCCTCATTGTGGAAGCCCCAAAGTTGCAGATGACGATGGGATGTTGGGAAAGGTGCGTGTAAGTCCTCTGTCTGCAATAAGCTCTATAAGGAGCCTGGGCAGGGACTAAAGAGCTCTTGGAGCAATAGTTCCAAGACTTGGATAACAGAAATCCCAGGGAGGGAATTTCTGATTGAGAGCTTTGGGAAAAATTCATGCCCTCTCATTTTAGCTACTTAACTGAAAGACTTGAATGAGAATGCAGATTCCTAACATTTCCTATAATGGTATCTCCAGAAAGGAATTCATATCTCAATAGGGCAAAATAGACACCTCTAGAGGGCTGCCTCCCTCCACTTTCCCCACAGGGACCATGGGTGACTAAGGTTTCAACGGAGGTGCCTCATTGGTGGTGACTTAGATGTGGAACTAGAATTTGCAGGAGGTATAGGACAAACTTCTGCTTTCTTTCAGTACAAAGTTGCGTCTTCAAACAGAGGGAAGAATCAAACTTCCTTCACCCATTCCATAGAGTAAGTGATGGAGAAACGTATTATTGCTCCACACTGGAACAAATTAACATCCGGTGTGGCAGTGTCTAGTGCAAAACCTTTTGCTCTTTAGATCTTGTACAACAACTACCACATTGCACATTCATCAGAACAGAAAAACCTGGGGAGAACGTGCCTGTGGGGAAGGAGATGGGGATTGTTTACGTACTGGTGTGCACACTGTATGCACAGCTACATGTGCCACGACTGTCTCTTGTTCCTCCAGGAAAAGCGGTCATCATTTGTGCTCAGTGAACATAGTGGTTCAGAAACGAAACCCAAACAATGTTTGATTTTTTTTCATTACATGAGACATTGGACAAAGGAATTATATAACATACTGTCTAATGTACAAATATTAAATATTTTCCATCTTCTTGAATTATGTTTTTTTGTCATCCATTCAGTCAGTCCTAACAGTTTGAAATCCCTCTGACAGAAACTTCCCTGTAACCCCACCCTGGCTCCCAGTTTGCCAGAGATATAAATCTTTTCAAAATAGCAGCTCTTCCCCATCACCAAATCTATTTCTGTGATACCATAATTATAAAAATAAACACATAGATAAGGAATGACTGAATTCAGATGTCTTTCACTCTAAAACTAAGGCGGCAACATTTTAGTTCTCACCATGCCCAAGGTTTGAAGAACACTCCCAGAAATCATGAATCTGTTCAAATTACTTTAAATATAGCTGTTTAACCTTTGTACTAGGAATTGACAAACTACTTTCAGCAGCAAATTAACTGTATTTTCAGCTCTTTAGAGGCCTTTGTTTAAGAGGTTAGTAAGTGTTAAATGTAGCATATACACTTATTTAGAGATATGTAAGAGAGTTTTCCAAAGTAGCTGCTTTGAATGAAGTGTAAGTAATATATTTCTTCTAGGATGTTTTTGAAATGGTAACAATTTTCTATAGTGAAGTTTGGAAAACCTGGTGCTGCCTCTAGGACTGCCAGCCTGTGTACTCTATCTCTGGTTGAACACCCTGCTGCTAGGGTTTTTCCCCAGCCAGCTGCTGCTTGGCCCATGATGAGCCAAGGCTGAGGTCCCATCCCAGCTTCAGCTAGTCCCCAAGGAGGTGGTCCCCTGGTGCCCCCCAATCTGCCCTGCTCCTGGCTGGGGTGGTGAGATGTGCCATGGCTGCTGGGTCCTGTGCCAACACCCCCAGCCTGGGGAGCCCTCTCCGCTCCCATAACCCCAGCCTCAGCGAGCAGCCTGCCCTCGCTGTACCCTCCCAGTCCTCCCCTTCTGCAGACGGGCGTTATCCCTGCATAGTAGATGCTGAAAAAACACCCTGGTTGTCCTGGGCACACAGAAACAAAACCAGCTTCATCTGCGCTAACTGTAGAAGATTTTCTTCAACATATTTGCTTCCCACAAAGCTACTGCACAATATATGCAGAGTCATCAGCTATCATTGCTTCCCAGCAGGTCAAAATGACGCAAATCAGTATCACAGTACAACTTACACTGAGAATTAGGTGAATTTATAGACAATGAGATTTACTAAATGCATTGAGACAATGGCTGAACATGGGGGGATTACTACATCCATGAGCACCAATGATCTAATTGGCCTTCAAGAAAGCTAGAGAGGGACTTTTTACAAGGGCACGTAGTGATAGGATGTGGCGTAATGGCTTCAAACTGGAAGAGGGTAGATTTAGGTTAGGTATCATGAAGAAATTTTTCACTACGAGGGTGGTGAGGCACTGGAACAGGTTGCCCAGGGAAGTTGTGGATGCCCCATCCCTGGAAGTGTTCAAGGCCAGGCTGGATGGGGTTTCAAGCAACCTGGTCTAGTGGGAGGTGCCCCTGCCCATGGCAGGGGGGTTGGAACTAGAGGATCTTTAAGGTCCCCATTCTATGATTCTATGACTTGGTCGTTTCACCTCCCTTAAAGCATGGCCATTTCCACATGGTTAAATGGGCACTGGAAATCATCTGTTTTGGAGATGACATTGGTCTGATACTCTGAAAATTTTCACCAGATTCTGTTGCTCAAAAGCCCCAAAGTAAAATGTCATTAAAAGGCATCATTCTGGGCAGTAGACGTGCCGAGTACTGTGGGCACGCTCACTCACTAACTCATTCATTAGCCCATAGATAGGAAAATATGACTGGCAAAGGAGCGTCAGTGGAAAAGCAAGGGGAAAGGGACAACACATGAATACTCTGGTTGGCAAAAGTCATTTTGCATAGTATGGGGTTTTGGCAGACCTAGGACTTTGTGTCAAAAGTGCTTTGGATACCGATAAGCTGCACAGCTGGAATAAGTAGATGAAGAGAATGCCAGGCTGTTGGTAGCTCAAGGTCTCCTTCCAATGGGTCACTGATAAGAGCTAGTATATTTGTTTTGGTTAGTGAGTTTGGGTTTTTTCCCCCCAGTTGTAGACATTGGGCAAAAACATAACATTATTTCCCTCTTGCTCCGTCCCTGACACACTACAAAGCAATGACAAGGAAGAAGGCAGAACAAAATAGCAGATGATAAAACTGCGAAACGGCTACAGCAGTGCAGTGGGAGCACAGAAGTTCAGAGGTACAGAAGAGTAATGGAATACTCTGGGAGAAGAGAATACATTAATTATACGGACAGTTTTATTTATCTAGTCTCGTGTTCTCATACAGCTTTTATTGATCACGGAACAGTTTAGCATACCAGCAAGAATGCTTTTCTCTATCCCGCTGGGTATTACTAAAACCCCAGCTATATTTTACATTCATTGGGGTCAAGAGAATTTATTTGTTACATGTAGTCCCATTGCAATACCCAATTTTTAGCAGTACTAGTCACCATTAATGTTTCCACTGATGAATGCATGTAAGGGTTTAATAGCTGTAAATGGGAGATCACAAAATATTGATGGATTAGTTTAAACCTCATCTTAAGTTCAATAAACCAAGGATGCCCCACACATCAAGACAATTTTAATGTCTCTTCAAAAATATTGATTATTGCATTTTTGATTTTTTTATGAAGTCTGCAGTTACACCAAAACCTCTATACATTCACTTAAAGTTTAGAAGAAAATGCCACACAGAAGCAATCTTTGATTCCACAGGATTCTTTCTGCGGCTTAGGGTGACACTATTTTTTCTGGGTTCACTTTCCTCCTTATTTGGGTTTTATTTAACCCACAGCCAGCATTTTCTTTCCAAAAAAAGTGGTCTGAAGGTTGAAGTCTCAATCACGTGCATGGAACCATGTTATGCCACCAGCCACAGCTGCATCCTTTGGCTTAATTGTAAGTTGAGGCTTGTATGAGGAGCTACTGGACTGCTGATGGCATGGACTTGTTTCCCTTGGACTTGTTTCTTGCAGACCTGCTTGGGACTAAAAAGAAGAACTTTCTACATTCTCTAGACACTGGCTGGCCATTGCCCTAGTGAAGTCTCCTTCCTCATCCCCCATTAACTGCCAGTGCAGGTCTTTTCCTTCGTATGTCCTAAGTTTGCTAGCTTGCTTCTTGGGCTCCCTCTTTCTTTTTTCCCTGTCCAAAGGAGCAGACAGCTAGTTCTCAACTAGAGTATAGAAAATCTCATAGTAGACAGGCCTTTTTCTCCTTGCTCATGCAGGAAAGCAGTTAATCTTTGCTTCTTGCTTAGTAGAGGTGTGCTCCTATATAACCTTTTGGTCCTAACTTCTGTCTCAAAATGTTGGTAACTATATTGTCCATTAAGATACTCATTACCTGAGAAAAGCATCTTTATTTCTAATCACTGCCCTAATATTAGTGCTTCTAAAAATAACTTTGTTGTCTCCAGTCTCGGTTGCATTCTTCCAGTGCTGTTATTGAGAACCACTGAACCTGAAATACGGTTATTGCCTGTCTCATTAGGTCAGTCTCATACTAAATTATTCAATGTAAGTTGTGTTGACATTAAAAAGTTAGGCAGTTTAACATTTGTCTCTGCTTTGGCTCTCTTGGTAAACTCTGAACCTTGTGATTCTGCTGACATAGCAGGCAGCTGTTTTTCAATTAGTGATCACTGTTGGTCTATTTTAGCTATGTGGAGAAACACTGGATTTCTTTTTTATCTTTCTCAGTTATGCCCAGTATTTTCTGCTTGACTTCACTGGCTTATTGTAGCTCTCCTTCAAAACGGTGACTGGACATACATTGAGGTTAGGAGCCAAAATGGTCTTCAGCTTTCCTCAGAGAAAAACATGCCCAGAATAACATCAATTTTGAGCACTTTTATATAGCTAATATTACTTAACAAAAGCTGTTACAAAATGAATGTGATGACCTCGACATTTACAAATAGGTCATTTGGATTTACTACTGTCTTGCTCTCCCCATTGTCTCTTCACTCAGTAAATATAGAGGTACTGTTCAGTGCTGCTGCCAACATTTCTACGAACTTGAGACAACTTAACAGTTCTTGGCCCGGGCACCATTAGTACCCAGTAAGCTGTCTCTTCTCCTGCCTGGGTATGTCACCTCGTGTGAGGTCTGGCAACTTCAGGGTGCCAAATCTGCAATTTTTCTATCACCTTTGGTAGTGAAACACTGGAGAAGGTTGCCCAGAGAGGTGGTAGATGCCCCATCCCTGGAAACATTCCAGGTCAGGTTGGATAGGGCTTTGAGCAACCTGATCTAGTTGAAGATGTCCCTACTCATTGCATTGACGTTGGACTAGACCACCTTTAAAGGTCTCTTCCAACCCAAACTATGGTTCTATGATTCTATGACCTTGTGTACCAAACATACTGTCAGTTTGGGTATAACTCTTCCCCTTCGGAGTTTGTGAACACAAGATTGTTTTATCAAAACATCATTCAGAGATTAAAGAAAAATTTAACAGTCAAGGGAAAAGATAATTTAGAAGGATTTACCATTCTCCAAACACTATAAGGACTATACTAGTTTGGCCAAGCTTTGCCACCATAAAACCCCCAGAATATAGTCTTCCACGGTCTTCTGCAGCCTTCCAGCAGAAGCTTGTTCTGCGCAAACAGCTCCCCACATCTTTGCAGAAAAATGTCCTTGTCAATTTAGATTGTTTTCTGGTTCATTTCCTAGAGTTTTTGACCTTGCTAGTCAAAAATGATTTGGTGTGCTCTTCAACAAATAGGTCCTAACCTTCTATGGACAGTTGCTGTGCTCTGTATCAAATTGCAAGGACTTTGCTAAATGATTGTCTTGTCTTCTGCTTGTGTTCTCACAGAGTGTCAACCAACTGCTACCAAACTAAAATAATATAATCTGGCTGTGACTATGCTAATAATGAAGTCCAGATCCTCGAGTGTTTTCAGACCTATTGAAACCCTATTAAAAACAAAGATGCTTAGATACTTACAAGAGTGTGGGTCCACCTTGTATATCATATATATATATATATATATATATATATATATAAATTAACACAGAGCTGCTGTATCCCTCAGGAATGGGATGGAAGGGAGAAGTTCGAAAATATATATTCAAAATTATATCACCGGAAGGCAAAGTCTGACCATAACTAGACTGAGTAACCCAAACGTTACTGAAGATGAAAAATAGGACTAAGGAAGAGAGAAGACAACAGTGTATGTAAGGCTATGCTACATCAAGAGATAGAGGCAGGTAACTCCAAAATGAAGCAAAGGAGCTGCTGCCATAATTTGGTTTTGGTTGAGGCAGGGGGATGAGTAACTCTGTGGCTGCAGAATGGATCAGCAGAGGGGACCGAGGGGGAGCAGAGGGGCTGGCCTGGTAGGGCCAGCCCACCAGAGAGGAAAATAGTTCTAGAGAACAAATGGGCAGAGCTGAGAAGACGGACAAGGGCTTAAAGTGGGAGAAACCAATATAGTTGTTAGTGCTTCAAAGTAGTAGTAAATTTGTGACTAAAATTATAGCAACTGCTCGGTTTTTCCTTCTTTTGAAGGGGTTGTTAGCTCCAAGAAACTGAAATAAAACCATCCCTTGTTTTTATGTTGCACCCCAACTCTATCATGTGACATTCTCTTCTCCACCTGTACCGTAAATGCAGCATCACAATTTTATTTAGGTTTGCTGGGCCCGGTACACCCTTGCACTTGAAAACCACACAGCACACCGTCATTTTCCGTGATGCCTTCTGCAGGATTCTTTACCATCGAGCCCAAGCCTCAAAGACCACGGTGTCAAGGTGCGGAGGCCAGGCTCCTTGCTGAGGAAGCCAGCACCTTCCTGCTCTCAGAGCCTGTCCCCGAGGAAGCCCAGAACAGCCTGGCCCCGAAAGTGGCCAAGATGTCACCCTCCCTGTGACACCCCGGGCAGCGAAGGCACTCCTGGGTGAGCAACCATGTTGAGCACCGGCCCCACTGCCCCTGGCGGGATGGCGGGCCGCAGGGCCGCCTCACAGCACTGCCCGCAGGGGAAGGAGCCCTGTCACCTGTGGCCTGAGGGCGGCAGGACCGGGAGCCACCGGTAACATGGCAAGGGGAAAGGAGAGAGGGAACGTACCACCGCCGCCCTGACCGCCATGGTGCTGCTGACCACCCTGAGCAAGCGTGCTGGGCCCTCAGCGAGTCGGAGTGCCCTTTCCCTCCTTCCCTCCTCCTGACCGTCGATGCCATCTGCCCTGCGCCAGAGAAGTGCAGGAGCAGTGTTTTTAAAGGAGGGGGCTGTCTCCCGCCTCTGCAGACTCCCTCCCGTGATGCTGGGTGGCTGAGAGGGCCACCAGCCGTGCCATGACAGGGGCTGGGGACCGGCCTGCTCCTGGCAAAACCCTCCTTAGGGAAAGCATGGTGTGGGGATGCAAAGTCACAGTCTCATGGACACACATTTTGATGGTGAGAGACTCCGGGAGCCAAAAAACCCCACCGGTGAAATATAGCTGCATCCAGCATAGCTGTGTTGGGCAAGTCATTTGTCTTTAGCAGATGACAGGATAATGTCACTTGTCAACAGTCTGCTCTGAAATGTTGCCTTTTTTTTCCCCCAAGAAGTGTTTTATGTGCAGATTTTTTATTTAATTCTGACAAATAACTGCCTTAGATCTTGTTTCGAAAGTGATTTATTTTCATGACTTCATGTATTGGTCTTCACTGCTTGCCCAACGGTGGGAAAACAGGAGTTGTTGCCTCAGCTCCATGGCGAGGACCAGGTGCCTCTAATTGGCCTAAATCTTTAGACATGACAATTTATCTCTTCTGAAACACGAGGGACATGTTCTGTGGTGACGTATCTCTTCCGTACGTAGTGAAAGTCCCTTTGTAGGCCATTCTTTTTTAGGAAATCCCTTTCTATGTGATTCTGTCCTTACATACATTTAATCCCGTAAAGTGAATGTATTTGACTTCCTTTGAACAGACACCTCTCACACTATTCAGAAGATGGGAGTCTTGCTGTTTGTTAAATTACAAACCCCTCAGCAAGACAAGAGGTGGACAGTTACAAGTCGAGACAGACAGCAAGCTACTGTAGCTGGTGGCAACCAGTGTTGCTCTATAGTAACTGCCTAACTTCATGCATTTTAACCTTATCCTGCATGCTAAGTAGCTTATTCTTTCACTGAGGAGTAAGAAACCTCAAATTACCCCATACACCCCACCGCCTGTGTCAGCACCGTGTCCTCTAATTACATATTGTACTAAAAAAGTGTTATTTTTTATCAGTTTTTAATTTGCTACCTTACAATTTCACTGAATGTCTTCAACCGAATGTGACTGAATGTGTTGAGACAGGGAAAAAAGCTGCCACAACAAAGATTTTTACCTACCTTGCCTGTACCATTCATTACTTTAAATACTATTATCATGTTCTCTTTTAAATGTCTGCCTTCTCAGTGGTGCCCGGGGACATGACAAGGGGCAACGGACACAGTCTGGAACACAGGAAATTCCACCTCAACATGAGGAAAAACTTCTTTACTTTGAAGGTGACAGAGCACTGGAACAGGCTGCCCAGAGAGGTTGTGGAGTCTCCGTCTCTGGAGACATTCAAACCCCTCCTGGACACATTCCTGTGCAAGCTGCTCTAGGTGAACCTGCTTTGGCAGGGGGGTTGGACTAGATGATCTCCAAAGGTCCCTTCCAGCCCCTACAATTCTGTGATTCTGTGATTCTGCAACCTGTTTTCTTTTAATATAATGGGTATGGAGTATTTTTTGGTGTTTTTCTCAGTGATGTTCTCAGGGAATGTAATGCTGGGTTTTGTTTCTGAATATGGTTGCATGTCGAAGAAAGACTTTCACTTGAGCTGTCCCTAGTGGTAAGCAGGTGTCCTTCCTACATAAGAATCCCAAATAATCCAGAGTTTCTCTTCACACGTGTGTTACCTAGTGACATTGAGCTTAGCCTGCCATTGTGCTATTTTTAGCGCCCTTTACCTCGCTAGGGTAAGTCCCTCTGATGTTCGTAGGGGGTCTTTTCAGGACTTGACCAGCCTGGGTAGCCATCACTGCGTGTGGCTCGTAGCCAACTCTGTAATTTGAGGAACTCTTTAAGCCAGAATAAGCTTTCACTAGTCCCCAGCTGCTCACCCCCTGCTTTAGAGAGTCATACATGTTTGTGTGGTTATGCCATGAGCTAGGCTGGGGAGGAGACCAGGCTGAAAGCTAACACAGGGCCTGACCCCATCTCCCACCTGACCGAGAACGTGGCTGTGGAAGCAGCTCTGTCCACAAAAGGGAGTAGTGCAGAGGTGGGAATGAGCTGCAGAGAGTGGAGAGCGGAGGAGATTGGGGACCCCTTCTTTCAGCAGCAGTGCTATCTTAAACTGTTATGCAATCTTTCACTTACAGCCTTTTTTAAGAATGGTTTAAGAAATTACGATTTTGTTAAAACAAGCTTTGTGCAGAAGTTTCTGTTATCAACAAACAGACTGATGATACCTGAGCTGAACACTTCAGCTCAAGTCCCTGCTGCAGGGTGGTTTGCTGCGTGTGCCTCTCCATGCCCCAGAATTCTCCTTCCTATCAGAAGGGAATTTCAAGAACTTTCATCCAAACTTTAGTATTAGATATTGTTGAAAAGCAGAGCTGGGGTGCTGCATTAAAAATCAAATTGAATGGGTTTGGTATGTATCAAATGTCAGATACATACCAGAGGCTATTAGAAACTTCCAACAATAGGCCTATGAAGAATCATTAGCCTTGAAAACCGCAAGGATGAGATCACAAACACACAGTCCAATAAATCACACAGGTTGGTTTTGGAAAAGCTGATGTGGTATAGCAGCAATTTGTTTCTACTGTGACGGGTCAATTGGATCAGTGTCAGGTCTTCTGTGGGATAAAAGATTTTGCTTCTAATGCATGCTCTTTCTTGAATGGCTCCTATGCAGCCTTTATATCAAACACCTCTAGTCAACTTCAGGATTACAAATAGAAAATCTGAAATAGATGAAACTGCTAAAATAGAATTATTGCAGGATTATTTCAAGACGCAGATTTGGCACTGAAAGATCTCCAGAGTAAAGTCGCATTACATGATTTAAGTTCAATTCTATCCCAATCATTTTTAAATGTTTTTAGTATATTCTTATAACCTCAGCTTTAATCACATCTCCTTTTGAGAGAAGATTCCCTAATCCATATCTTTCTGAGGGAGACTTCAGAGCTAACGTGATCTTCTTATTACCTTTTCTAAAACCTTGACAAAAATTGTCCAATCACAGAACTAGTAATAAAGTTGGGAAGCATGATACAGATAGAGAACCTTATGCTTTTAATGATTCTAACACTGCTTCAACTGCTATGAATTGATTTGATAACAAAAATCACTACACTTATCAAAGCCTTCCCTGCAGTAACGCCCAAAATATCTGTAGCATAAAAAGCAGATTTATTAATGTAATAATGAAAATAAGAAAATGCAATTAAGGCAAAGAGTTGATACCAGTCTACTGTCACACCAAGCAAAAGATATTGTGGCTACTTTTTTCCAGTGTTTTAACAGAGGTGGAAGTGGTATTTTGTGCTTTGTGCCATCTATCCTTTTGTCCCAGTTTACTCTGGACTTTTCACTACTAATTGACAGACAAATACTTAATCTGAGTAAGTCCTTTCTTCTTCTTATGCTCACTTTCCACTGGTACATCTCAGATCACTACACCTTTTGTTCTCCACATATTACACGTCAGAATTTCAAATGTAAACAATAGGCAGATTAAAAAATATTTTACCAGATTGCGTCTGTACTTAATTTTAAAAAACCCCAAACATCTTTGGCATAATCTCAACTTTATTTCCCTTTTTAGGTCACCTTTTGGTAGGAAATGTAGCTGTGATAGTGAAGAGTTATCTTGTACTTAGGGTTTTTTCATTTTCTTTTAATGGTGGTTTCTGCTGCTGTAAACCAAAAGGGTGATAATTAATGTCTCCTACTGTTTATGCCTGCTGCCATCTACAACGATGAGCTATTATTATTCTGTCTGCTAATACCTGGAAAGGATATCACTTGGACGACTAATCCAAAATACAGCAAGTAAAGATCATTGTCACAGATGCCTGAAATGGAGACATTGTTACAGATGTTAGAAACGAAAGGTTTTCATTATATTGGATCATCCAGTCCATCTGCCAAGACTGTGCTTTGCTGCGCACTCTCTAACGTCTCACACAAGTGCTAGGATACCATAAGTCTTAAATAAATTATATTCCTTGAAATACATCATGTTCACTTGAAAAACTGTTCCATAATTACTGTACTAGGTAGACCTGATCTTGAAAGGTGGTCCAGTTCAGTGGGGATTTACAGCAATGGGCTGGTCTTCCTGCTCAGATCCAGCTACTGGACAGGACTCAGTTTGAGGCAGTTATTAGATTAGACAGGCTTCCTGTGGAGAACTAGACTGCAAAACATCACAGAATAAAAAGCCAGGCTCATCTCTATACCAGTGGGCTGAATAAAGAGAAAAGAGAAAAGGCTGGGGTTTCTTTTTTTTTTTTCTTTTCTTTCTGTTTTCTTTTTAGGAGTTAGGATTTTGTTGAAAAGTCCCGACCTCTGTAAAAACTCTGTCAAGCTGCAATTCTGAGTCTCCATATGTTTTTTTTTTTTTATGGGGACATGTTTGTCAGAAGAACATAATACGTTCACTCTTACACTGTTGTGTTTTCTGCTAGAAATCCAGAAGACAAAGGCCACTAGAGAGCTCCCAGCATCTGGATTTCAGTCTTTTTTGCATGCACTGCCTCTGGCAGTGGGAAGGCAGAGAAGTTGCCATCTTCAGCGATTTGGAGGAAGGTGTCTCCTACTCACCTGGAGGGCTGCGTACATCACCCTGCTGACTGATGTGATGCAGCACTCCTCCTTGTAATTGATCATGAGTGACATGGGATCCTCTGCACTCTTTTTTTCCCCAGTTCTTCTCTGCTGTGGGTGTTTGTCTCAGAAGCCATGCCACTCCACACAAACGACGTAGACGCCAACCCTCCTGGCAGTCCCCCTGTTGCAGGTGGTACAGGACCCCCTGCACCCCTCACAAAATCTTCTTTTACCATTTTTCATTGCCTTCGTCCCCCTCAGAAAATCTGTACGTTACTGACAACTTGTTGCAATTGGTACCTAGTGCTAATTATGCCCTGGCCACTAGCAGAAAGTGTCATCAATGGGTCTTACTGATTGTAAGACGTAAGTACAAAACAACAATGTTTGAGTATTCCAAATAGAATTTAATTCTTGACTACAAGTCCTTCTAGTTTGGTCATCTGTGGGTCTTTAATTTTTGACTTGCTTCCTGTAAATAAATGTGACCGAAAACGTATTGAATTGCCTCATAACATGTAAGGGAGGAAAACCCAACATTTTCTTATGGAAACTCATGAATGACAGCAGCTGACAGTTAAATCTATTTGATTGTTCCATCAGCCTTCCAAGCCAACTCTTTAACTAGATTGAAATGCTTCAGTGGAATGTTGAAACGTTGAATGTATGTGGTAGGGATCTATACTTTACAATGCTGGGGACCAGGAAACAGTGTTGTCCATAGTCCACGCATAAAAAATAATGAAAGTAAGTGCTTTCTTGCAATCGGTAAGGTATTGATTCAAAAAAATAGGATTTGAGAACATTCTTCACTGTAAGGATGGTGTTCAATTCATGCATCTTGGATATTTGACTTGTACGTCAGTTTTAGATGTCTGTTGAATCACTGTTCCCAGAGTAAGGGCGTAAATTTTTTAAGAAGTGAAGGGGCAGAGGTCTTCAGAGACACCCACCTTTTTCTTTACACAGGTACCTTGGTGAAACAGTTCTCTTAAAATAAATGTTTAAATGCTAAAATGTAGCACCTATAGCCTGTGTTGCAACCACATTGCTGATTTTTTTCCCCTCAGTGCAATTTCTTGAACTATGATTGTTGTAATCTGAAATAATAATATAGTATGCTGTTTATAGTATCTTTTATGTAGTTGTTCCTACTTGCAGTCTATATTTGTTTAATGGAGAAACTCAAAATGTAACACACTGCGCCTGCTGATCAAAGTCGCAAAAGAGCTGTTTTCTCTCTTGGCTTATTCAACGCATGCAAATATCTCTTGCTCTTTTCCTTACCACTCTGTCTCATCATTGTCTCCTTGTTTAAGATATGTTTACTGTCACTATACATTTTTAATAAGGCGTCCACAGCTGCCTTCCTAAGAAACTATTGATTCTGTCTCTCTGCCTGTCAGTCGGTCTGTTTCAGTCTGCTCTAGACTCAGGATCTTTTGAAGCCACAGCTCAGGTTCAGCTGAATTTGTCAGAGGGATTGAAAGTTCAGATATTAAGTTTTCGTGAGTTTTAAGGAACTAAAAGTTTTGCTAGGTAGGCAACCACATCAGCAGGCCACTGTTGGAGAGGCTCCAGCGTGACTTTGATCTGTTTGGCTTGCCTGTTAGCCAGCTAGCACGTGCATACTGGCCTGCTGGTCACAATTCCCACAGCTTGGAACAAGCCCAAGCACATGACACGAATCATATTCCCCCACAGTCACCCTTTTGCTAGACTAAGCAATCCAAAGCCTTTTAGTTTCCTCTTGTAAAACAAGCTCTCCACTCCCTGGATTATCTGAATAACATTTGCAACTGTTGGAATTTCAGCTCCTCTCTCTTAACCATGGGTGGGCAGAGCTGCACACGGGAGTCCAGTCCTTGAGGTCACATTAGGACTAGGTGGTACTAATTTTTGCTTGGCTCCAACAGGACTATCCTGGCTGATTTAAGACTCATTCTCAAAAGCAGCAAGAGAGTGCTTACATTTGTGCAGCAAGTGTGTTTGAAGAACTGCTGAGGGCAAGAGGCCCTTTTTTACCCACAACTAACTCTTTGTTTGGTATTGAGTTGCACTAGAGCAAACTACCTTTTGCTTCTGTACATCTCCTTAAAATGCCTTGAGCCACACGATGACTTTGGATCTCTGGCTAGTGACAACAGCTTCCGTGAGTACCTCTTGAACAATGAAGATGACTTTTCTTGGTCTCAACAGTCAGGAGTTACCAAATAAAGCTTTTCCTTCCTTTTCTTTCATTTGCTTGAAGTTTTAAGCAGTAAGGTCAATTTCATGAAAATGAAATTCTGTGAAATGCCAGAAAGCATTTCAAGGTTGCGTTCAGAATTTATCTTTTAAGGGAGATCAATAATTTCTTGACTTCTCCCTCATTTACTTTGTAGGAATAAATCTCACAGTAGCAAATTTTGCTGCTTGGCCATACAGTCCTCTGTACCCTGCAGGAATAATGCTATTTTTTGAACAAGCTGTTACAGATATTAGTCTTACGATGTCTCTATGTCTGATAAGAACGGGACAGATGAGTACAGGCAAGCAGCTGAACTAACTGGAAGACAGAAAAAGAGAAAGTGAAGCTCTTTTGCATGGCGGCTGTAGAGATGACTGAGCATTTAATGTTCAGCATTAGAAATTAGCACTTAAATGTATGAATGCAACAACTTAAATGCTTGAACTGTCACTTCTGGTTACCAAAAGGTTTTCTGGCCAAGCAAGTGAGTCGTCTGGTAAGTGTCCTTCGAAGTTGTGTCACAAGAAAGAAACTGTATTCTGTGCTGTTTAAAGCTTGTCTTTTTCAAATACACTGGTGGATTTTTAGCTGAAGTACTGAACATGTTTGAAGTTCGCTCATCTTTGCTTTGGTTGATAAAGAGAAAAAAGTGAAATGGAAACAGATTTTTTTTTTTAATAAGGAAGGATTCATTTGCGAACCTAGTTATGCAATTTTATATGAAAGCCAGTTCTCAGTAATGAAAGTGTTTTTCCCTTTATGTGGTAAGATAGGTGGACTATAAAGTATCTATAAAAAAAAGGAATAGGAAATATATTTCTATAAAGAGCTACACCGTGTGCTTTTTGTTAGGATTGTTTTGTAAAACCGACTTGCTGGAAGTAATCCACAAATAGGCTTAAAAATAAGCCTCAGAATTTTATTCTGAATATCTCATCAATAACAATAAGGGGAACATTACACATATTGACAGAGATGACTCTTTGTGTCAAGTATTCACTGTAGTTGCAGAGCTGTTGCATTTTTAAGTGTGGTTGCAAAACATCTTTGGACCTCTTGGACCCACTACAGTTGTGATTATTTTAATCTCTTATCTGAAGGCTTCCCATAATTTCTACTAATTAATGCGAAAAAGGCAATCAACGACATACATTTAGATAACCAGAGCTATGAGGAGCATCTGTTTTCCAGACATCTCTGTGTTGTACGTGACCTATGGTCCGATTTGGCTGAAATCCGATAGCGTTGTATAATTTTTGCATGCCATCATTAGAACATTCCTCTGAGGGGCACCGGAACAGGCCCCAAGCCTGGGAGCGGCGCCTTTGGGTGATCTTCCTGCTTTTAAGGAAGCTCCGTGCAGAATCATGCCCAGCACACGTGGAGTGGTGCCCTGAGGATGGGCACGCAGTATTTGGTGGGCAGGCATGAGCTGGCCTGCACACTGAGCCACATAGTAGCCATGTAGTAGTGTTAGTGCAATGATGGGCACATGTCAAGGCAAGGCTTAGTAGCTGTGATTCAGTCAACCACAGCAATGGCTGTCTCGGCACATGGGCTGGCATAACAGTTTGCAAAAAGCATGTAGACACGTCCCTCCTCCTAGCTGCACCAGGCCAACATGTGCAGAGAAAGTGGAGGCTCTGTGTATGTCAGCCAGCAACTTGATGCATTAGGAGCGGATCAATAGATCTACTGTTAGATGCCGAGCCTCCTACATCTTCAATAAATGTGGTCTGAAGTTTTGACTCAGAGTAGGTCTAATGTGGTGCTCTGGACCAAATGTCTCTGGCACATGTGCAGTTAGAAACCGCCTGACATTTGGTTTGGGCATTGTGGTTTAGACTCCGCATGGGGACGGAGCACATTTGGGGAGCACCTGGTGTGGGGCTCGAGATTTAGTTCCTCTGAAATAATTGTACTTTGTATATACAAAACCCATTCCTTTTACGCAACAATGTGCAGTAAGTGTGAACAACTGGGGAATTTGATTCAAAACTGCTTTAAGGGTCTAAGCCAAAATATCGACGTAGACACAGCCTAATTAATTTTCTAATTATATTTGGTCACTTGTTCAACATTTCCTTCAGATCAACAAGATGTGTGCAATTCATGTAATTTAAAACCAGTGTGCTTCCATATGCCTCTTGAAAGAACACGTAAAAGTAGCTTGAAATTGAATGGGCTATAATGAGGTAGAAAAATCCAAAAGTTTTATTTCAATGTCTTCCTCTGGAAAGAAGCATGAGTTTTATCAATATGAAATTTACTTACATTGTGATGATGCGTAGATAATGGATTTAAACGCCAGAGAAACAAGTTAAGCTATCAGAAGTCTTAAGATAGTGGTTCCCACTGCAACGTGATTGTTTACACAAACTTGTAAGTTACGTTATATTGTTGCGAAATTTTCCGTGAGGTATATACAGGAGGTTGGACAAAGAAAGTGATTTGAATGCACAGCCTACCTGAATCTCTTGAATGCTTAACTGCCTCTACCTTTACAAACTCGGGGAAAACGCAGCAGAAGAAAATTTAAAAATATATATTTTAGTTGAAATGATAGTACATAATCAACACTGGGAGTTGTGCCCAGGATGAAAGGAATACGTATTATATCCACTGACATTCAAACAAGAAAAAATCAATTATAAATCAAGTTTAAAGCTAATCCTTTGATCTGTGATTCAAATCAAATCCAGGTCAGTAATGACTGAAAGCTGTTACCATCAGGATGACCATTCCCTAAAACAGTTGATGTGATGTCAGGCTGATTTCCCTGAAGACTGGTGGGTGCATCACAAAACTCTCCACCACATGTCCACCAGACCTAACGAACAACTCAGATCTCTGGGCAGGAAGCAGGTGGAGGAGCATAGAGACAGAAATGCCTTCTTCAGCTGGCTGACGCTTTCATTTGAGGTTTGGGCAGAATGGTGAGACAACGTAGGCACTACACAGCATCACTCCTTCCCTGCGAGTTAAGATCTCAGGGCTCTCCCAGTCCATCACCTTTCATAGCTATGGAATTCTTTTAAAATTGTATTTACTCGCCCACAGGTTGCTTGAAAATTGAGTAATAGAGCAGTATTTTAAAGCAGTTTACCAATGCTTAGTACTATTCAGTGAAATTCAGAGGTAGCAGTTGTAAACATTTCTCGTAAGTCTCAACAGAAAAAGAGCATCTGTAATGGTAACTTAAATCTTACCTCCAATGTAAATCCTCCAAGGAAGACATACCAAAAAAATTAAAAAGTCCATGTAACATTATAACAAAATAAATTCCAAATTTTTACCTCATATTTTATTAATCAGGAGTACCTTTATGATCTGCTATGGGGCAATTCTAGGTTTACTTCATTACACATGAGGATAAAAGTCTGAGCATCTTTAACCCATGCTGTCTACAGATCTGGTGCCAGAATTATTATATTGAAGTCACCACTCCAGATGACAGCAATCAAATGTGTTGCCAGCCAAATGAATATAAAAGGTAAAGATTAAAAAAAAAAAAAAGCTTCATAAATAATCTTCTGTAGCAATATTGAAAGTGCTTTGAAGCAACAGTTCATTCCTTACTCAGAAAAGCTGGAGGCTGCAAAGGTCTCCTAGATTACCATAGTAACTAAAAGAATAATTTAAATCTGCCTTTTAAAGAGTTGTAAATAATGCAAGTGTAATATCAGTCAGTGCTCATTGCCATTTCACATGCTCCAGAAGACAATTTGAAGAAGATTGTGGCATCACAGTTCCTCTTGTAAGGAATTCCAGTATAATAAAATGATGTGTCCAAATCTATCCCTTTCTCTGTTTTTTCTTTCTGGATATATCTGATGAGAAATAAGAACTCGTACAACGGGCTTCATTTACATGTCTTTTTGGGAAGCTGAAATGGTTGTAGACATCCACTTCTCTGTGTGTCCAAAAACCATCATTATAGAGGATCGAGAATGTTAATCAGACTCTGTGTGTGTGTGTGTGTGCTGAGTGTGGAATGATCTGCTGGAAGCATTACAGTGCCGGTACGCAGCTGCAAAACGCATGTAAGCGTCTTCAGCGTTATCTGCCAGAGTGGAAACACACAGCTCCATGGGTGCTGCTTTCAATACTGTTAAAAAGAGTATCAGACAAAATCTTTCGGATGGGGATTTAAACACAAGGATGAAATGGTACTGTTGATCTTGTACAGATTGCTGTAAGAAAAAAGGGACATAAAATTCCAATCTTGTGTGTCGGAATAACAAAATACAGCAGGCCAAGAAATTCATGAAGATCCACACAGGTAGCCTTTTTTGTCATCTAGAAAGTAGATATTATAAATAATTCGGAAGATATCCAAGGTACATGTATGAATAGGAAAGATATGTCTAAGGATTATATGGAAACTTGGAATTCCCAGATGCTATTTTAATTCCATATGGTGTGCAATGATTTTATAAAATACAGTAAAGCAGTGGCATATGATTTGGAAGAGCAAATGAGTGCGTGCTTTTAAGCCTTAGGCCTTAGTCCCTCTCATGGGTAGGTGTGGAATTTCACAGCATTCCTCCCCTTTGGCTGGAATCAGATGGTTCTCTGGGTCAACCCCGCAATGGTGATGGTAGTCATGATAGGGATGAGAAAAGTGCCTTCTGAAAGCAGGCTGAAAATTATTAGCAAATTGACTAAAGTGCTGCTTAGAAATAATTTTTTTTTGGCAAACAACCTACACACATTTTTGTCTCATCTAATTACTGGGGTGCCCCTCTTCAGAGACAGGAAAGGAACAGATCCAGTTTCCATCCTTAAGACAGCCCAGCATGTTTTGGGATCTGGACAAAACCATTTTCTTTCCAGAGCCTCTGTCACCCACATCCACCTTCCCCCTGGAGAAGTTGTGTTTTCCCCAAAAGATCATTTTCTCCATGCTCTCTGGCTCTGGATTAGTATATTGCTTGATAGCTTCGTTGTAGCGCCTAGAAATAAAGTTTTCCTTTTGCTTAGACTGCACTGGAGCCCAGGCAGCCTGATGCACTGAGAATATATACCTGCTGTGTGCGCGCCAAGGCTGTTTGGCCATCATCCAGGCAGCCTTTATGTCTTGTCCAAAGGGGGAATGTGCCGTCACTGCCTCTTCTCCCTGACATATGAGGCACTGTCTCGGGAAACCTATCCGTAAGATGTATTTTCAAAACAGTAATATTTATCACTAATCTTTACTGTATTTATTGCAGGCGCAATGGGAGCAAATAGGAAAACCCTCTAGTATAGAGAGATACATCCATAATTAAAAGACAGAAAAAGAAAAAAAAAAAAGGACGTTGTGACAGACAAACTGTTAATATATATTCAAAACAAAGAATTAAGTTCAGTGCAGATTATTAAGGCACGAGCCTTTGCCTCTTTAAAGGTATGGGGACTTTGTTTATATTGTGGTATTGGTATGAAATGTACAAACCCTGTGATGGCTCAGGCAGGGAAAGAGTAAAAGAAATGAAGTGGTGTAGGATTGGTGTTAGTCTTGTGTCAAAAGACCAGAGTCTTAGAAGAAAACGTCGCTGGTTCTAATCAATAATACAAATAAGAGGACTTACTTTAATGTAATTTCTGACTTGATAGCATTCTTTTAAATGAATATAATTCTTGGCCTACTAAACTTTAGTCTAACATTATATTGAATTCATAGCACTCACGTTGCACTTTGAAGAGGCAAAGTGCTGTGAAGTATTGATCATGCAGCAAAAAGACGTTATTGAGTATTTAAAAAGACTGTGGTAGTTTTACTTGGGGGTAGAAAAGACTGTATCAGTCTCCCAGATCTTGTTTTTGGCAATGAGAAACTGAAGCCCAAAACTGAGATTTCCACTGAGTTAATTATCCTGTGTATTCCTCTGGTTTTCCAAATTTATTAGAAAGACCTCTAACAGAAATAGTTCTGCAACAACCCCCTCAATTTATACACAGTGCACTATTTTTATTATCCAGTGATTTCATATCCATTTTGCCTGACTCATTTTTTCTATGGTGCCACTCTTACTTTGTATTATAGTTCCACTGAATTGAATTTGCTTTGTGCAGAACTCAAGTGCCCCAGCAATGGTACGCTTAAAGGTAGATAATGGTAGGCAAAATAACAGAATAAGAAGGGCTAAATACTGATGACCTTCGTTATTACCTAGGAATTCATATGGTTGCAATTTTTAGCTGCAGCTGGTTTTCGCAATCCAGTTTAAAATTCATCAAAAAGGAACAGAAATATTCTTACATAATTTCAACCCTACCCAGCTCCCTTAAGATGCGTTGCTATAAAATAACCATATTTTTAAAGATGGGTGTTTTATCCATAAGATTAGGTAAAACGAATTTATATTGTATATTTATATACTATCTAACATAACTTCTTCTAGCCTCACAAACCACAACTGAACTTTCACTGGTGAAGTACTATGTTTCCATAATTCTTCCAGGTGAAACAGGTTTCATTTTTAAAAGTTTTTTCCCCAATAAAGCTCTATTTAATTTTTTTAAACAAAGACGACTCTAACTTGGGTAGGCAGAGGACTTTCACTGTTAAGTTCTTTTGAGTTACATTGGTTAAAAAAAAAAAGGGCACTCAATAAATTGTAGGAGAGAAAAGCCAAAGATAAAATAATGGGGATCATACCCAACATAAGTGCTTCTTCATATTTGTGAAACACAGAATACACAGCTATTTAAGTGTAAAAGTGTACTTTCAACATACTTAAGATACCATTTGTACTCTACAAATGCTGTAAATTTGGTCCAGACTAGCCAAATCACAATTAGAAATAGGATGCTGCCAAATCAGACTTTTATTCCATATGTAACATCAGTACAAGATGTAAAATCAAGAACAAGATTTCCCTGTTCAGTGCCAGATACCCTATTATTAACCTACAGATGCATTGCTTCTGCACAGTGCAGTGCTGGATTTATCCACAAGAAAGCGCTTATATGAATCATACATTAGTGGTGAATTATGTAGATGTGAAAGCATGTACCACTTTCCCATCTGCAACTTCACTTTGTATTGCTCTTGTTATTGATTTGGAAATAAAAAACCCTGCTTGGTTTTTGCTCTGATGGGTTGCTCCGTTCCAGTTCCACGTTCTGCCAGAGTCGCCCAACGTGAGTGTCTCATCTGCAGCTCCTGGCTGGCCTCTCTGAGCCTTTGCTCTCTGACTGCACCGAGGGTGTGGCAATGCCCAACTCAGGTGGCAGGCGGAACCGGGGCACTCAGTATTGCCTGTTCGTGAACCTGCTTCGTTGCAGTTGGGACAATTCTATAGTATATTTAAAAAAAAAAATATTTTTTTTAAATTTAAATTGATTTTTTTAAATTTAAATGGATTAGCTGCCTCTTATTTTCCATGCTCATTCTTCACGTCAGAATTCACACAACTTACTTCATTAAGTTACTTTTGCACCTTTGTGCTTCCAGAAACTCTCCGCTGCTTTTTCACACCATAACTGAGGCTCAGGTAGCTAGGAGGGCACCTATGCTTGTCAATGCATTGCATGTAGAAGGAAATGAATTATTTAAACATCCATTTGCAGCAGTGCTGCATAGGTATAAAACTCTTGACATAACTTCTGTGAAGTTGTGCCAGTAGCTTTAGGGATCTGTTAAGTATTCATTGAGCATACCCCTATAAGAGTCATTTGCACATTTTAAAAATTTACAGTAGCTTATAAGCCACTGGATATTTCAGTGCTTTGTTCTGTATTTCAAAGGACAAATTATAAAAAATATTTGCATATTTTTCCTAGGTAATTTAAAAATAAAAGTTCTTAAACAGCTATCATTCTTAGACATTTAGTAGGAGAAACACTGAAAGTGTATATTAAATTGCAGAGTAAGTCTTTATTTCAGAAAAAAAACCCCAAACAACAAAAAACAAACGCCTTTACTTAAATTCATCTCTATTCAACAAACCATTTAAACATACCAAGCCTCCACTGGAACTTCAAGACATACTTAAGTGGCCTGACAAATACTGATGAATTTAAACAAATGCTTAAAGTTAAGTGCTTTGTTGAAACAGAATTCAGTGACGCAATTCCCACCCTGTAAATTATTAAATAGATGTAGGTGAAACTGTAAAGTATGAACTTCAGCAACCTTACTAATGAGTATGAGAAAACTTCTCTGGTAGGGAACTAACAACAGTTAAAAACACGTGTGCTATCTGTTTACAGAGTTATACAGTTTGGTGATGTTTAGGTACAAAAATGATATTTTAAAAAATGTGTAGAAACTGATACACAATGGAGTTTTGTATAAAACCAAAAAGAATGTTATTTCAAAAATACAACTTCCCTAGCAGATAAGCATCTGCAGCATTAAATTCTGCCCTGATTTAGGCAGTATCACGGCATTAGGAATAATTGGTGCAACATCTGACCTCTTGGTGCTATGAGTTTAGGGGGATATGGCCTGGATGTAGATCCTATTGTAATGCAGGCCCCATTGGATTATTGCTGTGGTCTCTACTAGCCTTAAAAAGCCATAGGGTAAAACATGTGAAATATATTCTCCTATATATGAGCTGTTAAAACATTTGGATCACACCTAATGACAAACTGTTTTATGCTAAAGCTTATGAACTACATATAAAACATCAAGATGGAAAATACATCCCACTGGTTAATTCAACCTAAGGAATGTTTGCTGGATAGCTTGTATTGAAAAAATAAGTAACAAACTTCAAGGAGAAGGGTTATTTCATTTTAAAGCTTCTCAAAGCAGTGAGAGCCTTCCCTGCTCCCGAAGGGAATGACTCATTATCAGACCTTCTCTTGACAAAGAATAGTTAATTGTCACTCTAAAAATGACTCTGTTGTTTATGTATTTCTGATTAGAATCTGATTACATTCCATTTGCGTAAACATGTAATGTTAGCACCAATATTCATCTATGAAACTCTAAAAGAGCTAATTACCCAAAGCTTAGACTAATTGCCAGCATAATGGACAGAGAACACGGCTTTGAAGTAGGAAGTGTTAAGAGAAACTGCCAGTTTTTCAAAGATAGCCAGTTGGATACATAGATAGCCATGATTTCATTAGCATGTAAAGCTTCTACTGGGCAGAAAGCCACCCTGGTTAAAAAATGAAATGAGGAAATGAGAAAATGAGAAAATCAATTTGTAGAGACTCAGGTGGGGAAAAAAGAAATTAATGACAGGGATTAAAAGTAACAAGATTAAAAAAAAAGTTACTTGCTGTACTACTAGTGGGCAACTGGATTAAACGCAGTAAAAGGGCACTTTTAGTAAGTATTAGGAAGAAAGGAAAAATCCTACATCAAGTAGGAGCCAGAGCACCTCTCCTACGAAGACAGGCTGAGAGAGTTGGGGTTGTTCAGCCTGGAGAAGAGAAGGCTCCAGGGAGACCTTATAGCGGCCTCCCAGTACCTGAAGGGAGCCTACAGGAAAGCTGGGGAGGGGCTGTTTGCAAGGGCATGTAGCGATAGGACGAGGGGCAATGGCTTTAAACTAGAGCAGGGTAGGTTTAGATTAGACATTAGGAAGAAGTTCTTTACAATGAGGGTGGTGAGACACTGGAACAGGTTGCCCAGGGAGGTGTCGGAGGCCCCAGCCCTGGAGACGGTCAAGGCCAGGCTTGATGAGGCTCTGAGCAACCTGATCTAGTTAAAGATGTCCCTGCTTAGTGCAGGGGGGTTGGACTGGGTGACCTTTAAAGGTCTCTTCCAACCCAACACATTCTATGATTCTATGATTCTAAGTATACATAGTGGGTAAAGCCATGTAAACCAAGAACGGTGAAAAAATGTCCAATATATTTCTGTTTGGTATTTGGAACAAAGGAATTATGTATCCATGTGAGAAAGTAGCAAAAAGAATAAAAATCACCTGCAAGAAAGCAAGCAGGCCAGGATCTGTTCAATTTAAACTACGGTCTTAACAGAGTTAGACGAGTACCTGTCTTCAGCTGCTAATAAGGCATTTCCCTAGGTCATGGCTAATTCCAGAAGAGTATTGTCAAAGTTGCCTCAGTTTTGAAAAGCTTGAAAGGACCTATTGAATAATTAATGACATCATTCATAACCATAGCAAAAAGATTCCTAGTTTGGGATTTTATTAACAAAAATTAGAGGTTAAAATATAATTAGGATCAGTCAACATGGCATCCCAGAAGGTAGATCTTACTCGAGCTCTTTTGCTGGGGGAAGTGTCTGTGATTCTTCGCTTGCTTTGAAAAGTATGTAATTCTGAGTGCTAATGACGGCTGTGTTCATGTAAGAGCCGTTGATTCCTTCAAAGCTTTTTAGTCAATACCATAATAACACTGATTTAAAAGAACTTCCATTATATGAAATTAACATTGCACATATTAAAAACTGACTCACTGGCTGATCTCCAGATGTCGCTGTTAAGGAAAAAGACATAAACAAAGAAAATTATTGTGATGAGGGTTTTTTCCCAGGGATCGACTTTTTTTTTTGGCCTAATACTTTTATCAATGATCTAGACAACATAAAATATTATCGTAAGTTTGCAGATGATAGTAAATATTGAAGAGCACATACCGCTTTTGCCAGCAGGGCTGAATCGTCTGATCAAGAGTCACAATTCTACAAAAAAGCAAATTAAAAGGGCCAAAGACAATGTATTCCATGAGGGATCTGACAAGACTAGCCCTATCTACAGGGTAGGAGACTCGAGGTCAGAAAGGAGTACTTTTTGGTGGCTGGAAATTTGAAGTTGGCTACAAACTTGAAATGAGGGACAGCATGCTAGCAGCAGATGTAACTGTCAGAATAGGTTATTGAGGAAGTTGGAGGACTCATGCTTGCTAAGCAGGTGAAAACCTAATCAGAATTCTTCTCCACACATTCAGTTTAGCCTAGTTTCAGGATGGATAGTCATGGTGCTGGATGTTTCTTTTGGTGGAGGATTCTACACGGGGCAAGAGTCTGGGCTCAACATTGTCAATTTGCATTGGTCCATCCTGTTTAATGACTACTTAACACATGATACAGTTACACGACAGCTAACACGCTTTCAGGCAACACTGAACATGCAAGGAGACACCACCATTCCCTAAGCTCAGGGAATAACGGTGCACACCAGGCAGCACAAATGTGGCCAGCTTTATTGGGCGTAGAAGAAAGTTTAGCCACGTGCACACAACACACGCTGTGTTGCATGGCCACAGGGCCAGAGAAGAGTCATATGCAGCAGTATAGAGATGTCCCTCTGTGGTCCTGCTGGAGGATATGGGCACTGTATTGCCCTGAGCATGTTCATTACATTTACAGCTCTTCATTAAGACAAAGAATGTATTAAAATCTTGTATGTCTGGACTTCAGCTGGTTGGCTGTCACAGCAAGGAAAGGCTCCTCTCTCCTGCACAAAAGCCCAATTGTATTTTGTGGGTAGAAGTTTATCTCACTCTGACACACTGGAAAAGAGTCTCTCCTAGAGATGGAACATCGGTGGGAAAGAACTCATTTTCTGAAATCATGTGGAGAACTTTCCTTCTCAGATGCTTCTCTGCTATGGCCTTTTCACAGAGTGAACAAAGTGCCAAAACATTCAACAAATTTATAAATGGGAAAGAACTTGCTTCCAAGTCAGGGGGATCCTATCTCCCTTTGGAGCACAGGGCACGGGTTTTCTCTTAGGATCATCTGGAGATACGGCACCACTGCAGACTAAAGAAGAAGCCAGCCCCTACCAGGCCCTTGGTCAACCTTAACTTCTCCTTTTCTTTGAGTACAGCATGCAAAGCTCAGTCTGCTGTAGGATAAGACAGCTTCTGCTGTGACTGCTGAAGATGAGGGACAGAGTCGTTGGGCTGGCTCTCTGCGTCTGTGTCTTGAGAAGATTTAATAGCACATAGCACATGGTGTCTGTAATCTACTGATCCACGATGGCCTTAAGTCCTGAAACAATGAAGGTCTGTGAAACTTCCTAATAAATGTACCATAAAGTTATTTGAAATATTATTTCCAAAAAGCATCCTGAACAGATGGGGCAAATGCCCCAATCATCATATGAGCAAATTTATTGTTGCATACATGAAAAAAGGCATTGCAAAACTTGGGCAGAAGCAGCAGCTTGCAGACTTGGATGATGGCATTGCATAAACTTTGGGTGAATTGTTTATGGAAGCCTGATGCTCCAGCATTAAATAATAAAATATTTGTTCAATTAACTTGCATGAGTTCATAGGTTAAGTTTCATGTTTTCTCTTTACTATAAAAAAAAAAAAAAGGAAAGAAAAGAATGAGTTATAGCACTGGCTATGAATCCTAATGGCCTCTGTATGTACATATAGGTGCCCACATAGAGGAAAACTTCATACTCAGCTGAATTTTTCTGTTCTTTAAAAAAATGAGATGGGGTTGAACTGACTCGACTGCCTTTGAAACAACAAATTAATCTCAACTTGTGTAGACAGGCATAACATCAGTGAACGCATGCCAACTTTCCCTTGCTGCAGCATGTGAATATGTAGGTAATAAATAGAGTCTTTTGTAAAGTTTCTTTTTACTGGTAGCCTTGAAAATTAAGGGGGAAAGAGAATTCATGTCTGAACTTAGGAGTTTGCCATGATCTAAAACAGGTTGTTGGATTTTCTTGGTACTATTATTCACTACTATTCTTCAATTAAAAGCACGGCTTATGCCAGTATGGGCTCAAGTTATTTCACTCCATACATCTTCCCTTGTATGAAATTCCCACACTGATTTGAGGCTCCAGAGAAAGGGGCTGCACAGCATATGGATGGCGTATGTCGGATTTCTAGTGTCAGGTCAAAGTCGAACAAATTCCTGGAATCCCAATGTTTGAAATTCACGTGTGGAGACACATGAGGGCACCACTGGGCGGGGGATGGCTGCTGGTGGAGAACTGGTGTCTGCTGGCACCTTCTGCAGGCTACCTGGTGTGACACTCCTGGACTCCAGGCAGGGGACGTGGCTGGTGGCCTCAGGGCAAGCCCCTGAGGTGCAGGTGGAGCAGTGGAGACCAGAAGAATGGATCTCATGCTCTGTTAAATGATTAGATACATCGTCTTTAAGTGTACAGAAAATTTCTGAATATCATTTTATCATTTTGTAAAATATGAATGGCCCCATTTATACACCTTGTTTTAATGGTAAGATGCCTTCAGTCCTTGTGGTATGTTCTTAGTAAAAAGCTAATAATGAAAATAAGACATAAAAAACCCTGCAAATATTAAAGAGTTAATGGTATTTAACTTTGTCTCGCCATCTCATCAATTTTGTAGGCTGCACCTCTCAAAGTATCATAATATTGACCAAGCCTCATTAAACTGATTCACAAATGATTTTTTAAAAAGAAAAATGCAAAATTAATGATCCGTGTTCTAATATCAATAAGCCACTTCAGAATGTACACTGATAAACTATTGCTCCTAAAAAATACTCTCCATCGGTGGAGCGTATCCAAAATGAACAAGATGAGGGCAGGTGCTGGATAGGCACTTAGGAAGGCATGAAATTCGTACTGGGAGCAGCTGGTGAAGAAAGGGTGCTGTTGGCACTGCCCCCCTACTCAGTGAGTCAGCATGAAGTTGCTATTGCAACAAGAACAAATCTCATTGAGGGATTTATTGGCAAATACGCTATGTGTAAGTCGCCATTAATTATTCTACTTTCTTCGTTACTGTTGAGGCTCGGATGGTTCACGGTGTCCTATTGCGGACATTACATTCAAGTGTCTGGAGGAGAGCAACAAGAATGATAGAAGTTTGGGAAAACATGACAATTTGAATCAAAAAGAGAAGTCTGAAGGGAGAATATAGCTCATGATAGCTTTAGGCATGTATGTAAAATGTTGACATAAATAGCATAATATCAGTTGTCCTCCACAAGCACAAGAGGAAGACAACATTTAATGGGGTTAATTTACAGAAAGAGGGTCTTGTGCAAAAACAGTTAATGGGCACAAGAAGTTGCCTGAAGAGAACAGGCACTTCATTTGAGTTTTTTAAAAGAGGGTTAAAAAAAACATGTTGGATTTGGCTTGAAATTATTCAGTCCTGCCTCCCTGTGAGTAGATGCCTAACAGAAGGCCTCAGGAGATCCTGCAATTTATGATATCAGCTGTGTACTAAAGTCTTACTGATGGAACATCCTGTTGAGGCTTTTTGCATATTTAACGTCTTTCTCAGTTCTACCTTCTCTCTTTTAATGAAGATTAAAAAAAAATGTGCCAGGAAATTTTTTTACAGTCTTTCTTATTTTCCTTCACAGAACTGCCATTCACCGAGACCAAAACTGTACAAACGGAGGGAAGGAATGGGTAGCGATGTTGCTGTTGCTGCTCCTGGTCACCTGGGGACTACCATCTTCAGCAGTGGGTTAAGCTGGAGCAGCAGCAGCAGCAAATTTTTTTTCTTATTTCTTGCCCCCCACTTCCCTTTTAAGAGCCATTCTCTTCTCCTACCAACTGGGGGGGTGCTTATTGTTCCTGGTGGCATCCTCAGCTAGGCTCTGGCTGGGCTTTGCATTTATTCAATTTACTGTATTTCCCTTTCAAAGTAGAGCAATATTAACATACTTTTTCTCACTGGTTATATTCAAACACCTTTATTTACGGGGTCGCCTTGAACAGACTGGTTAGACCTGGTTTCCAACTAGCCTTAAAATACTAATTCATCACTCTGTTCATTACTTCAAAAAAAACAAAGAGGTTTTCTTTTTGTCTCTTTTTCAGCCTCTGAACGCCAAAGGAGGTGGCTAAGTAGAAAGGCTCTCAGTCTCAAAACTAACACATTTTGCAGTAGTAGAAATGTGAAAGTTCATGGAATCATAGAATGGTTTGGGTTGGAATGGACCTCAAAGATCCTCTAGTTCCAACTCCTCTCCCATGGGCAGGGACCCCTCCCACTAGACCAGGCTGCTCAAAGCCCCATCCAGTCTGGTCTTGAACACCTCCAGGGATGGGGCATCCACAGCTTCCCTGGGCAACTTGTTCCAGTGCCTCACCACCCTCATAGGGAAAAATTTCTTCCTGATACCTAACCTAAATCTGTCCGGTGCCAGTTTGAAGCCATTACCCCTCGTTTAGTTACCGATTCTTGCAGCAGACGTCAGGGACAGACTAAAGGAATTTAGTTGAAACTGAAGTGCAGATGCTTTCTGATTTATTCCCCTCATCCCCCTCACATCGTGATGCTGCCGCAGCTTAGACCCACCTATGCTGGGGCAGCCGTGGCCTCACTCCTGGCCATGCCTGACCATCTCCTTCTTGCCTGACCTTCTGGAGGTCCCACTCAGTGACCCAAACCGCCTGGAAACAGATTGTGGGGTTTGTCAGACAAGGCTTTAGCCCTCCCAGCCCACAGAGCCGGGGGTTCGCTGAGATGGTGTGGGGCGAGGGAACTGCGCCCCGGCAGTCCCGCTGAACCCCACAGAGCGCGAGCGCACTTTGAGGAGCTGGAGGCAAACCGGGAGCCATTGCGGCTCCCTCCACGCTCTAGCTGGGGATATCCCATGGTTTTTAGGGAAAGGTGCCAACCCTTGCCTCCAGGGAGAGCTGCCTGCGGCAGGATGGCGGGTGGCCGAGGGGCAGCGCCGGCCTGCGCTGGGCCGCTGCTTTGCGGCCTGTAAACCTCCCTTCAGGGGAAGGTAAACTGTTCGTGCATTCGGGTCAAAATCTGTGAGGAATAAGCTCTGGGAGCCAAAACACGGCGTTTGTTCCCTCCTCCAGAAAATCGCCTACGAGTACTGGCGTGACACTCCGTGGCTCCCGCACGAACAACACGCCTCAAACCCGCTATTTCGTCCCCTCCGCAGCCACCCCCCCC